>ML677336.1:4849393-4889078 GCA_007922305.1 Dermatemys mawii | reverse complement strand
GCTTGTGGGGGTTATTTCTTTTTTTCATGCGGGTCCCCACATCTGTATCCTAGAGTTCAGAGTGGGGAGGCAATCCTGACAAAAGGCCTGTCTAGTAACCCAAATGTAAGCCAATATGTAAATATCAATCTGTCCTTTGATTTAATTAATTGCGTCATGGAACAAGGGGATTGTGATACACATTTGAACTGTTTGCTGAAGCTCTGGATTCGGTAAGTTGTGGTTAACTTAGTTGTTAACTTGTTGACATGACTTTTTCTTTGGCCCACTATAGCATGAAGTTTGTGTATCATGAGCTGGAGTCCCAAGTATTGCAGGGAAGTTTTGGCTGGTTTATTCCAGTAAAGAGAGCAGATACTTTACAAGCCTTGAAAGATTTGTGGCTCAATTCTCCTTTTTATCTCAAATGGCTGATATCATCATGGCTACTCTATTCTTCCTACTTTTATGGAACCCTCCTGCAGTTTCTAATATAGGTTCTGTGCATGTTACAAGAGTTGACTAACCATGAAGAGATGTTTCATATGGATCAGGGAAGTGAACTGACTTCTAATATGTCTAAGATTAGCAGCCTTGTTAGTCTGTATCCATAAAGAAAATGAGGAATACTTGTGGCACCTTAGAGACTAACCAGTTTATTTCAGCATAAGCTTTTGTGGGCTATTGCCCACTTCATCAGATGCACAGAATGGAACACAGAGAAGTAAGATGCATTTATATACACAGAAAGCATAAAAAGTTGGAAATTACCATACTAATTCTAAGAGGCTGTTTAATTTGGATGAGCCATTATCAGCAGGAGAAAAAAATCTTTTGTAGTGATAATCAAGTGGATCTGTGTCTGACAGTTGACAAGAATGTGTGAAGGAAACTTAACTAGGGAAATAGATTCAATTAGTGTAACGAGTAAGCCATTCACAGTCCTTGTTTAACCCTTGGTTGATAACCCTTGGTTGTCCAATTTGTAAATTAATTCCAGTTCGGCAGCTTCTCATTAGTCTATGTTGGAAGTTTTTATGTTTTAAAATTGACACCTTCAAGCTTGTAATAAAATGGCCAGAGAGGTTGAAGTGTTCTACTGGTTTTTGAATGTTATGATTCCTGATGTCAGATTTGTGTCCATTTATTCTACAAAAGGTTTTTTTTCTCCTGATGATAATTGCTCATCCAAATTAGAACTGGTATGGTAACTTCCATCTTTTTATGCTTTCTGTGTATATAAATGCATCTTACTTCTATGTATTCTATGCATCTGATGAAGTGGACTATAGCCCACAAGAGCTTATGCTGAAATAAATTGGTTAGTCTCTAAGGTCCCACAAGTATTCCTCATTGTCTTGACTCCTAATATGTAATTTATCTGTATATTTTCCTTGTTGGGAATTACAGGATGCATAAGTCATCGTTACTAATATTAAGCTGGATCTATGCCTTATATTCTGAGGTGTTGAAGTGATGGAGGGTTTTGTGATGGACAGGAAGCACCATACAAAATATCTCGAAAAGAACAAAGGAATGACATTTTGTCATCCAGAAATATGCTGAAAACATGCTACCTGACATCTGCAGTGAAATTCTCATGCCTCTTGGGCATGCCAAAACTTTTGAGCCGGTTAAACTGTCATTTACTTGGATGTCTGAATATGACATCATAGCATGAACAAGTCATCATATCAAAGGCTATTATGCTCCTTTCCAGATAACCACCAGAAGCATAGATACTTTATAGGCAGTCCACTAAATTATTTGCAGATTCACTCAGTGCAGATTCTTAAATCCTTCTGATGGCAACTAAAGGTAGTCTTTAAAACAAAATTTAAATGGGTTTTTAGAAAAAGGACAAACATGCTCACAATCCATACCTGAAAATCAGGTTCTATATTTGCTGCTCACTAGTTACTTGCATCTTCGTAATGTAGGTGACAGAAGGTGAAATTGACCAAGAAAGCTAATAGTTTCCTGCCTTCTTCAGTTAGCCGTGGAGAGAAAGTTCACTGGATCCAGTAAACAATATCTGTAAGTTGCGTCTGGTTGCTGTGTGAATTTGTATTCTCTTCAAAACATCAACTACTGTGGAAAAATAGGAGTCGTCCAAGACTTGAGAATCAATGTGTATTATTGACAAGTTCCGCGGTTTAAGCCAGCACAAAGTGGATGATACTGCAGTAGAGTGGAGAAATGGTAAGGATACAAAATAAAAGCCTCGGCAGTCATGTGTAACTACATTCAATTATTTTTCTCTTTTTCTATAACAAGGAGAGTAAACTATGGTGTATCTTTTAAATCTTCTGGCCTGTGCTGAAGCATTCTGCTCTTCTGTTCTCAATGAGATGATTTGCTTATGATGATTCCATATCTCATATACTTGTCTGTTTTTTTGCATACACTGTTGTCTATAGACTACAGGTGACACTGCTACTTCCTGGGGCACAAGTAGTGGGGGTTTACTTGCCATTCAGAGACATATCTAGAAATGGGAAACCTAAGGATGGATCAGATGCTGCAAAACCTTGAGAATTTTTTCTTAAATATGAAATCATCCATAAGTTTATTTAGATAATGGTACCTCACCCAGCATTAAGGAATCTGGGTGTATTTCAAGAATCCCAGGCAGCTTAAGATACAGACAAGTCCCATCACTACATTTATCCCGTTCACTTATCATAACTGCACTTTAAGCACTGACTCTAATATCAAAGACATATTAAACAGATGCAGCTTTTACATTAGATCTCAAAAGCAGACAAATTTGGACTCTGTTTTAGCTCAAAAATAAATAGATTTCTGCTTCATGAGCCCTCCCCAGTACAATGCCTTGACACCTGCCCCTGGTAGTTTTGCCTTTAGAATAACAGATCAAGAACATTCCAACTCTGTAGTTGCCACGAAGTGACATAAGGCAGTCAATGAGGTAGCCAGGTTCCCAGCAATTCTGGGCTTCCTAAATGATAACCAACACATTGAATTGTGCCAGAAGCTAATCAGGAGCTAGTGCAGAGCATGCAGTGGTTATTTGCTCAGTTTAAAAGCTGCATGGCTCCATTCACTAAGTGGAGCTTCAAAATGTTTTCAGTTATACAGTATGTAACAGAACACCACCTGGGAGCTCAGCAGCAATGATGGCTCTAATGAGACTCCATCACTGGGAACCACTGAGACACAAACATTCTTAATCCTTTCAGTTGCTAATGGTTTTCCCTTCCCATCACTTCCATCTTTTTTAGATTAGCTTTACGCCAGATGGATTACTCTAGGAATTTATCTTGGCTATGGATGTTTTCTATATGACCCATCTTGTTGGTTCTTGCAGATTACTTTTGCATCAAGGACTCTCAGAATGTTCTGGGGTAAATCTGAATGAAGTGCATTCCTATTTGCCGTGCAATGCTCTCCCCAGTTGGCATATACTGTTGTACATTTAATTTCCATCTCACCATGTTAACCACTGATCTCTCAAATGGTGGCATTTTACATTTTTACATAAGCAATAGTAAAACAGGCATTTTTCTCTAATCTTCACCTTTTTAAATACCACTCATAAAATAAAACACAAAAGAAATTGCAAGTTACTGCAACTTTTCTTGGTCAAAATAATTTTGCTTAAATTTACTTTCTCTCCTTCTTTCCTATCTCATTTATACTAATCATTTCCAATGATAAACAGCTAAAGCTCTACACAAGGAAAGAATTAATCCTCTGAGGTATTTGTTGCTATCCCACATGTTCAAGATCAAAAGAAGGTTATATTTTAAAAGAAGAAAGTTTTAAATGGAATAAAGATTTGGGAAAGTAATTCAGAGATGAGAAAGTTTCACAAGCTAATAAAATACACAGTAGGATTTGTGTCCAGAGCCCAGACACTGGCATGCCTATGAAATAGTTCTAGCTAGAATATTCTGAGTAAAGACATACAAATAAACGGTCAAAAATCCCATTTTGCTCCAGCATTCCATGCAAGAACTAGTAGCCAGATCTTCAGCTGTTATAAATCAACATATCTCATTTTAAATCTATGGAGTTATGTTGAATTAAACAACTCTGAGTGCGGCCCCATATTTTTAACACTAGGGCAGGATTTTCTCACTGCAGGTTCCCAGACCATGGCCAATATAATTAATCAACATAGTACAATAATATAAGAATGGTTGAACTGGATCAGACAAATGGTCCATCTAGCCCATTACCCTGTCGCGGCCAGAGCCAGAGGCTTCAGCGGGAATGAACAGACCAGGTTAATTATTGAGTGATCATTCCCTTTGTGCAATCCCAGTTTGGGCAGTGAGAGGTTTAGGGACACTCAGAGCATGGAGTTGCAACCCTGATCCTTTTAGCTAATAGCCATTGATGGACCTAACCTTCATGAATGTACCTAATTTTTTTTTGAACCCAGTTATGCACATCATTCCAAGGCAATGACTTACACAGGTTAACTGTTCATCATGTGACGAACTACTTCCTTTTCTGTGTTTTAAACCTGCTTCCTAATATGCATTGGTGATTTAGAAAAATCTGTGTATGGCTAAATTAACACCCAGAACCTTGCTGTGCACAAAGCTACTATATATTTTCCATTTTAATGATTTTAGAATGAATGCACCAATTTAAATTTAAAAATTATGCTTTGGGGGAAACTTAAGGTCTGAGCCAAGCTATCTGAGTCAATAAGAGTCTTTGGTTCTATGTCTTGGGCCTATAGAGAGCCTGAATTTGAAAGTTGTGTACTCTCAATTGTGTGCCTGCAGTGTGTGCAATTCAAGGACAGTGGAATCTTTGTAGAAGCAGGGGGAGGAGCAAAGCCAAAGTGCCCTCCTGCTCTGCAGTTGGCTGCCCTCATAGGGAGCCAGCTGCCCTCTCTTCTGATGCTACAGCTGCCTCTTCTGGACAAAAGATGTAGTTGCAGTGCCTCCCTGGCAGACTCTATTATTCTGCGGGGGTGGGGTGGGGGAAGGAATCTGCAGGAGGCATGAATTTTGTGCTTCTGTTTCTTTTGTTAAAAAGTGTGTGAGTGTGTGGGAGGCATGGCATGGCCCCTCCTGCTCCCTGGTTCCGGTCCCAGTGGTGCAGTTCCCATGATATCATACACAGATTGGGCATTGTCCACTTAGATGCAGAGCTTTTTGCCCATGTAATTGAGGCAAGCATGCACACACAAGTCAGGCTTTTGAAGATGTGCCCTTCTGAAAGTCAAGTCCAGTATGTCAGGGTACATCCATCATAATCCTTTGAAAATATTGCTTTAAAATGGAAATGTTAAACACACCATTCCCCTCCCTCACATAACACAAGTTAGTGCAAGAAGGCCCTGCTGCCATGAATAGTGTGGCGTACTTTCCTGAATAGCTGAACCTAGCTATAAGTTTTTAAACAATTTGGGCTCAACTCATCTTTGGTATTACAGGACTGAAATGACTGGATCCACTAGAGATGAAGTTTAATGAAATATAAATGTAATAGTCAATAAGCACACAACAAATGCTTTTCTGAGGCAGCTCTACGCAGATTAGTCACTGCAATTGCTAGATTCTCAGTCTACTATCATGACCTCTTAGGAGGTTTTAGCCCTATTTCTTTCCTATGGTGTCTACTGCTGCCAGTGGAAGAGGCAGAGACAGATTCTCTTTTATTTACAACATTGTCGATGAGATCAGCATTTGTCCCACAGTCCTATTGTTCTGAAAATGCAGCATCTGATAGTTGGAAGTGATAGTCGGAAAGACTTTATTGACTTTTATCTCTTTGTGATTTCATAACTGAGTGATCTGGATTGACACCATTTTCAGTAAAAATGAGGAACTGCTACTAATTAACAGGATGCATCTTCTACCATGGGCCACTGTTGAGACAGAGAGAACAAAATATATAAATTGCCATAAATTAAGGCATACACATAGGCATTCCTAAATTGCGGATTCAAGCCTTCACTCCTTACTTAATCAAAATCCATATTTAATGCTGTGTCCCAGACGCTATAATTAGAACAGGCTGGAAGACAAAAATCTCTTCCCATGAAAAATTTTGCATTTTTTTTTTGTCCTCAACTGGAATGAAATGCCAAAAACACATTTTTTTCCTCCCATGGAAAGAGATTTCATGGAAAAAAAAATCATTTCAGCAGAATCTAAGCTGAATTTTTCCACTTCCCTACTGCTTACCTGGAAGCACCTTCTCCCTCCCATTTTCTGTCTCCAGGACTAGGAGGCTGGGAGGAAGGCTGAATGGCCACACACCTCTCCTTCCACAGACCTGGGAGGGTTGCATGGGAGGCAGAGTATCAAGGTACTCAGTCTTGGCAGCCCTCTAGGAAAGCATTTGTCAATTTCAATGACAGAAGGTAACATTGACAAGAATCTTCCAGGTGGGCAGCTGTGGAGCTGCGATTTTGACTTCCTGGTGGAAAATCAATTTTTTTGGACAAATCTCTCAGAAAAATTTACTTTTGTGAAAAGGAATATTTTTTATCAGAAAATAGTTCAGATGAAATTTTTTCAACCAGTTTTACCTTTAATACTGTAGGTTAGGGCGTGATACTGGCAGGTAGCTATGGATTTCCCTGTTGTAGGAAAACTTGCCATGTGGCATAAAGCCATTTTAGCCATCTCTAGGACACCTATCCATTGGTGGAATGAATTCCTAAGTGGGATGGGGCTGTGGCTGAGGAGTGGAAGGGCAGAACCAGAGTGTCTGAGGTACTGCAGTGATCACTGGCTGATAGAACAGTCTTAAAAGGACCAGTTAGGTTCACCCCTCCAGTTGCCCTGAAAATCAGGCAAGGAGAATGATGGCTAAGAGCCACCTTTTCCTCTGTCTTCGGTCCTGTGCTGAGTACTGCTCAGCTGGACCTGGGGATCTGGTCCTTAGTTTCATCCTTTCATAGTGTTGCTTCTCCAAGCCTCCATGTTAGATTAATTTAATGCTAATCCTCTCATAAGAGACAAGGAACATAAATATATATATATATATGTATATGTATATGCAAATTGTTCTATAGTTTGCATGATGATGCTCTTACTCTCACTGATTTTGATCTTTGACTTTCTATAGACACTGTACCTACTTGGACCAAAAATAATAGCAGATAATGCAATCTAGGAAATGTAAAGAGCCCCTTGAAAAACAAAAAGTATACTATGAGAAAAGTATTTGGTGGACTTACACTGTAAATGATAAATTGTTAAAATCCATAATGCTAATAGCTTATATCAAAAATGGATAATGTAAAGCTTCTTAGGAGGATAACTACTTCTCACTTCTCTGAGTTTATTTATTTTTTAAATCAATCAAAGCTAAATCCAAACACCTGCCTTTTCTTAGTTAAGCTCATGGCTTAATTTGAAATAGCCTGTGGTTTACTCTAGATGGCTATATTTTTCTTTGCTCTGTAATTTACCAAAAAAAACCAAAAACAAAAACCCCACCAACCCAACCCCCCCAAAAAACAAAAAAATCCAGCATCCACGAGGTGCTATTAGTATAGTTAAAATGTTCTAACAGTTTCTGGGCAAACAGATATCATTTTATAAATGTGAGATTTGTCATACTGCTAAAGTAATGGAAAACGAGTCATGAAGCTTTTCCTTTGTAAGCACTTGTGACATCTCGCAAATAATAATTCCTATTAATAAGTTATATAATGTTTCTCAACATGTGTTCTGGCCTGCAACTATTATGTCAATAAACACAGCTAATCAGTTTAATGTGCTTTAGGCAGAGGCAAGCAGTGCATACAAATGTGCAGATAAAAAGGAAGGAAGCTATTTTTTCTCCTTTCAGGGTTTGTCTGGGTATCCATGTAAGGACTTTCTCATTCTCAAAGCTGTGTGATGTTCCCTGTTTTATTCTGGGGAGTTTTACAAAAACATCTTTTTCCTTTCATTGAATTTCACATACCCTTCAATTTATCTTGATTGAAAATTTCACTGAACTGGCTGATTTTGCATTGAAAATAATGCAAGAATATGGATTTTTGCATAGCTTAATGCTTGAGAGATTTGTTTCTTGTATTTAAGCTCAAAATCTAACCTATTTTCACTAGAACATGGGAATGTTCTTAATAGAAATATTAACAGACTTTATTGACTTTTTCTTAGAAAATAGATTCATTCTGAGTTCATAATGGAAAGTAGAAAAGCTCCAGTTTTGAGTAGTCTTGCCTTATATTATTTCCCACGTTGCTGTTCTTTACGCTATTGTGAAAGTTTGCCCTCAGGTTTCCTCCTCTTATTCGTTTGTTTTCCTCTTTGCATTCTAATCTCTCTCTCACAGACACAGCTGGCTTCCACTGTACTGCTACCCAAAATGTGCAATTTGACTACACTGTCTGGAGAACAGGAATACTGATGTGCCCTCAAAATAGGCCCCCTATTGCACTTGGCAGTATAAGAGACTGACCACAAATCACTAGGTTAACTGTTGCTTGATGGTACTAGGTCATTTGATCATTTTAAGATGTTATTAGTTTTAATTAGTAAATCATACTCTCTTTCTTCATCCTTAAATTAAATGTGGCATGCTCAAGGTAAAATCTGCATACACATGAGGAATAGAATCTGACAAATTCTGCTGAGATTTCTCTTTTATGGAATAAAACAAAACCTGCAGTGTGTTGGTTTCCTGAACTATTCAACTGGATAGATTCGGTCTTAGTTTCCTATCCAACATCTCTAGACTATGTACTTTTTAGAGTGTAAGACAAAAAAAAATAATTTAACAGTGTGTGTGTTGAAAGACTGTAGATCAAATTCTAATCTCTCTGTTGATTTTAAGCAAATTTCATTACGTTTGGTAACACTGGTCTACAATTTTTTAGAAGTCGTCTGCTTCAGAGATAAAATGTGATATTTATTATGTATTTTGATGTGCTGAATTTAAATATGACAATTAAAACAACTGATTGGCTACTGTTTCTAAGATATTTAAGTTTTTACATTTTATGTCTATGTATTTGTGTAGATAGTAGAGTTTTAATTATAAATTGTAAACCTAGGTCTTTTCATGTGTTTATGGTTGCTTTACGTGATAATATTTCACCTGTCCTGTTTATGTAACACTTTAAAAATCAGCAAAAGGGTTATATAAATAAAATGTATTATGAAACAAAAGGCAAAAAACTGTTATGTACATAGTTTAGTCCTATTCAGTGTCTACTCGGCGCTTCTTGGCTTGTCTCTTGTATTCATTAAATGGAGCATCTCTTGTCACTGTCCAGCAATAGTCTGCAAGCATTGATGGTCTCCATTTGCCCTGACAGTGTTTCTCCATTGTTGCAATGCCCTGGTGAAATCACTCGCCGTGCTCGTCGCTCAATGCTCCACAGTTTGGTGGAAAAAAATCTAGATGAGAGTGCAAAAAATATCTCTTTAGTGACATGTTGCAACCAATGCTTTTGTATGCCTTGAGGAGGTTTTCCACCAACAACCTGTAGTTGTCTGCCTTGTTGTTTCCGAGAAAATGTATTGCCACTGACTGGAAGGCTTTCCATGCCGTCTTTTCCTTGCCACGCAGTGCATGGTCAAATGCATCATCTCAAGAAGTTCACGAATCTGAGGACCAACAAAGACACCTTCCTTTATCTTATCTTCACTTAACCTTGGAAATTTTCCATGGAGGTACTTGAAAGCTGCTTGTGTTTTGTCAATGGCCTTGACAAAGTTCTTCATCAGACCCAGCTTGATGTGTAAGGGTGGTAACAAAATCTTCCTTGATTCAACAAGTGGTGGATACTGAACACTTTCCCTCCCAGGCTCCAATGACTGTCGGAATGGCCAATCTTTCTTGATGTAGTGGGAATCTCTTGCACGACTATCCCATTCGCAGAGAAAACAGCAGTACTTTGTGTATCCAGTCTGCAGACCAAGCAAGAGAGCAACAACCTTCAAATCGCCACAAAGCTGCCACTGATGTTGGTCATAGTTTATGCACCTCAAAAGTTGTTTCATGTTGTCTTAGGTTTCCTTCATATGGACTGCATGACCAACTGGAATTGATGGCAAAACATTGCCATTATGCAGCAAAACAGCTTTGATTCATCTTCGATGAATCAATGAAGAGTCTCCACTCATCTGGATTGTGAATGATGTTGAGGGCTGCCATCACACCATCGATGTTGTTGCAGGCTACAAGATCACCTTCCATGAAGAAGAATGGGACAAAATCCTTTTGACAGTCACGAAACATGGAAAGCCTAACATCACCTGCCAGGAGATTCCACTGCTGTAGTCTGGAGCCCAACAGCTCTGCCTTACTCTTGGGTAGTTCCAAATCCCTGACAAGGTCATTCAGTTCAGCTTGTGTTATGAGGTGTGGTTCAGAGAAGGAGGATGGGAGAAAATGTGGGTCCTGTGACATTGATGGTTCAGGACCAGAAGTTTCATCCTCTTCCTCTTCCTTGTCTGACTCAAGTGAGAATGATTCTGGTGCATCAGGAACCGGCAGTCCTTCTCCGTGGGGTATTGGGCGTATAGCTGATGGAATGTTTGGATAATGCACAGTCCATTTTTTCTTCTTTGACACACCTTTCCCAACTGGAGGCACCATGCAGAAGTAACAATTGCTGGTATGATCTGTTGGCTCTCTCCAAATCATTGGCACTGCAAAAGGCATAGATTTCCTTTTCCTGTTCAACCACTGGCGAAGATTTGTTGCACAAGTGTTGCAGCATATGTGTGGGGCCCACCTCTTGTCCTGATCTCCAATTTTGCAGCCAAAATAAAGGTGATAGGCTTTCTTAACCATAGTGGTTATACTGTGCTTTTGTGATGCAAAAGTCACTTCACCACAAACATAGCAGAAGTTATCTGCACTGTTCACACAAGTACGAGGCATCTCTGCTCACTTTGGCTAAACAGAAATGTGTCCATTTGCAAAATCAAACACTGACAAATAAGAGAGCACGACACTGTCTGATTTCTAGAGCTGATATAGGGCAATTTGTTCAGCAGAGTGAGGTAAGCTTCGTTATGATTGCATCATCCATGACTTCTAGGAATAACATGATGCAATTCATATCATGTATGACACACTACCAGCTTCAGATTGCATCATTCATTGTTTTGCCTAAAAAGCAAGTACTGTCCAAACCCAGTCATAGATTTATTCATAGATCCAGTCAAAGATGTATTGTAGTAATTTCTGGTTTAAATTGAGATCCCTTCCCTTTATAACTCACTTATCTTCCGCCATTCCCATGTCAAGGGTCGTATATACTGACCCAATAGCATATCTTGAAAACTAGAGCCAATCAACAATTTTAAGCATCATTTTCGTTCTCAGTGACCCAGAATTAGTAACATTTGACTACTGTGACGGAGTCAGACCAGAAGGATATAGGAGAGTGCTGGAAGGCAGGTATATTAGTCTCAGGATGTGCAGGTCCTTGTTCCCTGGATAGCCAAACAAAGGCTACTCCAGGCCAATCAAGACACCTGGGGCCAATTAAGAACCTTCTAGAAAGGAGTAGAAACAGCTAGCCTAATTGGGACACCTGAAGCCAATCAGGGACTGGCTGAAACCAGATAAAAACCTCCCAGTTAGTCAGGTGGGTGTGGGTGTCAGGAGCTGTGGAAGGAAGTTATGCTGTTGGTGAGACTGAGTGTAGGACAACATATCATACTGAAGGAAGGAAGCCCTGAGGTAAGGGTGAAGTGGAGTTTGAAGAAGTGGGGACTGCTGTGGGGAAGTAGCCCAGGGAATTGTATTGTGTTTTGTGCCTAAAAGGTCAGCCATCTTAGCTGATACTATTAGGGTCCCTGGGCTGGAGTCCGGAGTAGAGGGCGGGCCCGGGCTCCTCCCTTTTTTCCATCTCCCATACTGGCCTGTGATGAAGGCAACTCACTAGGTGGTGACTCTTGCCAATTATACTGAGAAAGGGAGGTCACTCTGAGGCCTAGATGAGTTTCTGAGGCCCCTAAATCTGCCAGGAAGCGCAGGACCCACAAGTACAGACTTGGAGCTTTGTCACACTACATTTATTTCAGAAGCGTTTTGGCTGTAGAGCAGTGTAATCTGTAGAGTTATATGGAATCAGAGAAATTAGAAATGGAAGAGACCAATTAAATCATCTAATGTGTCCCTCAGGGGGACAGTAAAGGATTGTTCTCCTTTATATATATATAATAATAATCATGTTATCCAATTATATAATACCTAAGAATGGCCAGTCAATTTAGATCCCTTGATTAGCTGAGTTTTCTATTCACCCTGTTTTTCCCCCTTGCTCGCCACTTTTTTTAAAATAATGATCAGGGACCCATTTTAAAATAAAAAAGATTACAAAAAATAATGTTCCCTTTCTGAACTGCCAAGACTGTGGTGTAAGTTTGCATGAAATGCTGCAACACTTAAGAGTAATGAATAAAACGCACAAATGTATGATCACTTCTTTAGTGAAGCCTGATTTCCTAGTCCTTGAATCAGTAAGCATTTTCTTTCCTTAATAATGTCATTGGAAGTTTTGCCTGAATAAAGAAAAATGAGATTACGCCTTCAGTATTTACATTTATTTCTAGAATGATTCCTCACTGCTATATGTAATCACTAATCTCTTTATAACGTAACTTTAAAAACAGTTCTGCAAATCTAGGTAATATCTACCATATGGAACTTCAGGAGAGCTTTCTCTTTTGGCAACTGATAGTGTACCTGCTTCTGAGAGCTTTAATCTGTGTATTCACCTTTTTATCTGTCTGGTTGCTTGTGAAAAGATTAGTCCGTATAATCTTTTACATTCCGTGCATCTTGTATGTAGTTAGTTGTAGAATATCTGGCAGTCTGAGAGGTATTAGGCATGTTGATGATTGCTGCTGAATGCAAAAGAGTTAGATTTAATTTTGTTTTGAGAAATAGTCTGACGGTGATCATGGATAGTATTCAAATTGGGGATGAAAATTTGAGTACGTTTTGACTCTTATGGATTCTGAGGAGTGTGGAAGATGATTTTGTGTCTGTGAAGTACATAGTTGTTAATAATTTAAAGGTATGGGACAGATCCAAACTTGTGCTGTGGTTACTTTGTGGCAGTCTGCTAGAATACAGCAGCCACAAAACTGGCCTATTTAGCTAGTCAAGGATTCTCTAGCATGGGGGGATTCCAATGTGGTATAGACATGGCATAGTGGTTTTTCTTCCACAGCCCTTCCAGGCCCTGGGCAATTGTGACTGAGGAAAAGGCAGTCTGATTGGGAATCGCTGGCAGACCTAATGACCTCTCAGAGGCCCTGACAGCTAGCTCAATTTAAAGGAGCCCTGAGACTTGGCCAGCTGAACATCTGGCATGAGGTAAGATAACAGTGAGTTAAACTCAGTTTTACACCCTCTTCTCTTACACCCAGAAAAGCAGATTCTGGGGATTTTTCCCATCTTCTAGGGATTTCCCCTTTAGACATGCAATGATCATTAGAAGTGTTCCCACACTGGAGTAAACGTGGAGTTCAAACCCTCTTCTCCCCAAACATGTTAATTTCAAAAGATTTTTAAAACAGCAAAAGTGCAATTAAATATTCTGGAGAACAGCTGTACTTTGTCCTTTGGCTAGTTTCTTCTGGGTGGCTAAATTTGGGAAGTGACAGATGAATTCATTGTTGTACTATCTTTGCTATCGAAAAGTGGCAAAAATAGAATGCTTCTATTCTATTGATTATACTCTGAGCATGAAGATAAGATTTTTTTTTTAATGGGGAATAATACTGTCTCTCTACACCCATATTTACTTTCTTCATATCCCTGATGGCTAAAATCCTGATGTGCCTGCACATCCTTCATATTTTCTTCTCTAATTAGGAATAAATTAGTGTATATTCCTTGGCTATTGTAGCTGAATTTGTAAGTATATTTTTTAAGTGGGCCCATAATCTGAAGGACTGAGCTGTCAAGCACATTCACAAATGCTCCTTTGCTGGTTAACAGTTACATTGTCAGTAAAATTACTGTTTGCCATTGCTATCCAGAATGAGTGGCAAGGGTCAGTTTAAAGAGTGGAATTTTAACTGCATGAGTGGTAAAATAATTATTTCCTCAAAGGCTTATTATATTCTCATCATAGCATTCATTTTCCATAAATTATGTAAATTTCATATTGATATGTGAGATACACATCTGTATCAGTCATATTTCCATTATATATGTAGATACAAGAAGATACAGTAGAGTATGCTAATTATACTCACATATTCTATAGATGATGATCTTTCTCCTGCAGTAGCTCTTTACCTATTACACTTTCAATGATCTGAAAGTACTAAATATGATTCAAGAGCTGATGAAATCGAATTTAGTAATAAAATGCATTAACTGCTCTGGTTAGAACTCTATTAATCTATATCCAACCCAGAAGGAATGTCTCTGAAGTACAAATAACAACCTTTGACTACTGGTGACAGATGAATATTTTCTTGATGTACAGGGTAAAGTCAATGATCTGTGTTTGCATAACAATTTTAAAACTACACTTCTGCTGATTTCTAATACAAATCCAAATCACCAATGAAAGACAAAAATCAGAAAGTTAGAAATTCCTCAGAATTCCACGTGCAAAGAAGGAATATATAGATACAACAGTGTTGCTTCTGTTTAAGCAACTCAGCTTGATTAACTGGTAAAATATTAGTTATGCTAGATTGTAAGAATTGAGGCTGTTTTGCTAATTAAGAGCTTTCATTAGTAAGATATATTCAGCTGTAGCTTACAGGTATGTCTTAGTTTAATGGAGATATGCTATTACTTAATGTCAAGTGATTCTGAAATTGCTTTTGTAGAGGGTCTGGTATCTATATTTATCAGAATCTTTAAAGCTATAGACATTTCTTTTGTTTTCGTTTAATTATGAAATACTACCGATGGGGAAAACAAAATGCCTCTGTGGCTTTAAGGGAAAAGCAATGTTTCCTTAGCTTTTTTGCCATAAATATGGAAACATTGTGTATAAAAATAATAAACAAATAATAAAAGCTGAAATGGAAGCTGAGAATCACATCAAAAGTATGAAGCCTTCCATTTGCCATATATTACTTTAAAGTATTATAGAAGGAAATGAAAGAGTCAATAATGGACAGGCAACAGAATAACAATCAGAAACCATCCTAAAGGATGGAAATTATTTGTGGATAAGAAGGAGTCAGTGGAATATAGGAGGGACAAACTATAGTGTCACTAATATTTCAAAATGCAGGAGGAATTTGCCTTTCTTCACTTGAAGTAAAGATTTTTAAAGGCTTCTCCCCTCCCCAGATACTTCTTTCCACAAAATTTAGGAAAATTAGCTAAAATTCTGGCTATTGGATTTTAGAGGTAAAATGGATGGAAAGGCAGTAAAAATTAGGACTGAAATTCTACATGGGAAACTCCTAAATTCTGCATACTGGTTACATTGGCTAGTTCATGTATCACTCTTTCCAGTCTCTGGTATACTCACTGGTAAGTTTAAAAAATATATTTTGCTTTCAATATTATGGCTTATAAATTATGAAATCTTCAGAATGCCTGTGTTCTGAATGAATAGAAATATTTGCTACAAGGTATTAATGATGAGATTCCAATCCATATATAATAAGAACCAATTTTGACTTCAACTTGAACCTTTTTAAAGTTAAAAAAAATCCAAATAATTTTTCCTTCCATATCCCATTATTTAACATTTTTACCTAGCTGGATACTTCTAGGTCCTAACTGCCAGTGAAGCTGTGAGGAAGACTTTATTTGCATTGCTTCCAGTTCTAACAGAAACAGGAAGTAAATAAAGATTTGGGAGAGCCCTGCACTTTCCCATGATTTCCAGCTTACTCCACAGACTCATGAAGTACTGTTCAAATAAACAGCTTTTTGAGTGCAGTATTTCTGAAAGGCCCAGCTCCTTGAGTCAGTGGATCATGTGAGAAGCACAGCTATTTTTTTCTCCCTAAGAGGGAAGTGTTTAGTTCTCGTAACTGTGGATGAAAACTTGAAAATATAGACCTAAAGGCTCGGCTCAAACACTAGAAACCAAATACCACCCCCCCCACACACATTTATTACATGTAATATTTCATACATTTTGGGGGCCTGATTCATGATTCTGAACCTAGTAAGTTTTTCTCATCACTTAAGGAAACATAAAACTGGATAAATGTACAAGTTAACCCCATCCTCCTTAGCATATGTGCCACTGTAATAATGGAGAAAGTTTACTGTAACAGAACCCTGGGCAAAGTTCTAGCAATTGGTATTGAGATCCATCTTGGCTTTCCCTCCATTGTAGAAAAATTATGGAAAATGGATTGTCTTTAATTGAAGGAGATTGAACAGAAGGGGTATCATCATTAACCATTGGAATAATTTGCCAAAAGTTGTCGTGGATTCTCCATCTCTGGAAATTTTAAAATCAAGATGGGACTTAAAAAAAAAAGATATGCTCTATTTCAAATAGGAATTATTTTGAGGAAGTTCTATAGCCTCTATTATATAGGAGCTCAGAGTAGGTCATGCTGCCTGACCTAAGAAACTTGAAATCTAATCCATCCGCATTCTCTTCCATAAATTTATCCCCCCTTCCCACTGCCCCTCTGAAACTCTCTTGAAGGGAACTTTTTGAACAACTATTTTGGGGAAACACATAGCAACATAGGTTATTTAGGAGCTGGGTTGCCATGAATATGAGAGGAGAATAGGACATAGTGAAGAAACACAGGGCCTCTGTGTGAAGATGTTCTGAAATATGCAGGATTTGCCCATGTAACTCAGGACATCGGCCCGTTTGGGGACTATTTATGTGTCCATTCTAGAGGGGGTAAGCCACAACTTCTTCACCATTCCCTTTATAGGATGATACCTAAGAAACTCAGGGAGTTAAAATATGGGAGTTTCTGTGAATTTTAACTGTAACATGGAAGACTTGGCTTTGATTGTCCTATTCTAAAACCAGACATAAAATAGAAAATAAGCATAAAAGGACAGACACTCAATGACTGTAATACAGTACATTGTACCATCAAGTGATTGATGGTGAGCCACATTTCTTACAATCCTCTTGTCCATTTCATAGCCGCTTCTTTTGAAACAAGAATTTTCTACCAACAGTTCATATGTGAGGGAAGAGACCATGAAAAGAAGCTACAAAACCATTATTTCCTTAAAAGTCAAGTGGTTAAACCTTAACTTTCAACTTCTGTGGAAAATAGGAAGAGATGTTGTTGAGAAATATAATCCTATACATTGATTTCAGAAAACCAAGGGCTTCAACTTTTGAATTCAATGAGAAGACTCCCATTGATTTTAAGAGGGCTCTGGATCAGGCTTGGATGGACAAACATATCCCTCTAATCATGCCTAGACATTGTGGCTAGAGGAGCCTCTAGGTAGTGAGTGTGGAATGTAGCAGGCTTCAGGGGGAATCATCTAACTAGACTGAGTGTGTTGCGACACAGATTTAGGTGAAAGTGACTGAGGATTAACAAATTGAGGGTTTTGCACACTCCTGCTGCCAAATTTATTAAATTAATACAGACAGATAACTGCTCCTTTGCTTGCAAAGAGAAACAATATATCATAGCTTTATTTATTTATATAAGGGAAAAACTGTATTTAAAGACTTTTCCTCAGAATTTTCAGACATTAACTCTCATATTTCATGATAAATGTATGAAAAAAAAAGTGCTTTATTTCAGCTTTATTACCAAAGATGGGCAAACTGATTGTCATAGTCTAGACAGAGTATGCAAATATTTTCGCCTTAAAATTTAGATTCACATATATTTGATAAATATATTTAAAATTTAAAATTATAGTGACTCATCTTGCTTACATTTATTTTCTGTAATAATCCAAGGTCTGTCATAATAATCATTGAAACTGATCTATTTGTGTGTGTTCCCATTTCTCTCTTCTTTCTGAATTTTTATTCCAGCCACGAGTGTGAGTGCTCCTTAGTTGTACATCTGGTACAGCATTTCTGACAGCAACATCACTCCACAGGGACAGAATGTGCCATCTGTATGATACTCAGTATCTAATGGTTTAAGAGCTAGAGACTCATAACCATCTGAGAAACTAGGTTTTCCAGGAGGCTAAGCTCTTGTTCTCTGATCCACATTTTAACAGCACAATACACATTACACAACCGTCTACAGCTGTGTATTTCCTTCTGCACAGAGCACAACAGGGGAGAAAAACTCTTACTTTAACATTCAGAATGCCCATAATGCAACTAGCTTCAGGGAAAAGTAGAGGAAAGAAAGATTGAAAAATCTTGCCGAATGGGAGCCCATGAGGTACTCATCTCCTTAGCAGAAGATCTGATCATAATAGAAATGTAATGGAAAATCAACCTGTAATAGGAAGAGCATACAAACAGATGTTTACCACTATCTATAAAACATTCAAGTGTTGCCTTAAGCTACAGTAATTAAGGGGACGAACCAGCTTTTTTCAACATATAAAATGCTAGGTTCCAAATGAAAGTATACTAAATGTTCAATATACTTTGTGTTAGTAGAACTTGCTTGCATCTGCAAGCAACACTTATGAAAGGCTCTCCCGAGTTTGAGCTTCAATTTGATAATGGAGTGCTTAAGATATAGAAATACACAGTAAACCAAATTCACCCTAGTGAAACTCCTCTGGATGCAACTTCTTGGTGGAGGCAACTGAGTTATATTAGGGGTGAATCTGGCCCCTTTTGTTTAGAAGATTAAGAACAAAACTACTGTTCGGAGACCTTTCTTCCATGTGGAAGAAAATGAAACTTGGCTAGTTATTTTATGATTTGCATTGTTATTATCAAGAAGTGAAAAATTTGAACTAGAATTTGTAAGATATTTAGATGGTCTTTGTCTTTTGTTTGGTTTTTTTTCCTCTTGAATTCCTACTGTTCATTAAGACCCAGTTTGTGTTCATTGCCTGTATTTAGGTCTATAGATTCATAATTGATCAGGAAAATGGCATATGCTCAAAGTGGCCATAATTTATATCTTTTCCTTGAAATTCAAGACAAAACCTGTTAATGTTACTATTGCCATTTATACTGAAGCAGCACAGGGCTCGTTTTTTTTCTAATGGCCTGCCTGTGTTTCACTTTCTCCTTCAGTTTCTTTGGGCAATAAAATAAGGAACATTTATTTTAATGACATATGGCTAAGATGTTTGTGACTGTTCCACCGAGAACAATTTACAAATAAGAAAAGAACTGACTGACAAATAAATTTGCTTATTGTACATGCAGTCTAGGGGGAAAGCTTTCAATATGACAATTTGCTGATCAATACCGTATCCTGGCCATTTCAGGGATATTCATAATGCGTAATAAAACTAGAGAAATCACAAAAATAATTGAAGTCAGAAATAGCTAATGTAAATGCTGCCAGTTTAGTTAATAAATATTAAAGTTCTATATAAATATGAAGAGTTATGGAGCCTGATTCTAGATCTCACTTACACCAATGTAAGTCTGTGGATGGAATTATACTGGTATAAAACTGTTATTGATGAGCTCAGAAACAACTCTTAATATGCTAACTAACTGGTTTCGGTCTCCATTAAAACTGTCTTATCTGGATGAAGCTTATCACCATTTGACCAACTTACTTGTTTGCTTTCCCTCGTTTCTTTTTCCCTGCCTATGTCTGTTTATGTTGACTCTTTGCTGCAGAGACTTCCAGGATTTTCAAAATCAGCTGTGTTTTACAGTGCCTCTGTTTTTATGTTGCCACCTTGAGATGCCATAAAGGGGACAGAATTTCAGAAAGGACTAAGCAGTTACTCTGAAAATCAGGTCTCTCTAATATTTCTCAAACTGAGTACTGAAAGACCAAGCTAGCCAAAACCATTAGCTAGTCACTTTGGAAAATCATGTCTTATGACTTTTTATGCTTGGAAAACACCTAGATTATTGTGGTTGTTAATGGAAACAAATAATTGATAGTAATCATACAGAAGACAATTGCATCCTCCTGTTTTACCAGGGACATTGTCAGTTCTGCCTTTCCCTCAGATACAACGCTGTCTTTGCCTCTGCAATATGCTGGATTAGCTTCTTCCGTACCAAACATGTAGGCTGCTACTGAGAATTCCAATCCATATATTTTTTTGTAATAGAGAAATGTGTATCTTGCTTGGGGGTGTGTGTGTGTGGGGGGGGGAATATCTTTCCCATTGGGAACTAACCAACTTTCTTATCAAAAGTTCAATGCTGTTTTCACATGTCATTTGCACTTGGATTGTCATCCAAAGGAACTAGAGCCATAGAGGTGTAGCTGTTGCTCGAGAAATGAAATCACTGCCTCAGCTGAGCACAGACAGAACCATTCATTCACCTTCCTAATGTGAAGGACAGTTTAGAAGTCATGGTCTGGCTGTCTTTCCTGCTGCACATATAAAATGTCAATGAGTCATGTAGCTTTTTACAAATGGAGAAGTGTTGGCTTCAGCAATGGCAGGAATAGAAAGAAAAGGCCTTGCCTTGTAATTTGATGAGAGTAATATTAACATGAGTGCACTTTTATTAGTCTAGACTAGAATAAGATAGGAGGTTATTAGACTTCATTTAAAAAAACATTTTTTTTAACCTGCCAATGTGACATGACCAATAACAATAAAATGATAGAAAGACAATAAAAAAATCACAGAATGGATTGCTTCCGAACTCTGACATCTTCTCAGTGTCTGAAAAAAGTTTTATTATCAATCAAATGGCATTTATTTTCACATGGGAAAATTACATATTACTTATCTGTGCTAATAGCATACTGTCAGGTGAAATCTCTGTTCAGAGTAATAAGGTTAACTCTGGTGTGCACACCATTAGAAAAATTCAGGACTTTTGAACACCATTTCAGAACTCTCCATATGAAAGTCACGGTCAAAGGTGTCTCTCACTGCATTGTGAACTCAAATTAGTGCATTTGAGCTACTCTGTTCAGGCTAACCCAGACTGAGTGATAGTGGCTAAAGCAAAGGCTAATTTAAGCCATCCTCCAGTTAAACTGTGGTGAAGGCACAGGGGCATATCCTTTGTTTCTTAGTGCTGCACTGGTCCAGGCCACTCCTTCAAAACTTTCACACTGTGATGGGCAGCCTTCTGGCGATGGCTTTCCAAAAAGCCTAAGTTTAAAGCCTCACTTAACTCAAGCTTTTTGTGTGTGGATTCAAGTCAGTTTATACCACAGACTAACAATGCAGTGAAAACATAGCAGATGCCATGAAACAGTAATCTCAATACTGTATGTCTCTAAAGTCAAATCCTAACTCCATTGAAGTCATGGCAAAAATCCCATTGACTTCAATGGGGACACATTCACCCCCTATGGATGAAACTGAGGGAATCACATGTCAGGTATGCAGGATCGAGGCAGTAAGATGCCAAGGTTAATTTAGTCAAGTGTTTTAAAGCTAGGAAGGTTCAAAGTCAAAACCAGCTTATCTCAGTTATTTCTCTCCACAAATGTGTCCCTAAAGGAACAGTTTACTTTCCTCATATAAGAACAGAGATATCAAGTTGGCCTATGAAACTGTCATCTTGTGTGCCTGTCCTGTTACTTGCAGTAACATGGCCCAAAGTGATACCTACTGTAAACAGAAGGTTGGCGTAGCAGAAATGATAGCATGAAGAACAGAACTTCCCTTGTGATCTGAACGCCAGATAACTAATTAATTTGCTGTCTATTATCCATTGCATTTTTGGCACTCGGCCATGATGTGTCCTGTATAATGTAGCCAATAGTATAATTACAATAGTAAATAGCTGCAAAGTACCTTTATCTTTACACTTCAGTGGACAGAAAATTGCCCTGTAAAGAATAATCTCTGCCACTGTAGAGTGTTTTCTATTTATTTTTAATTCTTAAAGCTTTTTTAATTCAGCTTTCTAAGAGACTACTGGTTACTTGCACAGAATGATGCCCAGAGTGGGGAAAAGAGCTGGTTCATTAATACTACAGTCGGATAAATTGTGAAAAGGTCCAGGTTAATGATTTGCAATTTACAATTACTTACTTTTTTTACAAGAACTTGATTAAAATATCTTCTTCTCTAATGTCTCAGTAGCTCTTATCCATTGCATTTCAGCTTTTAAAAAGTGGGAGTTGTTGGACACAATGTAAATAATATTTCCCATTTATATCTAGTACAACAACTAAAGGGAGCTTCCTTGTTATTCTGTTGCTTTTAGGAGTTGTTGAAATAGCAGGTACTGTACAGTAATGAGAGTCCTGTTTGGCTTTCATTGACTTCTAGATTCTTACAATGGTAAGTAGAAGGAGGTAATGATCAAAGGATCCTTTCATTAAGCACATTAAGAATTTTGATGCAGGGTTAGCCAATTTTTAGTTACAAATCTTTTTAATGGAACAGATCCATATTTTCCCCTCTTATATTCTTTGATGGGTAAAAATAATTACTAGTTTACTACTTGCACTGAATTAGATTTAGCTAGTTTGCAAGTTCATACACAGTCTATGAAAATAGGAACATTTATAGTAATGGAATAAAGGGGGAAATAACCCTTCCTGAGACAAGCTACCAGAGCCAAATGCCTTTTTTTAGTCCAATGCATCAGGGGAAATATTATTCAGATTCCTGATAACATTGGATCCCAAATTGTTGTGCATAAATAAAACACAGTGCATGTGATATACAATTCACACAATGGCTGAAATGTTAATATCTCAGACCTGGCTTGCCATAGTTCCACTTAATAAAACTGTGGGGGGGCAGCAAAGGTGACTCTAAGCATATGTCACCCTGGATCTGGGAGTGCGTAACTGATCCAGGAGACATCCCATGTTAGCACTGATTGAGTTAGTGTGGTAAATATAGAAGTTTAGCATTGTGGTGCGAGGGGCAACTCCTTAAGTACATATGTATGTTCTTAGACAGGATTGTGTTGGAGGTGGCCCCTCCCACTGCTTGCAATGCCACAGCTACACCTCTGTTTTTAGCATGTTAGCTTAATCAGAGACAGCTGGCATTTACACTTTTCCACTTCACTGTGCATGTAAGCTAAGTCAGTTTTGTGCTTCCCCAGCTTTGAGGGCCAATCTAATATAATTTAGCGTACCCACAAGGCTACAGGCTGGCTAAAGTGGCTTCCAAAGGGCAGTTTCCCTGATACAGATCACCAGAACATGGCATATCTTCTATCTGGCATGTTAAAAGGGGAAGGCACAGAGTCTGACATGCCACCTCTACATCACTTGGAGATTTACATCTGCCAGGGGAATCCATAGCTGTGCAGTGGGAGCAGCTTAAATATTGCTTCACACCACCAGAGCTACACAAAACTGTCACTGAAGGTCAGAATCCGGATGTGACCATGGTCCTAGTGGGGAGCCAGGTGTGGTCACTCAATTAGGGTACACTGCAAAGAACGGAGCAAACAATCTTCAAAAAGCTGGTGGATTTTCCAATACTTAGACTCACCAAACCAGCATAAAGCAGCTTCTTTGTTACTTTACTGATCAGTCAGAAGTCCAGACAACCCAGTTCCCTTAAAGTGATCTAGCCTCAGGCCTCCATCTGGGTACCCACATTAAATATCATGAACATTTCTGTAAATCTTACTTCATCATATAAAAGAAAAGGTTCTACCAGTCCCAAAGGATCAGACACATTACCTCCCAGGTTATTGAATATTCCAGATCTTACCCAAATACACACTACAGCCAATTCTTTTTAATTAAACTAAAATGTATTTAAAAAATGAGAGAGTATGGTTAAAAGATCAATATACATACATACATGAGTTCAGTTCATTTAAGTGCAGATTCATAGCAGAGGCAGTGAGCTTTGTAGCTTCAAAGAATTCTTTTAGAAATAGTTCATAGGTTATAGTCCACTGTCGAAATATATTCTGGGCGTACCAGCATAGCTGGAACCTCAGTCTTGTGACTCAAACTTCCCCCAATGAAGCCGAAGCAGATCTGAGATGACAGAATCAGGACCCAAGGATCTTTTATACAATTTCATGTCTTTTGACAAGTTGGAGTTTGAAAGGTAATTAGCATAACTTTGAAGGTTATCCGTCACCGATACTTAGCTATAGAATTAACATAAGGCAACGTGCTTTGTTCATCCACCATGCACAGATTTTTTGCTATACATTTCAAAGAGAGATGAGTACAGAGAAATTTCATGTTTACAATTCATTCAAATGAAAGGATGTTCTTTTGACCTCTGAATTATCAGAATATAGCATAGATAGGGACTGTTGATCATATTGTTGACACTACTCATACATATGTAAATACACAGAAACACAAACATTATCTCCCCACATCTTCTGAGGGTTATTTATTTGCAGGATGTTTAATGTTTTCTATCCATCCGTCACAATGGCCCAATGCATTTGAGGGATAGTATATCCCGCAGTTCGGAAGCTGTTTCAATATTTTCCTCATTCACCACTTGAAAGGCAGTAGTGTCGTGCGGCTTGGGATGGACTATGTTCTCTGGTGAAAGCAATCAAAAGTTAAGACTATGAACTCTCACTAAGATGGCAGCAAGTGAGTCTTCTGGGCTACAGCTTGGAGCATTTTTCCTGCATCTGTCATATCAGTTACAATTTTAGGCCAAGATTCAGTAAACATATGCTTAATTTTAAGCTTTTAAATTGTCCCTTTGAATTCAGTGGGACAATTTACATTCTTAAGTTAAACACTTGCATGTTTGCAGGACTGGGGCTTTACACAAGAAAGCATAGCTACAGGGGTTGTGTTTATTAGATCTTTTCAATGAACCAAATACACACAGGCTTGCTTGGCCAATGGAAAACCACAGGCCTTTGCCTTTCAGTCTTTTCCCCACTTCTCTGCTACTCCAGCATATACGGGAAAAAGCAGTAACATTTAATATACATAAAACCAAATAAAAGATCAAAAGAAATGAATGCAGCTGAGAAAAGGGAAGGGGAAGATGTGGCTGGCTAAAGTACCTGAGCAAGAAGAGACAGAAAGATCCAAATTTGAATCAGGATGGGAAGGGTATGGCTGAAGAACAAAAGGAATGTCATGTTTTTACATTTGTGATCAGACTTGATGTGGATCAGCAGTATTACATGCATGACCAGGGAAATCAGAGGGACATTTGGCTTCTCCTGGCAGCATAATGTCTGGCATGTATAGTTCATATATTTATTATATTTAATAATATTATTAATAAGTAAAACTAGCAGCATCTACAGAGTGTCTAAGAAAGGCCAGGAAAGACTGGAAGAGCTGTGTAATGAGATAACTGAAATCAACACACCAGCTGTAAAGACATGATCACCCTCCCCAACAAGACCCCATATATGGAAATTAGGCAGAGTGTTATATTTGTGCGGTTACAGGGCCAATGAGTGATACCCATGCAAACCCAATTGCTATAAATAGATTACTATGAGATTGCATTGGTGTGGCTGAAGGTTCAGTTTATTTGGCAGAAGCTTTATTATTGATATTGCACAAGAAAGAATGGCACTCCTCAGAAGCATAAAAGTTTACAGGACTGGAGACTTTATTTTTGTAATTAAACAATAGGTATCTGAATGTATATGCAGGATCTAATATTGGTACATACTCAGATATTTCTACTGAAACAGTGTGTGTGATATAGAATTCACACAATGGCTGAAATGTTAATAAGTTAATGGTAAGTGGACTTACACTAGTTTGGTATGGTATGATTCAGGCTAAGGTAGAACTTTTATGGAGTAAGAAGATAGCATTGTCTGGCTATACCGAAAGAAGGTCAGGAGACATTTGACATGGGTTTAATCAGGCTGCAATTTTATTATTAGATGTCTGGGACTACCTGGCTGATAAAAATGTAGCGTGCAGGTCACCCCATGTTTATTCCATACTAAACCAGGGGGCTTTTACCAGCTGCCACACTTTTTCCATCCACGTCCCTCCAGCAAATCCACCCACCATCCCCCATCGTAGGAGGGTTACGGAGGGCTGTAATAATGGGGGTTGGCTCCCTGTCATACCAAATACAGGAGTCCCCAACTCCCCCCCACACCATTTGTTCATTTATTGAACACCTATTTTTAAGTCCCTTTCCAAGCCACTTGTTCGGTCATGGTATACCTTTTCTATGGAATACCTGCACTGGACATCTGCCTGACACTTAAATAATGAGTTGCAACGTATGGCCTACTGCTCTTAAAGCTATGCGTGAACAGAGCCCTCTGAACCTGCTATGGGGTAGAGGTGAAAAACCCCAACTCCACCTAAGTCAACAAAGAGGCAGCTAGCGTAATGCACACAGCAGGTCTAGACCACATCTGGTATTTTACAATCGAATGGGAGGGAGTATGGGTGGGAGGGTTAACGTACAGGCTACCCCTTTCAAATCCCTCATTTCTGGGGTATAAGTCAGCGACCACTCTGCCCCTTTTGCAGCATTTTTTCATTTATTGTCCTATCCCTAAGCCATAAAGCACTGTTCCTTTCATCCCCCCTCCCCCTGCTTAAAGGTGCAGGATGGTCATTTTTGCCTAGTCACCTTTCAGAAAGAAACCAACCTCTAAACTAATAACTGTAGCCTAGCACTTGTTACTGACAGCTCTGGGCTTTGCTTACCGCAGAAAAAAATCATGAACCTTAACCTGGTTGCAATGCCAAATAAAAGGCAGATTTCACTGTTTTTTGTTTGGGTGTTATTATTTTCACCAAGTGCAAGGCTCTGCTTCCTCGGTCATTTCTCACTCTGAAAACAAAAGCAGCACAGGAAGGAGACATTTACCCTAGAGCAGTGTTACAGTGAGAGACTTTAGAGTAATAGAAAAAGCGCAGCTCTTTGGAACATCCACATACTGTGCAAAAGGAAGATATTATATTAATGGTTGGTTGTACAGCCTGTGAGGAAGTTTTTGTGGATAAAGCAGCTAGTGTAGTTAATGGTGCAAACAGAAAAGTTGAGTGTTTCTTGTGATCAGCTAACTGCTTAAAGCAGAGAGTGAAAATAACTTTTGCATTGGGACTTTGGGATTCATGTGGCTATTGAGATGATTAAGCCACCCTATGGTAGGCTTTTGACAATTTCAGTTTTCTGCAGTACTTGTATCTGTAATCATCAATTTTGGAAACGCAGGTGGATCAACAATTAGTAAGGAAGCTTCGAGTTATTCAAGCAAAGCTGGAATCTTATTGTAGACCAGGAGTCTCAAACATGCAGCCTGTGGGGTTATTTCCTGCATCCCACCAAACTCCCCACGCCCCCGCCTCCAGAGTTATTTTCTGCAGCCTGCCATGTTCCCCTCCCCCAACTCTCCTACTCCCAGCATGCTGTGTCCCCGCTCCTCGGCTTACCTTCAGGAGCTTTCCACCATCAAACAGCTGTTTGGCAGGACTTAGCACTTTCACGGAGGGAAAGGGGAGGAGTGGGGAACTGCATGCTCAGGGGAGGAGAAGGGGTGGGGATTTGGGGAAGGAGTTGGAATAGGGTGGGAAGAAGTGGGAAAGGGGTGGGAGAGGCGGGGAATGTGCAGGGCCTCATGGAAGGAATAGAGTTGGTCGTGGGGCCAGAGGCAGCAAGGAGTGTGTGTCAATGATACAGCCCTTGGGCCAACATACTAGTCCTCATGTGGCCCTCCTGATGATTTGAGTTTGAGATCCCTGTTGTAGACAAAGGGACAGGGTAAATTTCTGTCTGCTGTTCAGGTCTCAAATGATTTGATATATTACAGTTTACCTTAATAATGGGAGCATGTGCATCCAGTAATATTTTTGATGATAGTTGGTATGAAGTAGACCCACAGAATCAAATCTTATTGGCATCTGGGAAATGCAACTCCTTTAACATGTCAGCAATGCTGTTTCTATAAGTGCCATAGTTAAGACTCAATCGTGCTACCAAACAAAACTCTCTACTAAGTTTTAAGACTAAAGTGTCCCTCCCCAAACTCATTCCAAGTGGGAAATGTAGTGTGGATGATTGTATGTCAGAAAGCAATGTAGTGCAGGGAAGAATTGAATGCTTAATAATAGATAAATAATTATTTCTTGAAAATACATTATCTGACAAAGGTAGCCCTCTTTTCTGTTGGTGAATTGCCTGAGGGCAAATTCTGCAATCTATAAATGTATTCATATTCATATTCATAATTATTCTCTGACTAGTTCTGAAGGGACTAGGGAACAAAAATTCAGCCTCTGGGCTGTTCACAAGCCATTCATTCTGAATAGCTGCTATTTTTGATGTCATAGATTATAAGGCCAGAAAGGACCTCTGTGATTATCTAGTCTGACCTTCTATATAATAAAAGCCATAGGACTTCCCTGAATTGTTTGAACTAGAGCAGCTCTTTTAGAAAAACATGCTATCTAGATTTTTAAATTGCCAGTGACGGACAATTTACCATAACCTTTGGTCAGTTGTTCCAGTGGTTAATGACCTTAATTGTTAAAAATGTGTACTTTATTTCACCTGAATTTGGCTCACTTCAATTTCCAGCCAATGTTGTCTGCCAGATAGATGGACGTCTGATTGTGTATCTGAGACACATGGTGGTGTTTCTACTCCCTGGCTGGATGACTGCAACTTTTTAAAGAATAATGCAATGCATAACAAATAATAAATAAAGTCCTTCTACTATGACATTGCGCTTGGTTGTCGATAAACCCTTGATGCTAAGTTGGAGACTAGAAAGCCAAGGGATGGCACCACACCAGGGATGATGGTGGCAAGTGACCAGGATTCTGTGAATTAATTGAATTCAGTCTGTTAGGTTGGATCAGTAGCTTGCCAGGGGTTAGCCAGGTACTGATGGGGATGCACTGATCTAATGCCCCCAAGGAATATGTGCAGCCAACCTCTACACATGGGGTCTGCACAATGATCCACTTTGTCACTGTAGCCTCCATCAGTCAATGGCGCTTGCTGTTGACAAATGTCAACTGACTAGATTTCATGGTGGGCTTAGGGCCCTTCATTGTGATGAAGAAGCTGCTATTGGGTTCCTTAGTAAGCACTAAAAATGCTCAAAGAATAGGCCATTTTAAGATGCTAAACACTGATAAAAATGTATTGTGAACATTTTCCAGAGAATAAATTGTTGTATTGTAAATACCTATAAATGGTGAACAACAGTAGTACAAACTCCTTCTGGATATTTACATATTGCATTATAGATACAGCGTTAGTAAGCACCAGTGTTGTAATGGGACTTGGAACAGAAAGTGCATTTTGTGCAACTTGTAACTATTTGATTCTTTCTGTAATTTCCGTATATTTCCTGCATTAAAGCAACTTTCCTTAAAAAGCCTAGAATATTGCAACCAGAGGGACTATTTGTGTAAATACACAGAACTTGCGTGTCAGAAACTAAGCCTATAACTAATTGGTGGACAAAATAATGAAGAGGTGGGATATTCCACTCATCATTTGCTTTTTGGATCCTTAAAACAAGAGACTTAGGGGAAGGAGGACAGAAGAAGAGTTAGATGCCGCTGCAGTGAGCTTCATCATCATGACTGCCACTTCCATCATTTCCTGAGAGCTATTTTGATGAGACTGGGCTAGAGAGAGGGATCCAGATGAGATCAGAAACCCTACTAGCTCCAACTGAATCCCAAAGACCACCTGAGATGAAATGGGATTGGATTTAAACAACAGCGGCAACAACAACAGTTCCAGCCCATCTCAACTACTTCTCTTTTCCCCAAAAGGACAGTCAGTTTGATACCAGCTAAGGGCTGGTCTTCACTAGGGCGGGGGTTCAACTTTAGCTACATGAATCACGTAGCTGAAGTTTGCGTATCTGCAGCCGACTTACCTCCCGTCCTCACGGCGAGGGCAGTTGGCGACGCGCTCCCCCATCGACTCCGGCTTACTCCTCCGTGGGAGCTGGAGTTCCGGAGTTGACGGGGGCAGCGCTGGCAATCAATTTATTGCGTCCTCACAAGATGCGATAAATCGATTGCCATAAAATTGATCTTTCCCCGCGGTAGTGAAGACAAGCCCTAAGAGTCTGTCAAGCCAAGGGGGTTTTACTTCTAAAAACTCTCTCCGGTTGAAGGGAAAAGGAACAAGGGATGTTATAAAATGAAAACCTTATTCAGTACTTTGTTTCAAATGTTTTAACTATTTTTTCTTTTCTTTATCTTTAATAAAAGATTAAAAGGATGTTTGATGGCATGTTTTCCATCATACTAAGCAGGTTGAGGTCTCTGTATACCAAACTCCTGATCCTGGTTAACACAGCTTAATGTTGAACAGGGACTGGGTTATGTTAACATCTTTGGGCTTCCTATATTCTATCTAAATCAATACACAAGGTTTTATATGCATTAATCTCCAGTTTTTCATTTTCATATTTTTTTTCCATTTTGGCTACTTCATTTAAAGTAGAAGCCATCTAACATAGTGTATTACAAGAGGTTAAAATGTTTTTTTAAAAATTCAAGATCTTGCATCCTCCTAATAACCCTGATGAACAGTGGTGTAATATCCTTAGTTTTTCTCAGTGGTTTCTTAGTTTTCAAAGAATCTCTTTACATATTGGTGTGTGAGTGCCCTACCTTCTGAAGCTGGTACCAACAGAAGAAATAATAGTGAAGACTTTCTGAAATGAAAAATGCTGTAATTTGTTCCACACTAACGGAGAGAAATGTAAGACATGATTGTGACACTGCCATCACAGACTGAATTAGTGACAGATTAATGAAGAGAAAAAGGAAATGCATTGTGGGAATCATGAACCCATAACAACTGTACCATCCTTTTGGGGGAAACTCACAAATGAAGTCTCCCAGTGAGACTAGAATAAGAGTGTGATTAGCTTAGCATTGCTTTTTCCTTCCACTATAGACTTCAGTTTTAATATGACTAAAGAGAATAATACCTGAATCCCATCTGAATAGCTTTTGAGGTTTAACTTGCTGAAGCTATTCACAAAGCTGATCTTGCAAAGGGACTGAATAGATCTGCACAACTAATTGTGGAATATTATACTGATACTTTATCTTTCACATCAATACCAATTAAGGCTGTGCATAGAGCATCCCTTATTATTTTAATAGGCAAGGAATTTTAAATTTGGTCAGATATCTGTGCATGTGTTTGTGCCTCTGTCATTAAAATTTAGAGACTTGTGTAAGCTCTTGACAGACTATGAATGCTTAAAATTTCCAGATGTTATTCAGAATGGAAAATATCCTGTTCTTTGCTGAAGTGATTTTGCCTCATTAACATAAATAAAAAATAAAGCATAACAACAACAATCTTGCTTAATATGTAAACACAGAAATATTGTTATAGGCATCTGGCATATCAGTGGGAGCTGGTGAGAAGAGCTATATGAGTGAAGGAGTTCTTTAGAAGCAGTATCAGTCTTGTGTGAGAGAAGCCTCAGCATAGTTGCATGCATTACATTACAAAGGCTGAGGGTATTACTTTGGGCGCTGATCTTGAAATGAGTTCTAAACACTTGTTGAAAATGTGTTATTTTTATTTATATCATGGCAATACCAAAAGTCTGCAATCAAGTTAAAGGCCCCATTGTGCTAAGGACTGTACGAAGATAAAGGAGTAAAGTAAACAGGTAAAGTAACCAGAGTTATAGTAGGCCCATTTTCTCATCGCTCCATGTCTTTCAAAAATATCTGATTGTAATTTTATTTTGTTGTATTGAAGTAGTACCTAGGGGCCCCAACCTCCCAATCAAGGATCACAGTCCCACTGTGCTGTATGCCGTCAACAAAAAGACAGCCCTTGCCCCAAAGAGCTTGCAGTGCAAGTTAATTGTGTGTTTTTGTTTCATTTACATTATTAAAATACTGTTAGGTTTTTTGGTGGGTGTTTAGGTTGAAGTGCTGTAAAGGAAGATGGGGGACTTGGGCTAGGAAAGGGAACTGAACAGGGAGAAAAGTAGGAAAGGGGAAGAACAGGGACTAGTGAGAGAAGACTATTGAGTGTGGAGCTGAAGGACTATATTGATAAGTTATGGTCGGATGACTACTGGCAATACAGCAAATGAAAAAACAAACAGTGAAGAGCCAGAGTTGGAGATGAATGACCGATGAGGTTAGGAGGTCATGAAGGCTGTTTCTGGCAGTCGCTGCTTCACACTAGAGGGAGAAAATGCAGGTTATTAGGCCCTGTGCCTCAGACATGCCCATCTAGAACTAGGCAGGCCAGTGGTGAGCAGAAAACTCCTGACTCCTCCTGCCCCAAGCCCTTGGATGTAGCTGGTGTTGACTGCTTCAGAGAAGGAGACTTGAGAATGTTGGGATTTCCAGTGTTTGCCCCGTTAGTTCTGTGTGTCTACTGCTGTCGTTACCCTTATGGCTGCTGCAGTTGCTTGAAGTGACAACTGCTGCAATTCTCAGACACCACAGTGAGTATACAGAATAGACTCAACAGCAGAGTTATTTCACACTGTCTGATACCTTGCATAACAGTGATGGCTCCCAGGGCAGCACAGGCAGAATGTGTTGCACCTGTTCATGATGTGCTGAGCCACAGTGTTATCAGTATTTATACAGGAACTTAAAAAAGGGAAAAGACATTGATCAAATGAAGTCATAAAATGTATCATATTCAATGCTTTATCTTAAAATATTGCTTGTAATGGACAATGAGGGAAATGATCAGGCCAGTACCTTACCCTCATTTGCTTGTAAGTGCTCTTCCAGCCCATATGATGTACCCTACAAATGCTACTGGGTCCCATATCAGATTCCAGGAAGCACCAGTTGCGAACTGCAGACACTGGTGATGAGCTAGTAGCATGTATAATAAAACATTGCTGCATTGGCAGGAAAATATTGCTTAGCTAATCTGTAAGAAACAAAAGTTCGATTTTCCTCCCCGAAAGGTAATCATGGCCCAAGAAAAATAAGCCTGTCCCTTTTTAAAGGAGTGTGCTTTCATTACCTTATCATCTTGCATGCTACAAGATATCAACTTATCCTTGGAGTTTGTAAATTGCTTTTGAAGTAATATGGAGTACTGATCAATCTATAGCCCTAATACTACAAATATTTTTGTGCTTAATTTCAAACATGGGAATACTCCCACGGAAGTCAAAGGGATTACTTGTGTGCTCAACATTAAACAAATGTGTAAGTATTTGGAGGATCACGACCTAGCTTAGTGAGATCTTTTGGATCCTGGTAATGCATCAGGATGGATCAAACAGGACTGGCCAAGAGCAGGTCAAATTGGGTGGGTATTGCATTTTGTTCAATATTTTTGACCTCCTGTATCAATATCTTAAATATGATTATTTCCAGAAATACAGCATGGAAGTTATTCTTTTAGTAGAAATGACATCTCATTGGATAGCACTAAGTTAAAAGCGTTTGTAGAGAGTTAAGATACACAGAATGTGTCAGAATGGTGGTCCTTCTGACTGAAGTCCTATGTTCACCACACTAAGTTGGGCCTCTGACAGATCACTTGATAGTCCTAAACATTGATGGTTCAAATAAAATGGAACCCAGAACAGAACTACTCTTGTTTTGATTTTTCAAAACAAAAATCCCAGCCAAGTAGGTTTTGCTAAATCATAACTCAGATTACTTTGCCTACTTCTGTCAAATACTGTATTAGTGCAAGATTTTCCACAGTGCCGCCTTATCACAGGATGGCTGGCTCTTGTGATTCAAAAGAGGTCCAGCACCTCTGTGCTCTTATTTCAGCCAATTCAGCAGGGAGTTCGGGTGTGTCACTAGGACTACAAAGGGACAGAAGGAGTTCAGTGAGGGCAGAGCTACAAGAGGGAACTGCCGCTATAGGAGGAGTGGGTCTCCTGAAGTGGTCCTTGAAGAAGGGTTTGGGGCTGGGGAAAAAGACCCAGCTGAGACAGTACCTCAGGGAGGAGGGACTATCCCATTTTAAGGCTGGGTGGAAGTTTAGCTTTTTCTGTTTTATTTTTAAACTTTGTAAATAAAGAAACCAGACCTCAAGAGGGCTGTGACTATACGAGAGAGAGAGAATGTGTGGGGTTTGCAAAAGGATCTCTTAAGAAGGCGAAAATGGGTGGGATACTGCAAAGGCACCCTGGCCATGAAGAGGTGCTTGAGTGACAGCTACTTGATTACAACTAGTTTAGTTATGTGCTAAAAGATTTGTCAGGTGCTAGAAGATTTGTCCTAATGAGATCCAGGATCTTGGTAAAGAGGAAAAGAAGGTCTGTATGATTGGAGAGATACAGCAGATTGAAAGGCGTTGGTTGCATTCTTTTGAAAGAGTGTCACCCCTCTTTGCCTGATGCGTGACCTTGTGCATGTAGCTCAGTTTCCCATCTATAAAATGGAGATAATCATACTTTCCTATCTCACAAGGGTGTTGTGAAAGTAAATACCTGAAAGAGTGTGACATGCTTAGATATTGTGGGTATGTGTGTGTCATATAAGTACCTAAGTTAGATCTTTTGAGTGATTTTGGGGTTTTTTTGGCCAAGAGCTGGTACCTTACAAATGCAAATTATATTGGTATTGGTAATGGATCTGATGGTGTGTGTAACTCAGAAACTAGTAGTTACAGAGCACATGGGTAGTGACACATTCAGATCACGGCAGCACACTACCTCATTTTTAACGACGGTCATCTTTTATGTTCGCCTGTGTTGAAGGATCCTGGACTGCATCTTCAAATGAATTTTGAGTAAGTGACAATCTTTCTTGCCACACTACAGGAAGATTTATTGGGATGATAAGGCGTCCAGAGGTCCTGATTTTATAAGTTTAAGATTAGCAGCCATGTTAGTCTGTATCCGTAAATAAAATGAGGAATACTTGTGGCACCTTAGAGACTAACCAATCTATTTCCGTATAAATTTTTGTGGGCTACAGCCCACTTCATCAGATGCATAGAATGGAACACACAGAAGTAAGATGCATTTATATACACAGAAAGCATAAAAAGTTGGAAATTACCATACCAATTCTAAGAGGCTGTTTAATTTGGATGAGCTATTATCAGCAGGAGAAAAAAAACCTTTTGTAGTGATAATCAAGTAGATCTATGTCTGATAGTTGACAAGAAGGTATGAAGGAAACTTAACTTAGGGAAATAGCTTCAATTGGTGTAATGACTAAGCCATTCACTGTCCTTGTTTAAACCTTGGTTGATAGTGTCCAATTTGTAAATTAATTCCAGTTCAGCAGCTTCTCGGAGTCTGTTCTGGAAGTTTTTCTGTTTTAAAATTGACACCTTCAAGTCTGTAATAGAATGGCCAGGGAGATTGAAGTGTTCTACTGGTTTTTGAATATTATGATTCCTGATGTCAGATTTGTGTCCATTTATTCTTTTGCATAGAGACTGTCCAGTTTGGCCAATGTACATGGCAGAGGGGCATTGCTGGCACATGATGGCATATATCACATTGGTCGATGTGCAGGTGAATGAGCCTGTGATGGTATGCCTGATGTGATTAGGTCCTATGATGGTGTCAGTTGAATGGATATGTGGACAGAGTTGGCATCGCGCTTTGTTGCAAGGATAAGTTCCTGGGTTAGTGTTTTTGTTGTCTGGTGTGTGGTTGCTGGTTAGTATTTGTTTCAGGTTGGGGGGCTGTCTGTAAGCGAGGCCTGGTCTGTCTCCCAAGATCTGTGAGAGGGAGGGATCATCTTTTAGGATAGGTGTAGGTCTTTGATGATGCGCTGGAGAGGTTTAAGTTGGGGGCTGAAAGTGATGGCTAATGGTGTTCTGTTATTTTCTTTGTTGGGCCTGTTCCATAGTAGGTGGCTTCTGGGTACTCTTCTGGCTCTGGCAATCTGTTTTTTCACTTCTCCAGGTGGGAGTTGTATTTTTAAGAATGCTTCATAGAGATCTTGTAGGTGTTTGTCTCTGTCTGAGGGATTGGAGTAAATGCGGTTGTATCTTAGAGCTTGGCTGTAGACAATGGATAAAGTGGTATGTCCTGGATGGAAGCTGGAGGCATGTGGGTAAGTATAGCAGTCAGTAGGTTTCCAGTATAGAATGGCATGTATGTGACCATCATTTATTAGCACAATTGTGTCTAGGAAATGGACCACTTGTATGGCTTGGTCCAGGCTGAGGTTGATGGTGGGATGGAAATTGTTGAAACTACGGTGAAATTCCTCAAGGGATTCTTTTCCATGGGTCCAGATGATGAAGATGTCATCAATATAGCGCAAGTAGAGTAGGGGCATTAAGAGACAAGAGCTAAGGAATCGTTGTTCCAAGTCTGCCATCAAAATGTTGGCATACTGTGGGGCCATGTGAGTACCCATAGTAGTTCCGCTGACTTGAAGGTATATATTGTCTCCAAATGTGAAATAGTTATGGGTGAGGACAAAGTCTTTTTATGATATGTAAATCCATCTTACTTCTGTATGTTCCATTCTATGCATCTGATGAAGTGGGCTATAGCCCACAAAAGGTTTTGCTGAAATAAATTGATTTTATAAGGACAGTCCTGATTTTTGGGTCTTTTTCTTATATAGGCTTCTATTACTTCCCACCCACTACCCTGATTCTTCACACTTGCTGTCTGGTCACCTAAAGGGATGAAGCCATTAGAACTTTAATGATCATCTTGATTCAATCTAGTAACTAACACTCCCAGCAGCTCCAAGCTGATCCATATGTTTGGATGTGATTTACTATAAGAAGAGCTTGAAAAGCTACTTCAGATTTATTTAGGGCTGGACCCTGCTTTGTTGGTTTGTCACTGACATGGGTAGGAGGAACAGGCCCTTAGAGCATAAGCTTCTTAGAGCAGGAACTTGGTCTTCTGCCATGTCTTGTATTGAGTCAGAACAAAAACTGATTGGCTAACAACATAATAATGAATAGTGGTATTTAAGCTGAATGAAGAACACACTTCATCCCTCTCATGTAGACACTCTGGGCTTCCCTGCGACTTAAGCACAGCTCTAAGCAAAGAATGGTATTTAAACTGCACCAACAGTAGCCCAGAAAGCCATTGTGACTCAGTAACTTAGCAGCCTGTACCAGCAGCAAATTACAATATTCTTTTAGTTGTATGTTGTAGCCATGTTGGTCTGAGGATATTAGAGCCACAAGATGAGTGAGATAATATCTTTTACTGGACCAACTTTTGTTGGTGAGAGAGACAGAAGTTGGTCCAGTAAAAGACCTTGCCTCACTCACCTTGTGTCTCTGATATGCCCTCAGGTCAACTCATTAGCATTAGCTAGTGAACAGGCACTGAGAATGGAGCCAAAGACAGAGTAAATGGGCAAACAGTTTGTAGCCGGAGTCACAATCTAGTCCTTTATTCCCTGATCCTCAGTCTATTACTACAAGTCTCTCATATAGGGCATATGTTTTTCCAGTGTCTTCAATCATTTTGTTTCTGATTTTTCTTCATCGTCCAGCTCATTTTAAAGTTTTCGTATGAGCACCTTTCACGGCCATAGATTCATAACCTTTGCTTTATGCTGATGCAAGAAAAAGCATGCAAGGCTATTAATAAGTTGTCACTGGCTAATCTTGAGTCTACATTATGTTGGTATCAGCAGCACCAGGTTCTTGCAGCAAGGCACTGGTGAATTTGTGCTTAGATAAAGGTAATGCTCATATATCATTCAGATAGTACTTTGGCCTGGTTGTGTGATTAGAAAAAAGAAAGGTAAAGAAAAATGTAGAACAATTTCATAACACTGGGAATCCAGGGAGTAGGTTTTTATTTTAAACAATGAGTGACAGTGTGTAAAAATAACTTGGAGAGTTTAAAAATATGCCACTCACCTTTTCACTGATTGAGTAATATAGACAGCCCTTCAGCTAGGAAGCAGAGACCCAGCTTCAGTGTGTTGTATCCTGTACAAATTCTCTGCATAAAATCTCTGTTGAATATTTTTAGTGGAAATAAAAATTGAGTGCCAAACCAAGCAAAAATGCATGGAACGTATTATGGTTAGGGAGGGGAAAAGAAAAGAAAAGCAACATAGCATTGTCAGTTAGGTGCATGTGCTCTGTCCGTATACTGTCCTAGTCCTGCATAGATAGTTGGTCCAGCAGACGTTGATAGTACTACCCAGAAAGAATGGTCACCAGCACATATTCAGTGACAAAGGCACTTGGCCAGGTTTATTGCCCTCAAAACACAGTCCCAGCACTCTGGCTCCATGATTACAGCTAACACATGAGTGCCCTGTGGCAAGGAATGGCTCAGACAGCAGCGGGACTTTCTGCTGACCCCAAGGCCAAACAAAGAGTTGAAGCGAGGCACCCCAATATGTATAGACTGAGCCAAATGATTCTCATACCCTCAGGCATAGAATCATAGAATATCAGGGTTGGAAGGGACCTCAGAAGGTCATCTAGTCCAACTCCCTGCTCAAAGCAGGACCAATCCCCAACTAAATCGTCCCAGCCAGGGCTTTGTCAAGCCTGATCTTAAAAACTTCTAAGGAAGGAGATTCTACCACTTCCCTAGGTAACCCATTCCAATGCTTCACCGCCCTCCTAGTGAAAAAGTTTTTCCTAATATTCAGCCTAAATCTTCCCCACTGCAACTTGAGACCATTACTCCTTGTTCTGTCATCTGGTACCACTGAGAACTGTCTAAATCCATGTTTCATGACATCTGATTATTACCTCCACTTGCATCATGCTCGAGGTGTGTTGGGCACAACATCTCTATTCATTACCTCTAGCAGACCTTATCTGGTGTTAGCCCAAGATGTCCTGGGGTTAATTGTTGGGAGAGTGTTTTCACACATAGCCGGTATCTGTAACTTTGTCCCTTTTTAGGGGTGCCCATGTTTTAGCCACACTTAGCAGTACTTTTGCCAAGGTCGTATAACTTTTGTTCACAGACTCTGGTTCAGGCCTCAGATCTTGTACCAAGCCCAGTGCTCTGGGCTCTTTCTTTCTCCTAGTCGTAGCAGCTAGGGGGACTGTACTTGCAGCTAAGATGTGGAGAGATGCAAGAAAACAGGGCATGGTGAAGTCTGGTTCAGAACACAGAGGGATGCACAGGGAGAGGGACTGATATATTAACATGGTGATGCTTGATCATCAGTGAGCAAACCCCAATGTGAAGGAAATGGTGTGGGAAATCTCTCATTATTTACTTGCTCTGAAATCATGTAAAACCCAAACATTTTCATCTTACCTCTGCAACCTCCAGTGGTGACTGCCATGTTCTTTGATCGTCTGACATGCCCATGTGTTCCTCTGTAATGTTTGCTTGGGCCTGCTACAGCAAAATGTAGCTAAGAAAAATAATGAGGGAGGCAGGTACTTATCAGGAGAATAAACCTGCTTCAGTTAAAATATAGCCCGTGTATTACTCAGCTGACCCTTACTAAAAGGCTAAGAACAGGCATACCTGGACTAACAGCTACATAATTGAGCTTCAGCCAGCATAAATGGTGTCTTTTCAGCAGCTGCAATAATTCTGAAAGTGACACTGTCCTATTAAAAGTGTGATATGTGAGAACAGTGTGCATTTACAATACTACTGAGTAATGAGGTGCTAGCTAAAGCCCTTTGATGCCATAAAAGGGAAATATACCTTATGAAAGGGGTCACACAATGCCAGGAGAACAGTAAGTAGTCAGTGCAAATAAACCCCTGTATCCTCAAAGGTGGTGGTCTTTTTCTAGTCAAGTGGGAAGAAAGGAGTGATGGCTCCTTTAAGGGACCTCCTTCTCCTCTCCTTTGGGCTGGGGTATGGGGAGAGACAGAATAACATGAGTTGAGGGCTAGTGGGTGGAGGAGGAGGTTCTGAGGTAAGCCATTGGTCCCCTGCAGACCAGGTATATATATATATATATATATATATATATATATATATATATAT
>ML677336.1:4729054-4849293 GCA_007922305.1 Dermatemys mawii | reverse complement strand
AGAATGGAGTCCTTTCTTTCTCCTGGCAGGTGTCCAGTGTAGGTACTTGTTCCACAGGTGTCCAGCTCCCTGATAAACTCAAGCTGGAAATGGATTTAGGGAAAGCATGCTCTAAAGAGAATGGGAAATGGGGTTGGGACTCCAAATGTTTGGTGCACAAGGATACAACCCACCTCAATTCTCATACAAGGGGAGGATGGTGGAGATTCAGCAGCTGCCTGGGACTTGTTCAGAGGAGAGTGGGGTTGCTGGTAGACCTCCTCAAATAGTTATACACAAGTGAGGAAGGAAGGATTTTCACTTTGAGTTATTATCAGCTCCTAGATGAGTTAAATTAATAAACTTGCAGCCTAATTAAGCCACATCTCTCAGATCTTGTTATTCTTCCGGCATTTCTGGGACAGTACAACACAAAGTATGTCATTACCCCAGGGTCCACCTCAAAACTGTCTGAACTCTATGTTTTAAGCTCATGATTTAAATGTATGTTTATTTTGCTAAATGCAGCAAAAGGGTGTTCAAAATTTCAGACAAGATAGAAGACTCACTGGACCGATATGATCCAGGATGAGATCTCCTGTTTTCTAATGGGTCTTTTGTTCTTCAAAAACATTCAAAATTGCACAACGATGTGAGTTTAAACATTATATATGTTATATATTATATGTTTGGTTACAAAATGTTCTTCTCATTCATCACTGCAAGGGAGCAGCAGCATCTGCCAACCATGGCACATTAAAGTTGCTGTAAACAAATATATTAATCTTACTGTTTTTGTACATCTATTGAGTCATGCAATGAAAGACAGTATTAGAATACTAGTAATTCTCCAATTCTGGGATATATCTTCCTGGGGAGGTGCCTCCTTTTCTTGGGGGAGAAAGGCTTCTCTGTTAGAGTAAGCAGTAGTAAAAGAAATAGGAAAAGGATAAAGCGAGAAAGAAAAGTGGGGGGGGCGCAGTGTGGGAGGGAAAGAGGAATATTAAGCTTTCATAGAAAGTTCTGTCAATTACTGTTGTGCTTTGCTGTGAATTGGATTATTTCTTTGACTAATAAGCTGATTCTTATTCCTTGTCTGACTCATATGAAAGCCCATTATTCCTCTTTCCCTCCCACATGGACCCTTCTCATTCTGTTTCATATTGTGTGTGCATCTCTAAGTGTGCACAATGACATTGCCATTGCTATTTTCAAATTACTCACTGCTCCTGTTTTGTTTTAATATTCTTTCCCAGAAATCTTTGGGTCTAATTCTGACCTCTCTAGCTTTTACACTAGGATTGCTCCTTTGATTTCATTGGATTTACACTGCGGGGAAAATCGGAATGAGGACCGTTAATTTTAGGGCATGGATGAAACATACTGTTTGTTTCGTATGTCTCCAATATTTGTTAAGCCTAATTAGTACGTGCGTTTTGAAGTCCGTTATAATCTCTGCAGGAATTTGAAGTGTGTTAATTTTGGATTTGCACGTCTTGCTGTTTTATAAACTTGTCCTCCATATGTTGTACTGTTCACATTCACAGTACATTGCTGTTGTGTCATTTTTCAGGTTTCTTTTAACTTTTGTGGTATTTTGGGTTTTGCATGTAATAACCAGTCATGCAGAGAGGAGGATTGATGTGGTTTATGTTTTATGAATTTCAGTGAATTATTAAGGATGAATTTATGTGGGTGTGGATGAGCTCTGCCGAATGAAATGTGTGTGTTCACTCTAGGATTCTTTGCAGACAGTGATATAGTTATAAATACTGGGGAAGATTCATTACAACTCCACTGACTTGAAGTTGACTCCTGGTTCACTTTTTGCATTTTCTAACTTTCTTTTAATGTGCATTCTTTTTCTGGATCTAGGTCTTTATTTATCTCATGCGTTCCTTATCACTTTTTAAAAAATATATTAAGGCTACCATGCACTGGAGTTATATAAACAATACTGTTGCAACATGGGAGGGCCAGTGACAGAACCCACCAGTACTTCCTATAATGGTTCATGTTTAAACATGGATCAGTTTAAAGGCCATGATAAATGGGTTGTCTGACACTGTCTAGTGATCTGCAACATTTGCAGTTGTCAGATTTTCAGGTGTGCTTTGTGTACTTAAGAAGCACTGAAGAGACCAAGTGGTTCACCTCAATGTTCGGGAAGGACAGGCGGCTATCATTTTAACGGGACTGTACAAAACAATAAGAATTCACTAGCTTATATTTTAAGGTCCAAATCCTGCCCTGTCTCCTGAAGCTACAGAGGACCCAACATATAATAGAACTTGGACTTTTCTGCTATGTAGGATAGACAAGTAGGGACAGGAGTAGTGCTTGTGCAAGAGATCCACCTCCTTACAAGCCATAGAACCTCACAGTAGAATAGGGGAGCACGATGGAAGGTGACTACAGCAGAGGTTCCTCTACCATTCTGCAGCGCTGTAGGGGAGATCCCTGCTTCGGCCTCTCTGCACCACACTCAACTAATTGGGCTTGGAATAGAAGTTAAAAACCATGCCCCAAAGTTTTCCTTCCTGAGTTTCACTTCCACAGAGAGATCCCCATGTGACTAATGATATTTGATGAAAAATGTTTTAAATATAGCAAAACTGTAAAATTAACTTTTTTCCTTTTTGTAAAATTAACCTTTTTCCTCCAGTGGCATCTTAAAGACTAATAGATTTATTTGGGCATAAGCTTTCTTGGGTAAAAAAATCCCACTTCTTTTTTTCAGTTTCATTGCAACATAGGAAGTTCATTTTGCATCCAGTGCACTTGGTGAAATATTGCCACAAGCCAAAGCATTACAGCCTACCACAGAGCTCTTTGAAAAAGTCATTAAACACAGTCCAAACCACTCATAATGTGTACATGATTACTAGCTTATCTGCCACATTGCACTGAACTTGCAACACATTTGATGGTGGAAGGAGGTAGGAACTCCGGAAATATCCACAAAACCCTACTTTTTGTACCATACCAACAGGATCCTAGAATTTTTCTAAACAAACAAAGCAACTGTGTACTAAGACTGACAATTTCTGAGGGAAAAGATATGCATTTTCATTGATGTGAAGACCCCAGAAGGCAAGAACTCTGACTATATTTATACTATTGATGGGAGGAGCAAAACAATTTGGATGTTTATTCAAATGATGTGAGATATTTATTTTCCCTTTCCAATCCCCTTCTTTGCATAAGGGGAATAAGACCCTTAATAAAAATCTTCTGAATGGAGTAACTAAGCTGTTGAGAAAAAAATTCACACTGCAAAGTCACATCTCTAAAATTAGAAAACCAAATCCCTTATTTGTACTTTAATGAACTCACGACAGGGATGATATGCATGCAGAGGTCTGTTGATGGCAGAGAGAAGTGGTTGAAGGACAGGGTCTGCTAGGGTGGGCATATTTATCTGAACTAGTCCATGCCTTAGAAAAGAAGCTGATGTTTGATTCAGGGTTGTAAATATTCTTTTTTGCCCATTCGTTCAACCTGTTTCCTGCTTCTATGATCATTCTGTGATTTTCTAGTCGAGCAATCTTAGGAAGAGGCAATTAGAATTTTTAATTGGAGGAGGCAATCCCCAGAGGGTTACCTATCAAAACCATCAGAGATTTTTCACTTTTTTCTTGGCTGAAATCCCTTTCTTTGCCATCACAGAATGTAGCATGGAAAGGAAAAGTCAGCCCTACAGTGGGGAGAGGTCTTCATGTAACGATGGTATTGCCTTCCACAAAATTGAGAAGCTTGAATTTCACTCTCTCTGGTACAAAGCAGGCTTCCTATGATATATTGTACCTTCTTCCCTTCACTCTGTTCAATTTGATCATAACAGAAGTGGTTCCACAGGGGTCATTGTTAAGAGAGGAATGATACTCTGCTAATCTGGTTGCTAGCTTAGAATTTGGGAGGCTCAGGTTCAATTCCTTCCTCTGCCGTAAACGTCCAATATTACTTTGGGCCAGTCACTAAGCCTCTCTGTGCATCAGTTCTCCATCTATAAAGTGAAGATAACAGCATTTCTCTACCTCACAGAGATGCTTAACCAATAGCAATCCTAGTTGGGCTGATTCACATACATTGTGGTTTTTAGTTGCTATTTCTGTTGGCTTGCCATATCCTTTTACATATTATTCCTGTTACACTTCTCATGAACATTAATGCATTGCTCTCTGAACTCTCATATTTTCTTAATCAGCCACCATCATGCCAATAATCAAACCAGAAAGACTTTATATCCATTTAATTTCCTTGAAAGTGAATTTTGATGGAAGTTCTTGCACATTTCCTGTATTTGGCAGAAGCCTGCAATGTTTTGCAGAGAATGTAAGTTTCTTTCAACTCTAACCACTAACTATGTTATTTACAACAATATTCATCATCCCAGATGTCAGAAATATGGGAGGGTTATAAAGAAATGTGCACTTGTATGACACAGAAAATGTCCTTCTGCCTAATCAATTTAAAGGGATTTCCTTTTTTGTTTCCTCCGCTGCCTCTCGTTTTTCAATTCTGATTGTCAGTTTTCTGTCTCCATAATGAAAACAGAGCTGTTTACAACAGAAACTCCAGTCCACATCTTTATCTGACTTTACTGCTAATCTTCTTCCCTTCACCTTTGAGCTTTGTGGGCCAGTTCCTGCAATCCTTAGCGTAGAAATGTCATTGACCCAATAATATCATTGGGGAGAGAGTAGCCAGACCTTGTCTGCAAAACAGGTGCATTTGTTTACATCAAATAATTGAAGGTGCAAGCAAGAAAAGGCTGTGTGGTCAATCAAGTTGGAGCCAAGAATGTCCCCAATGCAAGAGAAATCTTTCATTAGTTGCCATTCTGAAGCTTGAAATATTAGTTAAATTTATTTACAATGGCTCTGAGTAACCTTTATCAATTAAAAATACAATGCAAAACCTATTACCTGTGCAGAAGAAAACAGCATCATATACAACAGCAGTCAGCCAGAAAATGCTACTACAAACCAGATCAACATGTTTTCACCTTCTTACTAAGTGCAGGAAGTGGAGTGGGGGGAGTGAATTCCAAAGTCCAGGCGCTCTCATCCAGAACCCCTCTCCAGCAGCTCCTTTGCTTATGAGAACCTCATAAGGGAAAATTTAACCCAACAGCTTGTACATGTTGCGCCAAAGTCATTTTCTGAAATATTTCTCCATATTCACATATCAACATTTTTTCGTAAATCACACTGATGCCTCCTTCCTCTTTACTCATAAGCTCTTCCTTATGTTTGGCTTATGCAGCCATTGGCAGTGCACCAAATGGATTGCCCCTTATGCATGAGTGAATACCAAGAGCACACTATTACAAAAATGAAGTGTAAAGAGAGTAAAGGCCATTCATGTAGCCAAGGTTGTTTTCCTCCCAAATGATCCTTTAAAAATATTTTTTTAAACCTCTTTTGGTATTTTCTAGTCCCTATGTCAGGCCTGCACAACATATGGCCCGGGGGCCACATGTGGCTCGCACTGACTCACTGTGCGGCCTGCAGGGGATGAGTAGGGGTGGGGCAGGGCAAGCCAAGCGGTGGGGTGGAGGGAAGCGGATGGGGGCAGGGCGAAGGCAGGGCTTTTCAGCCCACAGCTGTTTTTTTCAGTAATATGGCCCTCGCTGCTTTCCGAGTTGTGCAGGCCTGCCCTATGTAAAGATCCTTTAACTCCTTTCTTCATACAACATGAGGAAGGAAAAGTCATTATCACATTTAGAGCTCAGATTTCTGGGATCCTAACCAAGCGTTGTGCTTTGCTAATGGAGATCTAAAAAAATTTAAGCTACTGTTGTACTTACAATCTATGGCAAAATCCATGCTAAATCCTACCCCTTAATTATGCCAGATGGACCTGATTATCCCTTCTGCTTCTGAGCACAAGGGAGTCAGCCCGGATGAATCTGAGATTGCAGGACATGGAATGGCAAAGAGGAAGTGTCAGCTACATGGAATTCTTTTCCCTGCTTCCTGATCCCCTGGAAGTCCCTCTTACAGTGCACAAAGGGTTTGGGTTACATTGATTAGAAAAGAGGGGACATAGAGAGCTCTGGGTATGGACTCTCTCTTTATAGATAAATCTTCAACCTTTCAGGGATTAAGGAACTATGCAGAGTAAAATCATCTTGAATGTGCCAAGGCTAGGAGGCAGTGTAAGAACACTGGGCAGCTGGCCTTTGATATCCTAGATGCAGGTAGATTTGATGTCTGTGGGTTTTGGATGCCCAATCTCTCCCCACCTCCATTTTGCTAGTACATCTGTGGGCAAATCCTGTACCCTGACAGAAAGTGAGGAGTTTCTTTTCTCCCCATTAGATTAGGAGATTATCTACTTCCTGCTTTAATCAGGGATAGGTTAATGGCAAGGCTAGTGAGGCCTCTGAAAAACTTAAAATGTGCCTTATTTATTCTCTGTGACCTAGGGCTTCTACTCCTTAATTCCTGATCTGTGTTCTGTTGGCTTCTCTATAGACAACAATTTCTGCATTTCAATAGCACAAGATTTTCTACAGTAGTAATGCAGTAGTAAAACCACCATGCTTACCAGACAGTAAGTTATTAGGGTTCTAAGGTTGAGCCTTTTTAATTATATCAGTTTAGCAGAAGGCCAACTTTTGGCCATTTTAACTCCTCAAACTGGCAATTTTACATTTTATTTTATTTCTTTAGGAGCCGAACATTGAATTTAAATTGTGAGATTCTGGGCTCCTATAGGTCATGCACAATGCTGTGCATTGGAATTCCTCCACAGTATAATTTCTTCTACTTGACTTTATATCTGTTTGGACTCAAAATAGTTAGGAGCCTGGGAGATATGGAACCAGCATGTGTGTGTGTTATATATTCATGCAAATAAAAAACAAAGTAATTTGAATTGAGAAAATTCTGACTTTTGTGGATTGGCTTATGAATTTCAATCTGGTGTTCATTATACTAGATTATAAAAACTGCTTAGACTGAAGGATAATTTGGATTGGTTGCCTCATTGTCATTCTAAATGGGCAGTTTAATCCACATGAACCACAAAGCTCAGCTGGAACTGCTGTTAAACATTCTGAACTGCCAGTTTAAATTCTACAAACACAAAAAATACATACTTGGCCCACACTATAAAGATTTCTTATTTTTATTACGATGGCAAAAAGGTTATTCTAGGATATGTGGTTATCATAAAATAATCACAGCCCTGGACTTCATGGCCTCATAATACTCCAATTCATGACAACCCCTCACTCATTCTGAAATGTTTTATTGCTTAAATAATGAAAAACATACTGAACTGCATGTAATTGACACAGAAAATATCCTCCTGCCTAATCAATTTCAAGGGGTTTCCTTTCCATTCCTCTTTTGTTTTCTCCTCCACCTCTCTTTTTAAAATTCTGATTGTTAAGTTTTCTGTCTTTACAATGAAGACTGAGCTGTTTACAAGAGAAACTCAAGTCCACAGCGTTACCTCACTTTATAGATACATCATTTCCCTTTGATCTCTGTGGTCCAGTTTCTGCAATCCTTAATTATCAAGTAAAACTTCATGCCCTCAGTGAAGTTATTGACTTCAATGGGAGGTTTTTTCCTGTGGAAGAACTAGGGGTTCTGTTCTACAGGAGATGTGAGACTCCTAAGCTACCAAGATGAGAGTGCATGGGGAGTCAAGAGGGTCTGACAGAGTTCAAGTCCCCATTCCTGGAACTGGGTTTCTTTGTGGCAGGGAGAGGGTGGAGGATATATTAGAGGGAATGCGGGGTGTAAGCTTCAGGGATTTATATTCCTCTAGTGGACATTGTGGCCCACTTTGTCTAAATGCTAATGCTAATTTTGAACCAATCCTTGGCCAGTGTCATCCTCTCTGCTTTCTTGTTACCCGATTAAGAGACCAAGAACTACCATATGCTCACCCCTGGGCTGATCCTGCACACCTATCCTAGGAGATTTTCCTGAGCAATGATGCCAGGATTAGACCCTGTTTGCTTCCCTGTTTCTGTGAGCTGATAAAAAGATGATACATGAAAATATTATTTTGGTTTCAATTCTTTGTCTGTTTTCTTTGGACTTATTTATGGTGCAGAATTTTAAAGTATAATTCTACTCTGAAAAATAAACAGATAAAAATGGCCATGTTTTATGGTGTGTCAATAATTCCACATCAAATTTGCTAAATTGAGGAATAAATATATGTTTTGTTTTTTAATCGCCAGTTCCGCTAATTCACATTCAGATCTGAAAGTCAAGCTGAGTTCTTTTCATTTTGCACTTTATCTTGAGTGTTAAAGACCCCACAGGCCACATTCAGCCTTTAGTTACACTAGTGAAATCATATTGTCTTCAAATTATGGCCTCAGTTACATAGATGTAACTCAGCCTTCATTGGGGATAAACAGGTGTAATTGAGAACAAAATTTGGTGCTGCAGTTGAAACTCAGTTAACAGGTATGTTAATGGCAGATAAGAAGTAACAGACTCCAGCTCATTCTCGTTAGTTCTGCAATGCTGGTAAAATAAGCAGAGTTTTAATTCTGAATATGCATAGGCCCCTCAAAATAAAGCTTAAGGTGCATTTAAGCAGTGCATAAGCCTTAAATTGGCCCTCTTCAGAGGAATGAATTCATCCAAGGAACAGATCTGTTGAGTAAAAGGATTGTTTTTTACAGTCCTGTTTTAAAATACAACTGAACTTTCAGCTTGTGTACTTTATCCCCTTCTTTGGAGGGGCCAAGTCTTCCATTAATTAGTGTATTTTGCCTGGGAATGGTAGGCCATACCTGCCACGTGGGTCTTCTAATCTCTTTAATTGCCATTCTTTGAAAGAAACAAAAAGCTCCTGATTATAAAAGTTACACTCACCCAACTAACAACTAGAAGGACTGTCGTGATTTTTCCAACCTTTGCAGCTCAAATTTTAAATATGGCATGTTGAATACTCAGCTGTTTGTGATCAGCCCATAGCATAAAAAACCCCTCCAAACCCAAACAATCACAAAATATTAGATAACTAGAAAATTTGATGAAGCTATGATCTGCTCACTGACTTTCCATCTGAAGGACAAGAGCCTCAATTTCAACTGAGTCAGTTTTTGCTATAAATTTTTCATTCAGTGCACAACTGTATAGAATCTTTAGGCATTCATGCAGCTGTCAGTCTGGAAAATGCCAGTGGTCCAAGGGTTAACACACATTAATTCCACATAAAGCTCCATACAAAGGAAAGGGATATTTGATTTGTATGGCTTTAAAGTTTTAACAGATGAGTCTATCCCTATGAGACCACAGCCCATTTACCATCACTAGATTGATTTCTTTCTGTGCTAAAGGCTTCATGATAGTTTTCAACACAGTTCATTGTAAGTAGAATGATACTTCAGCTATACATTAACTAAAGACTCTTTAGAGACTGTATTAAGGAGATGAAACTCTGGGCAGCAAGGGAATAGCAGCATTTAATAAATAAAGAAACAAATCAGTATCTTGAGAAGTTTTATACGAATAAAACCAAGCATTGCAATGAATACAAAGTCAATGTAAACAAACACTTGTTTCATGCTTCACAGCTATCTTAATATTATTTGTGCTCCCAGTAGTTAAAAATGGCTTCACAATGGTCAACAAATCACTGAATTTCCACCTCCACTGCTTCAATTCCTTTCTCTTTTGATATCTCTATATTTGTAACTTTCCGAAGGGCATTTCACAGTACATACAGGTATCTCTCAATATGAGCCACAACAGCAGTTGCTAGGCATCCCATGGGAGTGCTCCAACAGATCATCAAAGAAACGATAGCATTTTCAGGGCCAGAACAGATAACAGGATATTTTAAAATTCCAAACTAGTCAAGCACTAACTTTGGTATCAATAAACATTAAAAATGTAAGGATAATGGTGCCACAGCAAAACATTATGGTACCAGACAGGATAATGACAAGGAAAGACCAAAGGTCCTTATTATTGGAAACTGCATTTCAAGAATAGCAAATCTGGTCTCATAAAGCCGTGGCTCCTAACAACTGCAGTGTGTACAACTTCATGCATTTGTTACACACTTAATATGCTGTCCACTTGGTTGGGAGGGGTGTGTGTGTCTTCCCTGCAACCTTCCTCTTTGTTTAATTGCATGCCATAGACTACATTAAAATAACATTACCGAGGTTGCAAAATCAAGTGTGCAAAAATTAGGAAATGCCAGAGTTAAGGTTGCCTGTGAAACCTTAGTTTGGAGCCCTTGTGCTTATGCATTATTATGCAGCCTTTAGATAATCACATCCTATTTTTTCCCACAGCACCCCTGTCTCATTCTATGCACAGGATTCATGGTGCTCACTCAATTTTTTTATCCATTATTGTGCAATGTAGGCCCCAAGACTTCTTTACTGCATACTATTGAAACCCTGCTATGAAGATAGAATTATTAATTTCTTCATGGGATTTTCTATGGCCCTCAGAGTATCAGAGTGCTTCACTAAAATAAACTAATTAATCTTCGCAACACTCCTGTGAGGTAAGGAGGAAGTATTTTCCTCTTTTTCAAAAATATCCACTCATTTTAGGTTCCCAATTTGTAATACCCAGACCTGATTTTTCAGAGTTCTTTGTGTTATGTAGCACTTTATGTGTTCAAAACAGAGATCCCTTTGTCTTCAGCTACAGCTGTGAGTGCTCTGCACTTATTCAAATCAGACCTCAGTGTAGGGTTGCCAACCCTCCAGGAATGTCCTGGAGTCTCCAGGAATTAAAGATCCATTTTCAATGAAAGACTGTGTCTTGTTATGAAACCTCCAGGAATACATCCTGCCAAAATTGGTAACCCTACCCCAGGGCCTGAAGTCAGGCACCAAGAAAATGAGGAGGACTCAGTTAGGGAATGTCTGTACTGCAATGTAAGACTGGGTTTAGGGAGACTTGTCAGATGACCCATATTAGGGAACACTGGCCCTGAGTGTTGAATTTGACCTCATATTAAGACTTTTCTAACCTGTTCTGGAACACCGAAGTGCACACTGAAGTGCGCAGATCCAAGCCAAAGAAATAAAACGGGTTAATACTGATCTGAGCTGTTGCTTCCATTTTCAGTAGATTTATTACAGATTGTTGTAATGGAGAGGAGAAAGGAAGATGTCCCATTGAATTGTGGGATAATTCTGGTGACTCCCAGGACCTGAATCAAGTGGGACTGTGTCTTCACTGCAAGGCAGTAGGGCTCTGACCCTGGATTCTAGCTTAACTTGAGTTTGGATCTTCCAGCCTTGCAGGGCCCTGGTACCCTTGGTTAGCCAAACTGCAGTGTTGATGCAAGGCGGGAGGAGAGATAGGCTTGAGCCCTGGCTCAAGCATGGTCTTAGGTTGCAGTGTAGACCTACTCTTGTGAAAAATTTGGTTTAAGTGAACTTGGCTAGCATCCCATAGGAGATTTTGTGGCAGAGGCAGGGAGAGAATGAAGTTCTTCAGTGCAGCATTCAACTGCCTTATTCATGCAACAATCCTTTCTCTTTCTGAAGTGCTTTTCCTTGATCAATCCTCAACTTCTGCAACAAATGAATTTATTTTCTGTTCTGCCTCTTATATTCTTGTGGGCAGATGGGGACTGGTATATTCGCCAGCATGGTAAGCCTTTCACATCCCTGGCATGCCCTGAACAGAAGCTCTACACCAGGAGGAGCCAACAATGGATAACTTCAGGCAACTATGCCAACTTTATCTTAACAACGGTTTCACTAATGCACAGAAGCCCCCAGATGGCTTTTTAAGATCACTTTATGTAAAAATAATGGGGAGAATGTGCCCATCTGAATCCGTGCATTTATGTAGGTGTGTATCCACCAGCCATGCCCTCAAAACACAACTCCCTATGGCAACACAAATGTAATCAGCTACCGTACAGTTCAGTTGCATTTAGGTTGTGCAGGCCCCAACTCCATCCTGCCCCAGACTACAGAAGGATGGAGTTCCACTCTCCAGTGCAGTCTGTGAAATCAGAAGGAGTCAGGATTTACTTAGTCTTCTTTATTTTTTATAAACAAAGCCTGAATTTGAGGGACTAACACTAACCTATCAGATTGAATTCTTAGCTCAGTGTCTTAATTGAGAGAGATGAATATGAACAGGAGCGAGTTTGGAATATGATAGGTATCCTACCATCATGGCAAAAAAAAGTGCCAGCTAAAGAGGTAAAGATTTATAATGAAAAATGTAAGAAAATATCCCATACAAAGAACAATACCTTAGTGTTAAATATATAAATATATCCTAAAAGTAATGACAGAAAGGGTTTCTTTGTTTTCACTACTATGTTCTACATTAAGCATGACAGAGAAAATGCTCTATAAATTGTAATTCTACTGGCTTTCTTTGAACACCACAACATAAAATTTTGCTTTCCTTCAATGTCATTTGCATTAAATTTTCATGAAGGTAACTCACTTCATGTTGCATTCTTCTGTCTCGCCATAGTTTTTCCTTCTCTTTTACAGACCTAACAAGTATTTGTTTATCAATGTCATATTTTCTGAGCTGTTTCCAATATTAAACCTATAGAGCTTCTTTTTCCTTCAACCACCAGAGGATCTTCCTAGGAATTTGACACACCGAATGTCCAAAGGTAATTAATTGTATTCAGACCAGAGTTTTAATGTAAGGCAGCTATAGGATTACCATGTGGAATTTCCCACACTTAAATTATGTTGAAATATCCAATTAGTATACTATAGTCAGGCATGAATTTCACTGTAGTTAAACATTTGCTGACAAGCTGGCCTTTCAGTTTAGCTTTGTGCATTGAACGGAGAAATTTGATCTTGTTTGGTTTTCTTTGAGAGAATGCTTTCCCATTAGATATACGCCTTCTCTGATGAGCATTTATGAACGAACAAGGAGAATCTTTTATGCCTTCTAATCTTATTGTGTGCAGATAACATATTTGAAAGTTTATTGAAAGTGTATTGACCATTGAAAGCAAAAACTCTTAGAAAGATACGGTTCAAGTATAATACATGCATATTTCTAAATGAAGGTTATACGGTGGTATTATGCTAAACTGGGTCTCAAGGGCATAATATTACAGCACATTCTCCTTCTTTTCTGGTCATACATTAGATATTTTAATATCTAATTATAAATATTTTATCATCTATACAATTTAAGTCTGAGTGTTTTCTTCAGCAAGCTTTGCCCTGAGATATTAAAACAAAACGTCAGCATGTTGTACTGTTTTTTCCCCCCCTGGTAATATCCTTTTACTATTATTTTTTCTGTGGTTGATCATCAGGGGAACAGAATGAACAGCTGTATTCTGGTTTTGAAGTTTAAAGCTACCAAATATTGATTAGGTGGCCAAGAACATTTCACAGCTGATATTTTATCTCTAGTATAACTCTGGAAGCAACTGTCTCAAACTCACTTTTACAGCAGAGAGTCTTACCCTGTGGCTGGTGTGTTTGTAGCTTTGTTAATTGTAGTGGTTTTATTTTTTAATTATTTATTAATGATAGATTTTGGACTAGAATTCTTTAGTACAACAGCCTCTCATTGGAGAGATCAGGAGATTGTGTGTCTGGGATGGGTGTATCTGGAGGGGACCAGGGGAAACAGGGGGATGGGCCTAATGTAGGAAAGCAGTTCAATAAATTAAATCTCTTCTGCAGTCTACGATTTGAAAACCAATCAAACAGCAACTGCACTTAGATCAAGTCAGTGCTCTAGCCGTTTAAGCTTTGCTTTTAATGAACATGGATATATTGTTGATGGATAATGATTTTCTGTCACTTCCTCTTTTGGTTATAGGATATGTATTATCAAGGATTTTTATCTTATTTTTATAATTATGTATCCTGAATGACACCATCTGTTGTAAAGAGTATCAGTTAGTTTTTGTATGGATGTACTGTATTCAGATTTATTGTGTACAGCCAATTCAGATTTACATAGATAAAAGGGCTTCATTGAAGGTCCTAAGGCTCACTAAATATAATCTAAAGCAAAGTTGTATTTATTAGGGCTTTCAAGTGATTAAAAAAATTAATTGCGATTAACCATGTGATTAATCTCATTGTTAATAATAGAATACTATTTATTTAAATATTTTTGAATGTTTTCTACATTTTTGAACATATTGATTTCAGTTACAACACAGAATACAAAGTGTACAGTGCTAACTTTATATTATTTTTGATTACAAATATTTATATTTGATTACAAATACCAAACAAGAGAAATAGTATATTTCAATTCACTTAATACAAGTACTGTAGTGCAGTTTCTTTATCATGAAATTTGAACTTACAAGTGTACAATTATGTACAAAAAATAACTGCATTCAAAAATAAAACAATGTAAATTTTAGAACCTACAAGTCCTCTCAGTCCTATTTCAGCCAATCACTCAGACAAACAAGTTTGGTTACAATTTGCAGGAGATAATGCTGCTGGTTTCTTATGTACAATGTCACCTGAAAGTAAAAACAGGCATTTACATGGCATTGTTGTAGACACCGTCACAAGATGCTTACATGCCAAATGTGCTAAAGAATCATTTGTCCCTTCATGCTTCAACCACCATTCCAGAAAACATGCGTCTATGCTCATTGCAGGTTCTGCTTGATAATGATCCAAAGCAGAGCAGACCGACGCATGTTCATTTTCATCAGCTGGGTCAGATGCCACCAGCAGAAGTTTGATTTTCTTTTTTGGTGATTCGGGTTCTGTAGTTTCCACATCGAAGCATTGCTCCTTTAAGACACCTGAAAGCATTTGCCATGCTTCATCCCTCTCAGATTTTGGAAGGCTCTTCAGGTTCTCAGACTTTGGGTCAAATGCTGTAGCTATCTTTAGAAATCTCAGATTGGTAACTTCTTTGTGTTTTGTCAAATCTGCAGTGACACTGTTCTTAAAATGAACAATGTGTGCGGGCCATCATCCGAGACTGCTATAACATGAAGTATATGGCAGAATATGGAGCAGGAGACATACAATTCTCCCCTGACCCCTCCAAGGAGTTCAGTCACAAATTTAATTAATACATTTTTTTTAGATGAGCATCATCAGCATTGAAGCATTTCTTCTGGAATGGTGGCCAAAGCATGAAGGGGCATATGAAAGTTTAGCATAACTGGCATGTAAATGCCTTGCAATGCTGGCTACAAAATACAAAATGTTGTTCTCACTTTCAGGTGACATTGTAAATAAGAAAGGGTCAGCAGTATCTCCCGTAAAAGTAAACAAGCTTGTTTGTCTTAGCAATTGGTTGAACAAGAAGTAGGACTGGATGGACTTGTAGGCTCTAAAGTTTTGCACTGATTTGTTTTTCAGTGCAGTTTTGTAACACTGTAAAGTGTTTGTAAAGAGATTGCACTACAGTACTTGTTTGAGGTGAATTGAAAAATACTATTTATTTTGTCATTTTTACAGTGCAAATATTTGTAATAAAAATAAAAAAATATAAAGTGACTACTGTACACTTTATATTCTATGTTGTAATAGAAATCAATATATTTGAAAATGTAGAAAAATATCCAAAATATTTAATACATTTCAATTGATATCCTATTGATTAACTCAAAAAAATTAACTGTGATAAAAAAAATTAATAGTGATAAATTGAACTGTTAATCACATGAGTTAACGTGATTAATTGACAGCACTAGTATTTATTTGAAAAAGGGAGCTTAACATCATGGACCTCATATTTTCTGTGACTTTTGCATGAGGTAATTCTGCTCCCTTTCCTTTTCCAGACACCAGGCAGAGTGTAAGTAAATTTCAGAAACAGCATTTATCCTTCCTGTTGCCGTGACTTCTGAAGGGGATGGTGCAACACTTAGAATTTAATGAGGATGTCATGATGAGTGAAAATATTGGATTAGATTTGACCTCAGGATTTCTGAATATAGTTACCCATTTGTGATCCAAAGTCCACTGAATTCCATTATCTTCAATTGGATTTGTATCAGGCTCATCACTAATTAGCCAAAAATGTAGAGAATGGAGTCAAATTCTGATATGATTTAACTCAGTGCAACCCTACTGAAGTCAATGAGAGCAGAATTTGGTTCATAGTGATATTACTTCTCAGTAGTGGGCCCTTGTTTTTGGGAGTCACTCCCTTTGCTAGAAAACCTGTGCCAAATGTGGCAACAAATTTGAGCATAGCATGATGCATTATTTATTTCAGTTTCTGGTTTATTGTGAGTGTTTATTTTATTATCAAAACTTAGTTGTCAACATACTTTGGGTGGAAACAGGGATCATTTTATTTAATACAGCTGATTGTAAATTGCTTATACTTTTTTATTTTAATACTATCAGGAAAAGAAAATGATATGGTTTTAATGTTTAGGACCCAGTTGTATCCTCAGTTGCAGGTCCTATTTATCTCAGGTAACTGAGGGCACAGTCTAGCACATGAAAATGGTTTCATACTTTTCACTATGAAGATATCAGTCTTTTATATTGGAGGAAATTGCTTTGGATTTTACCTTATTGATTATGGTGGATGAATGTAAACAGCTGCAGCAGAAGCATCAAAGCTTATAGCACTGAACTGATTAGAACAGAAGACAAAGCATTATTTGTGATATCTATTGTCAGTGATCCTCAAACTTTTTATTGTTATTTTATGGCTGGTTTAGTTGTGAGGGCCACGTCCTAATCTCATTAGTTAGGGATGGCATCTTGGTCTGGTAACTAATTCTCCCGCTTGTGAGCCCTTAGTATCTGAACACTTCTAATTTGGAGAACCATTGGTATAATATTAGCTGAGTATGGAGCCCAGTAGAGACTTAGGTCTAATTGGAATCTAGATCCATCCAACCATAGGGCCTCAATCATGCTCGGGTATTCCCCTTCATATATACACTATTTAATTTCTAACTCTTTGGAATACAAATTACTATGGAATAAATGACAGAGTGTATATAATAAAATATTAAATTACAATTCCTTTTCTAGTTTAGACTGAAAAGATAAAAATTTAGTTTGACAGAAGAAAAAAAAGTCAAAATATTTTTCAGTATTTATCCCTATGGATGGCCATACCGGGACTGGATGGTAGATGCTTGTCCTATAAACCTGTTTTATGATCAAGTGTAACTTGGTATGACTATGACCTATAGTAAAATTGAGAAAATGTCTTGTATTGAGAAAAGCATCCCCTTCAAAATGAAGATCAAGCTAAAAAGTTAGTAGTTACCTAGATGAGTTGGAAAATCATAGGCCATACCACAGATAGATCAGTGGTATCTAAAGCAATCTTAGGTTAGATATCCCAGGATGGTAGTTATCTAAGTATATGAAATGACATCCAAATGCTACAAAAAGGCAGTCGATTGCTCCAATTAGCAGAGTTCAGGCCTATCTTTCTTGTAATCTCTAGGTTTGTGATGAATTGCAAGCCTCATTCTATTCCTGTTGAGGTGAAAGAGAGTTATTCATTCTAGTAGAAGTAGGAGCGGTATGAGGGAAGTTAGGGGCAAACTAGCACCCACTTGAGATTATGCCATCTGAAAATCTATCCCTTCACAATGTCGCTGATATTGCTTTAAAAACTGTTAGGCAAGGACAAAGTTCAGCATCCTTAGTCCCATATTTATTTATTTATTCATAAATAAATTGAAGTTCATGAAGATACTCCAGCTGACAAAGAGAAAACCTTTACATCTGGTGTTTTGAAAGATGTGAACAAAGCTCTGAGCAAAATAAAAACATTTTTAAGTGTACTGTAAAGGAGAACAGTTATGAGTCCTTATTTCTCACAGAGACATAAGAGGGAAAACCCAGTGACTCCAACAAATTTAACCAGTAATCATTGCAAGTTTTACACTTTCCAGCTGACTAACAGTGATCTGAGATCACCTCAACTCCATTCCTGGAAGCTCACAAGAAATAATCAGTATACTTAAAAAATAATCCCCAACAAAAGTACATACTTAAACACTCACTAATCTTCAAAGAATGGACTCAATTTGCCCAAGAACAGCACTTCAGGAATAATTAACATATAATAACATGAATAGTTATTTAGGGAGGCTGTTTCTAGTATCTCTTTGGCTGTTGTGGACTGTTCTAGAGATCACATCTCATTTCCTGCTTCTTTTCTTTCATTTGTCAAGTAGTGCAGTAATCACCATTATGATTACTGAAAAAGCTTGGTAAAGGAACTTCCCTTGTTTGGCTGGGAGTTTCCTACTTGGGTACAGATCACCTTGACCACCTCTGTTAGTCTGCAATACATAGTTTCGCAGTTTCTGATTATTTCTAAAATCATGGAGGAAAGCTGTTAATTAATTGTTATAGCTAGTGCCTTTTTGTGGGTGATATTCTTCTAAACTTTCACCCAGGATTCATCTGTAATGTAAAGTACAGACTGGGTGTAATCCTGAAAGTACCTCACTGGGGTGGATAGCATGCAGAGTCCATTATTCTGTTTCAACATTGGTATATATGTATTGGATGGTATATTTGTTGTGTTATGTATTCTTGCAATATTTACAAGAAAAAAGAATTTAAACAAGGCAATTGTTAATATATTATAATTTATTTATTTATTATTATTACAATTATGACAGTGTCCAGAGACCTCAGTCAGGATCGGGACCCTATAGTGCCAGGCACCATTCAGTACAAACACATGAGAATACAATCTCTCTTTTGAAGAAATTACAATCAAAGTGCTCATTCTAAGGGATGCCAAATATGAGGAAAGTGAAAGAAAATTCTAGTTTTGTGGGGGACAATTTTCCAACTAACAATTTTGGTCAGTAGAAAGGAATATGCTAAAAATTCAAACAATATATCCCACTACTTTCTTGCCTTTACTATATAGGTTATTCCATTGTATGGACTACATTATAGTCACGGTGCTGGAGGCGTTTGTTTTCTGGGTTTAATGTTTTGCAAGATAAAATGTAGTACTGTTTCTTCAGGAAAACAAATAATATTAGTTTCCCCAGATGTGATGAAAGCAGTGGCTCATAGGAAAAGATTCCATGCTCTTGAAAAAGTAGTACAAGACAAACTGGGAAAATTCATAGTATTATAACCTTGCCATTGTCAAATGAACTGGAACTGCGTAACATGCTTATATATCATGATGTGGACCCACTACCTGAGATTCTCTGGAATAAAAAGACTGTTAAAGAAAATAAGAGTTCTTCCTTTTAGAGACCCTTTAGGCTGGGACTAGAAATCAGAGAATAAATCATAGTAAGGAATGTATTTGATATAGCCTCTTTTTTGGTTAAGAAGTATCCATGGAGAGTTGACATGTATCTTGATTTGATTTGTAATTTGTAATTTTATCGGTTAATATTTCATACTAATTGATTGAGAGATCTCCAAAGTCAAGTGGTGCTTGCTAGTTTTTACTGGGTTTATAGTTCATAGGATATTCTTTGTTTTCTGAGGAGGTATTCATTAAGTTTTAGAATAATTTTTTGGCAAAAATATTCATGTTTAGGTGGTCAAAATTCGCTTTTCTTATAGTTCTTTTAATGTATATTCTTGCCGGCTAACGGGTTTTCTAGGACATTGATAAAAACAAACAAAAAAGCATGAGTACAACAAAGCTGAACTTAGTTTTTTCATTACAGAAAATATTTGCATAAAACCCCAAACAAAACAAAACACATTTTGAGATATTTGCCCAGCTCTAACTGGGAACATGGAGAAAGAAATACTTTTTAAATGCTTGGCTTTTGTAATGTTGAGTTCACTCTTATTATTTGTTAAGCTTCAAATTGAAATTGTGGGTATGAAACTGATTATATGTAATGCTTTGATCTCTGTTATTGTTTACAGGTCCGCTTGGCTGGATGTTTTTTTCTTGCTGTGTTTAATAAGCAAGGGATAATCTTCTGTAGTTAGGGATACTATTTCTTTATTCTCACATTATTTCTTTATTCCTCATTTTAGTGAGACCTTTATTCTGAGAACTTTATGACGCTGTCCCTACTTTAGACAGAGTACTGTGTAATTTAATATAATCGTAGTTTTTGGCGAGAGCAAAACCCGTGGTGGTTTTTGATTAATGTGTACACTGAGTGAACATTCTTGATTAAGAAGATGAAAACGTTGGGGCTAAAAGTTAAAATATATAATTATCTAACAGATGGCCAAATTTTGGTCTAGAGGTTGAAATAAAGGTAGAGGTTGTTTTTTCTTAATAATAGAATTCTATATGGAATCTAAGTTGCTGCTGGCATATTGTTGGTAGATGCAGATCCCAATGTAAGAGAAGTTCCTGTTAAAAACACAAAGGGCCTGTTTCTTCTCTCATTTATTTGGTGTAAACCAAGTGTAACTCCAGTGATGTCAATACAGTAAGAGTGGATTAAAACCAGTATCAGTGAGACGAGAACTATGTCTAAATATTTTTGTAACACTAGCTACTAGCTATCATGTCCTTTAGCTTTCACCAATCCCACAGTTTCCGTCAACAGCTCATTTGTAGTGCTTTTTGGTGGTGGAGATTTCAAATTTTTCATTGTCTGTCCAAGGGCATCCTCAGAAGTTTTTCACATGATGTGCACAACTGAATCACTTTCACTTGAACTTAGAATGTCATGGAGGAGGGATTGCAGGGGCAAATTTCACTAAGGGACTGCTGGGCCAAACCTGAGTGGCACTGTGACCCCACATGCCCAGTCACATTGCCACTCAGCTTGGGACCCTGGGAAACAGAAAGCCTGAGGCAAACTGCCCTTTGGCTTCCCTGGAAAGCCCTGCTGCCCCCATTGGTGCCTCTGTCAATTGTATGCACTATATATAATGTGTGTAATGGTGGCATGTGCCATTGCTTTTATCCAGGGAAATATCTACTCTTTTCTCAGCCTGAGATCAGAAGCAGGTTTTCTCTTCTGGAGGAGCCTATGAATAACTGCCCAGAAAAAAAATATCTGAGGCCCACTTCACTTTGCAGTTTTACAATTCAACCTATGTCTTTAAAATAAGCGTGGTTTTTCTAGGCCAATGAGATCACTGTGTCCTGCCTTTTTGCAGGAGAAAGTTGTGGGAGGGGAGTTGGGGCAATCAGGGCAACCAGAAGAGCAGGCACAGTCCAATGGTGACTTGAAATCTGCTCAAGGGGAAAAGATTGGGGACACGATGATATCTTTGGCTGCTGCCCCCTGACCACATCATATGTAGGATGACCAGACAGCAAGTATGAAAAATTGGGACCTGGAGTGGGGGGCAATAGGAGCCTACATAAGAAAAAGACCCAAAAATCAGGACTGTCCCTATAAAATCAGGACATCTGGCCACCCTAGTCATATGGGACCAATCAAGAAAGTAGCCATAAGAGCAGGCCCAGGGCAGGAATCTTGTATCTTTCTTCTGCTCTTTGAAGTTTTCCCATCCTTTCATTCAAGGCAAGCTGCAGTATAGTAGGGTCTGTTTGGATTATTTGTTACGGGAGAATGATGCCGTGGTTTGCATAGCTGAGAGAAGTGTATGTTTGTGGATCGTATGATATTCAGTTTGTTTTGTTCTTAGTGCTATATATTTGCATTGGTTTCTTGGCTTCTGTATTTGCATTGATTTGCTATGAGTTTTCAATTGGACTTTTTGTTGTTGTTGCCGCCTACAGTCATTTAGAGTAGTCATTAAGTCCTTGTGAGGGAGTCCAGTAAAGGATAGCATCGTCCAATTAGCATAAGAGGATGGGTACACATTCTTCTAAGCCTGGTGTATTTGGAGGAACATGGACATCATCCTTCTTGAGGATTTCCACAGGACCAGAGTATTCAGGGATGATGAAGGCTCAGCTGGATGCAGAAATTAAGAATCCTAGTGTTTGATACAAGAACGGGGAGTGCTACCTACGCATTGGTTTATATAAGTAGCTGAACCTGCTCTCGTGCTCGGGTATGGTGCGCCAGGATGAGAACAAGAGACTCATGTTTATAGGAAGGGAAAAATGAGTCAGGACTAGTCTTGTCTTAACAGAGAGTTAATTTGCAAGGAAAATTCTGCTCAGGTAGCAGTTGAGCTTGTTTGGCTGCAACTTTATCAGTACCAATCTAGCCAAATTCCTGAAGGCATTTTGTATGGATATTCCTGCTATTGTGTTAATTGCAACAACATATTTTATTAATAAATTTTCAGAAATAAAAAAATATAAAATAAAAGATTAATGGAAATAAACATCCTGGACACCATCCCTGGACTGGCTGTAATCTTAAATTACATAATGGAGTCCAAATTACCTAAAATCTCATACGGTAGAAAATCCCTTGTCCCACAGACAGAGCTCAGTGGCTCTCCCCCAAATTCTTTTTTTATCAGGTCATTGTCTGAGTGCATGTCTCAGCTAGTGCCTGTGTATAATCACAGAGCCTTCTTTTTCTCATAGAACTTTTACCCTTTGGAAGTTGAACTGTTAAGAGCTTTCATTAGCATAAAGCACTGTCATTCTCTAACCCAGAGTAGGCCTGGCCAGAAGACAAGAATTACATTTCATGAAAAATGTTGAGATTTCCAAATTACTTTTCGCTCCACGCTGAATGCGAAAAAAGTTTCAAAAATTTTCACCAAAAAACCCCAAGAGTGCTCCAATAGCCAGTCTTTAAAGTGCGTTTCTCTCTGGTCTAATGAATATTTAAATATTTATACAGTGGACCAGCTCCAACAGGAGAGACCGAGAGAGACACTGACTCTATAGCCTTGTGTACTTACTCTGTATTGGATAGAGGACTTGAATCTCAGTCTCCCATAGTCAGGGTGAGTGCCTGGACAACTCGCTATTCTGGACAGGGCTGGCCTTACCATGAGACGAACTGAGGCAGCTGCCTCAGGTGCAAGACTGTGTGGGGGAGGGGTGCCACTAAGACCCAGAGTGTCTGCTGCTGGTGCACAGAGATGGTGGAATGCTATACTGGAGGTAGGAGGCACAAGAGACCTTTCAAATTTTTGGCCCAACCGAGGAGGCACTGGAGTGTCCTTTGAGCTCCCCGCTTCAGGTAGCAAAATGTTGTGGGCCAGCCCCGATTCTGGGGTGAGGGTTTTCTCTCTCAAATCAACATTTTCTGAATAAAAACATTTCACTTCAAAATTTTCAGTCAGCTGTAGTCCAGACCCACGTAATTATATTCCTTATGAACAGTCTGCTCATTAAAACATGGTCCTTTAAGGATCCTAGCTTTGGCTAAGTGTTCTTCTTTTCCCTAACAAGTAGAAATATCAGTCAGCATTCTCAGTAAGTTCCCATATTCAAATAATCTTTTTCATGTATTTATGTATGAAGAGGCTTCCAAAGGATGTTGTGGAATCCCCATCAAGGAGGTTTTTAAGAACAGATTGAACAGAGACCTGTCAGCAATGATCTATGTTTACTTGGTCCTGCCTTAGGACAGGGGACTGGTCTTGATAACTGTTCATGTTTTTCAGACTTAATTTTCAGTCAAACGTAATGACTTTGTATAGAACATCTGTGATGTGAGCCTTTGTGAACATGTACATTGGATATTCTCTTCCAGCTCAGTTCACCAGACCAAATAGAAACAGTGATTTTCACCTCCCTCCATCCCAAAAGGACAAGTTGTTTAGGGCCAGGTATGCAGATATCAGGCATTTTTGAAAGTCCTGTCTTGTAGACACCTAATTACCTTTGAAAATCTGGCCTTTATTTTTTCAGTGTGGTACCAAGTAGAAATTATTGAGTTAAAGTAGTCCAGACTTAAAGTGGCTAAACTGTAGCAGCTTTGGAAAGAATAAAAACATGTGTCACTCTCAGATGGTTTGGAAAGAGAAGATTCTAATGTATAATAAACGTACTGAGAGTATTGCTGGAATTGAGCCCAGAGATAGCTTTGCAACATGGACAGGTTATATAAGGCCATAAAAAGCTTTGTTGGAACGTCAGGAAATGGCCTTTAATTATGCCTACAATGTTATTAGCTTCTGTGCAATTATCTATGTTAGAGCTTATGCTAGTGCTGCTTCATAGAAACTTTTGTTGTAGAATGATTCACTCCATTGTTTTTTCTGACTTAGGACCCAGTTTTGGGATATTCTGGGTGCTACGTACTGCAGCATATATATTCTCTGGTAGAAGGGCTTGATAAGCTCACTAACTGAATTCCTTGTGGACCTGTTATGTAGCCTGACACATAAGTTGTCCTTTTTCCTTCCTAGCATTCCCTTGAGTGCTTATGGAACCTACCACAGGAGAATATGAACCTTTGTCCCCTTCTAGTGGCTTGTTCACATACAAAGCTATTGGGTCTGAAAGAACTGAAACAAGAAAGGCTGATGCTTTAGCACAAGATGTCTCAAGTTCAGTCTTTGCTCTAGGCCCAAACAGGGTCAGTTACATTTAACAAAGAAAAGGGAAATGCTTGCATACAGAAAGTATATGTGGAAAAAGAGGCTTGTATGACTTTCCCTCTTATTTGTTATTCATACTTGTGCAGCACAAGGCAGGATTTTTGTCCGTTATCTGTAGTATACATTGTGCTAAAATAGTGTCTTAGTTCTCAGGCTTTTCTTGGGTGTGATTTTTTGTTAGATTGGACTGAATGACTCTGTTTCTTATCCTCACTTTATAACTGAAGGCTTTGTGGGTGTTATAAATAATAATCATACCAAGAAATGCCTCTTGATAAGTGTGTTGATTATTAGTAATTAAGTGTATGACTGTAATACACAAGCAGTATGGGATTTGGTTGGCTTAATTCTTTATTATGTAATTATTATTTGAAATTTCAATAAAATGTTAATATTAAAGCTATTAATATATACTTATAAAAATCTGATGGATATTTGTTTTATATTGTATGTCTGTAGGCTGAGAAACAATGCAGCAATGCTGATTACCTGATTTATCATTAAAGATTACTTGTGGAGTTAATTTTAGGCCTACGAAACAACAGATTAACAAAACAACTCAATTGTTTTAACTGTTAATTATGTATTTCATTATGATAAAAGGGCCTCCACTAAGAGCATAATGATTCAGCTCTGGCATTTTACCTGAAAGACTTTAATGTACTGAATGATCAAGTAATTTTAGTCCTTTATAGAAGAGTAACTAATTCCTCAGCATTAAGATGTACACAGCTGGCTTTTTCAACAACCATTTCAGATGTCATTTGCTTTGTGAAAGAAAGAGATGACCTTCTAAAGCTAGGGAATTAACTGCATTGAAGTCAAAGGAACTGAGCCAGTTTTCACCAGCAAGGAATTTGATCCATAAATGGCCAGATTTTTTAATTCTTGGATTATTGTAATAAATACTGTACATTTGCACATGAATACTTATAACAGTACCTGCTACAACAATGCCATAAAATAAAACAGAAGTTCCAGCTGCACTGTGTTTTGTAAGCACAAATCCAGCCATGTCTTTTGTCACCTACTGTGCGTCTTCATAGCAGAACACAAGTGGTTCTACAATGGAAAGGGTGGATGCTGGAAGTGGAACTGGATGCAAGCCACATACCATATCTAGGAGATATATAATGTCCAATGGGGTTGCTTAGACCGGATGCTTCTATTCCATTCCCCATCTAAACTCAAAACATGTCTAACCGTCCTTATCTTCTCCCCTCTCCTCCCCTCCCGCTCCCAAGCCATATGGAGCTCTGCTCACTGTAGGAGAAACACTACTCCAAGAAGAAATTGTATCAGACTATAACGCCAGAGTTGAGTGCTGTGTAGACACTACTTGGTGATCACTGTAGTTAATGCTGGCATTTTTTAATGCTTGACAGGAGAATACCAGCGAGTTTCAAAGCTCCGGAAAGACGATGAGTGAAAACTATTTAAGTAATGGAGGAGAACTCCTCTTCAGGCTCCCCTCATACAGTGGTGATAGTGGTTTACTATTCTTTTTGGGGCATAGCATGCTTAATCTTATGTATCCAGTGATCTTCACTTAGTGTGCAGAGAAGGATTGAAACTTGACTCTGTCCATTCCCCTCTCTATCCACTTGCATGTTATAGTAAGGCTCTGCTAGCCACCTCTGCCCATTATTTAGGCAAGTGCCGTGCAAGGTGGGGAGGTGAGGGAACTTTACTATTCTTTATTCCCCTATATGTCTATACAAGACCAAGGTAAAATGAAACTTTACACTTTAGTTTCAGCCTAGTGTCCCTTTAATTTTATATAAAAGGGACACTAGGGACTGTGCTTTTATATATGCATTACAATTAGGGAAAAGGTGTCAGCAGTCATTAGATCTTTGTGATTTTTGAGATCCTGAAAGTAGGGTGGAGCAAAGCATAAAATAATTAGGACTTTGCCTAGTAATCTTCACTTGCACATTTTAAACTGTAACATTTAGTTTAGTGTTGCTCTTTGACAAGAGGCTTCATGAGCCTGCTGATCTACATTCCACATCTCTCTCCCTTTTATTTCTTCTACACAGCAGAAAAACCTGCATTCTGTAACCAGGTACAGTACCCTGCTTATGTATAAATAAAGCAGTTTCAACTTTTAAGCTTTTTGCTTGTGTGTGCGCAACATATTAATCACTTTACAAATGTTTCAAATTCTAATTTGCCTTTCTAGTCAGAAAAAATAATCAAAATTAATTTTACCTGTGAGGTTTGTCTCATTTTAACTGATAGGACCTCACCCTTTGATGGTCTGTTAACAGTTCTTTAAATGGATAGTCTTCCAACTTCTAATGTGCAGGCAATTTTACATGAATTAAAGTTAAGTTCAAGATGCTAAATCAATTGATCTCTCTCAACTAGAAACATCTTTTTCTAACTAAAGTAGCATTTACCTGGGGAAAAAACACAAGTGTTATAGCAGCATGTTCATACTTCTATGGTTAAAGGTTTTACAAATGTTATTGTAGCCATATGTTCACACTGCTATAGTTAAAAGTTGTCCTAGGATCCATTTTGAAAGGGTTTCTAACTTAGCTGTAAAAATTGCTCCAGGATAGTATTTGTTGTACACAATTAAAATTATGTATAGTTTACACTTTTAAAGAGGGAGGGGAACCCAAGGAGTTTTCCTTTTTTGGTGGGTTTATTTACTTTTACATAATTAAAAAAAGATCATTTTAAAAATGTGGACAAATATAATTCTAAGTGATTTGATTGTGGCATTCTGACAAAACCCATGTGTATGTCACTTTGACAAGTCAGCTCATGCTGTAAGTGTTGCATGGCATGTCTAGACTGCCCAGCAGTTTGGATTAAGGAGGAACAAATAGTGCACACCAAAGTGCTGCACTGTAATTCTCCTGTGTGGATGCTGCAGGTGTAGGCGAAAAGGTCCGGAGACACACTAATGTCCTCAAAGAAAACTAGATCCAGAATGTAAAGAAGAGAGAAAAAAGAATACTGAAATAGTGAGTGGTAAGGAGAGAAAAGTGAGTTCAGAAGAATGGGTGGAACTCTAGAGGAAGATGGCCATGCACAAATAAGGGAAAGATACAAAGAACGTAACCACAAGAAAGTAAATGAAAGCAAGAAACAAAATAAAGGCTAGAAAATGTATTGATTTTTTAACTCTCTCTCTAGAAAGAGTTACAGCTCCAGCAGTTTTTTATGCTATGTTAACAATGTTCCCATTCCTCCAGAATTAACCAATAGCCATTTTTATTCTGGATCAGAGTCCTGGAAAAAATGATCAGGAGCTCTTTGTTTCTCTCATGTTAAAATCCTACTAGACAGAGCTAGATTTCTGGGTGTCTATGAAGTGCTGGCTATTTAACTGGGCTGTGAGAAAACAAGCGGATGTTTCAAAAAATGAGCAAGTGTCCCTTTCAGAATTCATGGACTGATAGCATATTCTTCAAAATGGTCCCCTATTGCTGTTTCTTTTCCATGGCTGTTACAGCACCTATTGCTGAGGCCTATGCTCAATCATATATCTTCTCCCTCTGCTATAATCTAAAACAGAATGAGAGGATTTAGACCAATCTCTTAAAGCTGAGTCAGAGTCAGAAGTATACGCTGGATCAGCATCTGGCATTGACAAGAGTCAGCAGCCAAAGATGCTTTCATCCGGTATTAGTCAGCATTCCAGCTCCGAAGTCCCAAAGCAAAAAGAAAGCAGTATTTTTAGGAAAAATTCAGACATACCTACTTAAAAATGGTTTATTAGTTTAATACTGTAAAACTAAATTACACACTGATGCCTAAATTAAACTGTAAATTTTGTTGTTTTTAAATTTTGCCTAATCTACTCCAAGAGTGGAGTCCAGAAGAAGCCAACAATATGACATACTACAGCACATAGATTTCTTCATTGTATTTACTTCTATAGAAAATACATCTAATATGTAAAGATTTTTTCTTGAAAAGTCACTTGATGAAAACACCTCAGCTGTGTTACTAATAACTGCATATTATTAAAACTGAAATAAATGCAACTATTTTTGCTTTTTATTATGTGACCTATTTACTGTATTGAACTTTACTCAGATTGGACAGTGAAACTTGACTGGTTCATTCCACTTTGTTTATAGTTAATTTCTGATTCATCTTTATCAATTATTATTTATTTGTGTTATGGTAGCACTTAGGGGCCAGGACCTCATTCTGCTAGGTAACAAACAGTCTCTGTCCCACAGAGTTTACAGTCTAAGGGTATGTCTACGCCTTGTTCTGGAGGTGTGTTTCACAGCTGAAGGAGAGATGTGATCAAATTAGTGAGCTAAAAATTGAGTGTAGCCATGACTGCATGAGTGGCGAGAAGCTGGATACCACAAGTATGTGTCTAGTATGTCTCCTCGATCTGTATATCATGTCCTCAGCTCAAAGTGGAGACATGCCTTAAGTAGCATAATGTTGATACATTTTGTGGTTTCAACACTATTAGAGAATTATTTAATTAAAATATTTTGTTTTCAATTAACTTTTATAAAAATTAGACAAATATGCAATTTTACCTCCATGTGAGGGTCTTTCCTTCATAACCTAAATTTTGTGTGTAATCAGTGTGACATTGTCCACACATGCGCTCAGGTATAATAGTGATAGGTGAAGTATAAAAATATACCTACAATATAATTTAAATGCTGTTGCTCTTAAGGAAGGTGACCACCTATAGTAACACTATCTATTTTTCAGTTTACCTTAAAAAGAACTTGATCTTGATCCTGGGAACCTTTATGCATGTCAGTAATTTTGGGTCCACCTCAATAATGAGTAATTCTAGTGGATAAATTTACTCATGTCAAATGTTTAAGGGTTAGTAGGATGGGACCTAAACTGAGTGGAATAGTGTGATTTGCTCCTAAAGAGTATCTATTATGTGTCCTTTGTTTTGTTATACAATAATTATTTATTGTATTACAATTATAAATAATGCATTTGTTATTGGGGAAAAGGTACTGTTTGCAGAGGGCATGTAGCTTTAAATTGTCAGTGAGTTGTATGTATTAAATGGCAAAAACATTAACCTCTGATTAGTAACATTTCAAGCTGATATTCACACAAAGTGATACGATCATTCCTTGTGTATCCAGATCTCAGTGGAAGCTTTGAGGGCAAAAGTAATGCAGGACAGAGCAGAGGATCAAATTAAAATGCACAGAAGACATAAAAAATTGCATTCCAATTCTTGCACAGAAAGTGAATGGAAGCAAAGTTTCCATTTGGCATTTGGTTTGATCCTTGTTCCTTGACCACTTCAGGAGGCCAGGCTGTTAAGCAATATGATTAAAAAGCTTCAGTGACACATTAACAAAAGCTGATTTTTTCTATATGAAGAATGAAGATTTTATTACATGAAAAAACAGATAAGGAAGAATGGTATCATTATCTCTCCATAGCAAAGTCATTCTTGAATCTAGGGAACTGAAAAATATGTTTAGGGTGATTCATACCAATAAGCTTTTTATGTAAAAAGAGAAGGTCTTTTAAAATCTGCATTATGCCCTGTGTATTGGCTTTTCAGTGAAGACCTAGCATCAGCAACATAGACATCCTGCTGTTGCTAGAACAGTAGCTTCATAAAACAGGGTGATGGTAAGGATGTCCCAGGGAGATAGCTTGAATAGTTATTATATTTGCTACAAGAAATTAGAGCCTTTTAAAATGTTATAATCTTTATTATCTCTTTAGTTTGGCTGTGGGTTTTTTTTTAAGCTGTTGTGATACAGAGATATATAGTGAATATTTCAGCCCACGTTGTGCCATTTTTGGGTTTGAATCTATCTATTTACTGGGACCAATGACCTTTGTAGATAGTGTTATATATTCCCACAAGCTAAAATGTTTCTTTGAAGTTTTTAAAAAATAATTAAGTATTCTATCACACTGACAACAAGCCCTTACCTGATAAAAATCCGAACATTACCAAAAAGAGTTCATTCCACAAGGAAAGGTTGATACGTGTCACTGGATACCACAGATGGTTTTATGAGAACAAATTGTGCCATTTGTCTTAACTCAAATAATTAGACGACCTGGTCACTAGGTCTGCCTGTTGTCTGGTATATTTGTGTCTATAGCAAACTGCAGTGTAACAAGAAATGAGCTTTGGAAATGATCTTTATCCCACAAATAAAGTTTGTGCATCCAGATTTGGAAAATGACAGCAGTAATATTCTCTTAGTAAAGCTGGAGCTTAGCCCTGTTATACTTATTAAAAAGCCTATTCATACAAATTAAATCCATTCCATATCCTGGGCTCTGATGACAGCTCCATTTTTTTTTCTTGTCTGCTTTGAATTACCTCAAGTCTGTACCCAGAAAGAATTTATCCCTTTCAAGAGACTTCTCCAAGCCTGTAATAAATTCACATGGGTCGTCCCATCAATGTAGTGAATTTGCATTATTATTTCATTATGAGAAGGAAAGAAAGAGGATTAGATCTCTTGGAGCATTGGCAGGGCCTAATTCAGCCAGAACACATGATTAAAGCTGGCATTTATGACCATAACTGTCAAAGAAAACTAATTGTAAACTGAGAGCTGTGGATAATTATGGCCTTTGCTATTAAACCATTTCTCTCCTATTTATCACAGGACCAACTACAGACAATACTACTGTTTGCGTTTAGTTCTCTGATTACTTGGAGCCTATTTATGCAAATGAAAATTGATCTAGATTCTCAAATTGATGGTTCTGGGTAAACTTAGTTTCAATCATGCTTTAGGGGCCATGAAAAAAAAAAGGTGACACTTACACCACAGTATCCATGACATTGCACTTTGTATTGTTTCACTCACAAGTTCCTTCCCTTTTTAGCAGCTGTCTAGTTAATTTGTTTCACATGGATGCGACTGAATAAGAAAGTTACTTGAACTATCCTCTCACAGGATATATTTTCTTCCTACAGTCTTCTCTTATTATTATTCACTCGCTGCTTACATAGATTTGTTATCTCCCAGGGTCATATGCTCCATAGTATTACAACCCCTTTATGTGTTACTGGAGAAAAGAGACCCTGTGAGACTTTGATGTAGAAATCATTGTAATAGCATTTTTTGAAGCAGTGGATGTTTTTCTCTATCTTTTATCAGAGATTAATTGGGAGAATAGATACTTAGGGGTTTTCTGACTGTCTGTGTCCACATTGTATTTTGTAGTTCCTTTTCCACTTTTTGTAGTGGGTAGAAATGGACTGAAAGTATGATTGATTAGGAACGTAGAATGGAAGAAACTGTGGAAATTGCAAATAGCACAAGATGTGCTGTTTCTAATGTAAAAACCTTGAGATTTCCTAGAGGAGCTTGCATATTTGGGACAGTGTATATTGAAAAACACACAAAGATGATGATTGTGGCAATAGGGCTTGGTAGGATTTCTAGTCTGAGACACTTGACAGAAAGAGAGACAATTAGAGTGATGACCTTGCCAAGAAGAGAAAGGTCAGCAGCCCCCAGTGTAGCAGATGGGAGTAGAGTTACATTACACAGGGAAATTATTAAACAAGTTCTCTGCAGAGCTCTAAGCATAATAAAGCTACGGACAGTAAGAAGGTAAAACTGCAGCATGGAAACACTGTTATTAAGAGGAGGGAAGGAGATCTGAAGAAGAAAAGGCAAATGCCAATAACAGCGATGAAGAAAATACATAGTGTCATGTTTTTCCATATAGAGAAACACCATATACTTCTGGATAGAATGACTCTTTTTATATACATAAAGACTATACTAAAACCACGTCAGAACAAAAGCAAAGATGCCATGAGAGTACAAAACGGTGGTGCTTCCCCTGTAATAGTAGATGCTGAAAATAATACAAAATGGATGTCAGGTTCTGCAGCAGAGAGACTGAAACTAAAGTTTCAGCAACAGCTAAAAGTTATATCCACTACTCTTAGAAATATGAATACTATTCCTTAGTAAGGAACTGCCCCTAGAAGGTTCTGTGATTTAACTTGGATAAGAAGCTCAGATTTTTGTTTAAAGCTTATCCAAAGTTCCGTGATCTGGATATCAGGTTGGAAGTTTCAGGCAGATTTTCTTGCATGATTTCCAGTATTTCATGGTTTTGCAAGTCAGAAATAATAGTGTTTTGCCATGCGGACATAGTAATTTGGTATTTTTGTATGCTGACCAGATCAGGTACATAGACAAAATTAAAAACAAAGGGCCTGATCATGGAGTTATGCCTCTTTACACCAGCTGAGTACCTGGCCCCAGATTTGTCACACATAAAAGGTTCAATTTTCAATTTAAACTTTAAGCTTGTTTTTATTTTATCCAAACTAATTTGTCTTTCCCCTGTTTATATTCATAGGCCCTGATCTTTATTTAGGCCACAGCACGTTCTCTGCATTTAATTGCAGGCATAATTAATTTAGCCCATAAAGCCTGTTATCTATTGTTTGCTTGACATTAACTAGTTCTTGTGAACTGATGTGTAGTATTCCTAATTAATTGTGCTGGCAACTGCACCTATTTAGATGCCAAACTACTTATTTCACTCTCAGATTAGGTAGTTAGGTATTTAAATGGGTATAGTTACAGGCACAGTTAATTGCACACACAATTTAACACAGACACAAAGTTGCACCCATTATATTAGAAGAAAGATGACTTTGAAAATTTAAGCTACATTTGTTATAGTGTGCTACATTTTTCATAAAAGGAGATACCACATTACTGCCTGAAAGAATTATGGTACATGGTTACAAAGATGAAACAGAAGTCTTAAATCCTAAAATCCCCTCCTGTTTAAGTCAAAGCTTCTACTAAAGTCAAGTAAGGGTTTCAGGATGAACCCTAGAAGTCTGAGGAATTATGAATTATGCTAAAAGCCCCTGAAGGGGCTGCATTCAGAGTTTACTTAAATGGTAGAGTAAATTACACATTGATATGAGTGACTAATGTCTGTGGTAAAGTGAGAGTTGTTGAAATGAAAGTCAACCAATAAGAAGATGTATGTTAAAGCAGGGGTTGATTTTTCTATTATTCTATCTAGGTCAGGTGCATCATTCATTCTGTGTACAAAGCTAATTTCCATGTTTAACTATGGGCGAATTCCAAGTCTGGGTACAGACTGCAGGCCAAGATTTTCAAAAGTGACTATTGATTCTGGATGGCTCAATTTCTTGGTGCCCAACACATATTCACAGCTTTCTGAAAACCAGGCCCCTTAAAGGTATCTCAAGCTGGGTGCCCAAAAACAGAGGCATAGAAAATCACTAATCACATTTAGAAATCTTGGCCAGCAAGTCCTCTCATTCCACAGCACAACTCCCACTGCTGTTAATGGGAGATTTGTATCTATCTATACAAAAAAGAGAAAGGGTAGAAAATAGCCTTTATATACAATAGAACCTCAGTTACAAACACCTTGGGAATGGAGGTAGTTCGTAACTGAAATGTTCATACATCTGAACAAAACATTATGGTTTTTCTTTCAAAAGTTTACAATTGAACATTCACTTAATATAGCTTTGAAATTTTGCTATGCAGGATAAAATGCTGCTTTTAATCATCTTAATTGAAACAAGCACAGAAATAGATTTCTTACCTTGTCAAATCTTTTTTTAAAAAAACTTTCCCATCTTTAGTAGCTTATATTTAACACAGTGTTGTATTTTCTTTTTTTTCTTTTGATTTTTGTCTCTGCTGCAGCCTGGTTGGCTACTTCTGATTCCAAATGGTTGACTGGTCAATTCATAACTCTGGTGTTCATTACTCTGAAGTTCTACTGTAATAACTATTATCATTACTCATTATTTGTTCATCACCTTGCTGTTGGCATCACTCACTGGGAAAATATGCTTCCCTTCAAGTGCATTATTATTTCTGTCCTTACATTTCTTTTCCTTTCTTGATGGCTCCTGCTCTTCCTTCTGCATTTCTTACCCTGCAGGAATTCCCAATTGCACCTTCCCCCATGTGTTTTGCTCCCAACCCTTTCCAAAACTCCATTCAATAAAATGATTGGCAGGGGAATAGTAAATTCCAACATTTAAAGAGTCATTATTACCCTTTAGTGTTAACATTCCCATGAGATTAACTTGGAGATGGGGGAATCACGCATCTCAGAGTCATAGATTCAAACTATCTACAGACTTCAGAAGACAACATGGCATCTGCGTAAGCTTTGTTCATATTGCCAATTTTATCTACATAGTCATGACAGCTAGAAACAAACTTTTTTTAAAAAATGGAGAGTTTTGTTCTGTAGAATCTGCATATGCCATATGGGCCACTTAAACAAAGTGGGCTGGATCTGGTCTATGGACAGAATATGATACCAATTATCTATGCAACTGTACTGAGTCCATCATCATAGTGTCTAGCATCTATAACTACCACTTTAAATTCTCAGTGTGTTAGTCACAACCCTATTCTGACATATAAATTACATAACCATTTATGTCACCTCTGAATTTGACCTTAGGATTTTAAATGCATGTAGTGCTTTTTTTTGTTTTTTTTTTTTAAAAAAATTAAGACGGTGTCTGTGACAGCAGGATGAATTGCATTTTAGAAGGGACATACATTTACTGTATGAGACAATACCAAGAGAAGTATACCAATCAATGTGCAATAGATAGAGGCAGCAATGGAGAGGTGGTGGGGGGGAAAGAAGATTTAAATCAGTAGATGTAGATGCTGAACAAATTATTAACCTGATCTAAAATCTTTTACATCTTAAAAACAGTTATAAATGAATTCAGTCATAAAAGGATGTGATATGTATAAAAGCACAACCACAGCAGAAAAAAATTAACTCTTTAAGCGGTCAAACTAAGCAAGACAAAATTAAGTCTAAATTGGTCACCTTTTTAGAAACCATAAATCCACATACAGGAATTGTGAACTAGGGAGGAAAGCAAATTTTATTTATGTAAAGGATATGCAAAAATCAAATATCTAAGAGTATTAGAAAGTAAGTCATAACAAATGCAAAAAAGCATATGTGGCAGATGTGGTGCTTTAAAATGTTTTAACTGCATTATCTGGGCATAGAGATAGCAAAGAATATTTATAGGCAGAAGAAATAGGTACATATATAACACATTCTTAACCAAGAGGAGGGGAAAGATGGAAAAGGTAACAAGGGCTGGAAAAGAAACATATATTTTATATACACAATATTACCCAAGAGGTGAAGAAATATTGAAGGGAATCAAGGGTAAAGTAGAAATTAGAATTAAAACCCCCCTCTAGGATATAGCAATATCTATATCAGAGTTTGCTGAAAAAATATCAGAACAAACTTAGCAAATAATAGTCAAAATAACATTTAAAGACCTGGAAGGTACCCAAGAGAAGCTGTAATCTTGAAAATGTGAAAAATACTTGAGAGAAGCTAACACAGTGGGCATATTTAAGAGGCAATCAAGGGAAAGTCCAGGACATTGCAAATCTCCATTCTTGACCTGATAAGTGGGGAAAGAGGAAGTCCATTGGTGGGAAGGAAAATGTTAAGATTTAATAAAAAATAATGCACATCAATTCTAAGAAATAGATAATGCTTAAAGATACCACAATGGCTTGATTTGTTTATTTTTTAAGAACAGAAAGATGTTGATCTGAATTTAACGAAATGAAAAATAATATGCCATATGCTTGGACCTTAGGAATATTTCCAGTATAGTACCAATGAAAAAAATTACAAGGACATTAAGTAGTGGATGGGTGACTAACCTACATAAGTGGATTAAAGAGTGGGCTGGTACAGTCAGAAAGAAAAAAAGAGATCATTAAATTGATGGAGATACACCCTCTCCTCCTTTTCATCACTATTAAGATAGATTTGCTCACTTCATAGATCAGTGACCTGGAGCAAGATGATTAACTAGCAAATGGTACAAGATCCATTCTCAATTATTCTTGGCTGGAGATGTCCCCATATGCAGGCCTCCATACCCTGAATGATCTCCTAGAGCACGTGACTCTACTGGATATGCTGCAGAAAAGTGATAGGCTGTACCTGTCATGTGCAGTGTGGAATGATGGCTTTTATGTCATGACACAATAGAATGTTGTGCCTACAGGAAAAATAATTCTATTTAGCCAAGCTCAGTTTTCATGTTCAGATCAATACATTCAAAATGCATCAAGTTTAGTTGGGCTATGATTTCCACCTGGATCAGCTCTAGTTAACACTATTAAAGTTTCAGGGTAATTGCACCTGTATTTTGCTGCTCTCCTCTTTCCCACCTCCTCCCCTGTGGTCCACTCCAGGAGTGCCCAGTTAGGTCTCAAGCCTCTCCAGGCAGGGACTCTTGTTCTACTCCCTTCTGACCTAGGATATGGAACTAACAGGATGCAATTAATATAAAATATTTCTTGACACAGTGATAACATTTTGAATAGGATAGAAACAAGAAGTAAAAATAGACTTTAATAAAAAAGGTCCAGAAAACAAATTCAAAACTGATAAAAGGAAAGACTTTTTCCACATAAATCTGATTAGACTGTGAAATTCATTGCCATTGGAAATTACTGGATTAAGAATTTAGAAAGATTCAAAAAGAGATTTTGAAATTTGTATGTATAACAAGAATATCCAAGATAATCATAGTTAAAGATGATGAACATTTTGGAAGGGATATAAAATCTTATATTGGCTTAACCCAATCTCTTAATTATTAGAGATCAGGGTGCGATCTAATGGTGTAGGGCAGATTGTCCCACATCTGTGTATTTTTGAGTTCTTACACCTTCCTTTGAAGCATCTGATATTGGTCACTGTCAGGCAGGATACTGGACAGAATGGACCTTGGGTCATATCCAGTAGGGAAGGGGTTCTCAGACTTCATTGCACTGCGACCCCCATCTGACAGCAAAAATTACTTCATGACCCCAGGAGTGGGGACCAAAGCCTGAGCCCACTTGAGCTCCACTGCCCCATGTAGAGGGGCCAAAGCCTGAATCTCACCGCTCTGGGTGGCTGGGGTCAAGGGGAGGGGGGCAAAGCTGAAGCTCAAGGGCTTCAGCCCCAGGCAGAGGGCCTGCAACCTGAGCCCCACCATCCAAGGCTGAAACCCTTGGGCTTTGTTTTTGGCCATGGGCAGTGGGGCTTGGGCTTCAGCCCTGCGCCCTAGCAAGTCCAAGTCAGTCCTGGCGATCCCATTCAATGGGGATCCTGACCCACTTTGGGGTCCCGGCCCACAGTCTGAGAATTGATGCAGTAGGGCATTTGCCATATTCCTATGTTCAAAGCCCATTGAAGTCAATGGAAGGACACTGGTTGGCTTCAGGAGGCTTTGGATCTGAGCCACATAGTACAGCTGTAAACCGAAAGGTTGAAACAAAACTAGATAGCCTTCTTAATTCCTGGAATCAGTTGATCCTAAATAGGTATGTCTAAGAACCATGTACAGTTTGACTTTCAGACAAGGTAAGAGCATTCTTTGCCACAAGAAACATAGCCAATTATATCTCAAATTATATCTCAAAAGCTTTCCAAGAAAGATTTCTCTTTTTTACCCATTAGAGCTATATCAGAAAATCCTTTTGTGGTGTAGTTTTCCTAAATTTTCATTTTCATGCTGGCTGGGAAGTCTATTTTTCTTCAACTGCTTTGCCAGACACCATGATTTCTCCAGGAAATCAGACACTCTGATGGTTTCATTCTGAGGTAACAGATTGCTGTAAAACTATTTCAGCTGGTTTAAAGGATTTAGTTTTGCTTTGAGAATACAGAACTCTACAGTACTTTGTAGTGTCATTTGGGTAATAGATCTCTGTTAACTGAACTTTACCTACCCTTAATGTATTTATCAGGAATATGCCTGATGAAAAAAGAAATAGTAACACTAGTAATAAACCCGCTTTTTTCAAATATACTTCCAAACCACTAAGTACAAGTTTTCCAAATTCAAGTAGATCTATTAAGGGTGAGTCAGCAAAACAAAACAAGACACAGATCTTCTCCTGCAAAGTAAATAAACACAATAAAAACATTAAAATAGCAGATGGCTATTGAATGAGAAAAACAAAATCACTTAAGCAAAAGTGTCTACTGGGGATGCATGTGGGGTCTAGTATGTTTTAGAACTTTTTCCACATTCTGGTCTAATACCTGATATAACCATTTAGTGGCCAAAATATGAGATTTGCACTTCTTAGGGAATTTCAATTTCTACTCTGAAATGACCATATCATGCTTTATTTCATTCTATAAAAAAGACAGAGCTAACAAGATATGTAGGTTCGCTTCAGCTTTATTCCAGTTCCTGAGACTCAAACCTATTGTTTGGCGTCTGTTCAACAGGCTTTACACAATAATATGGAACCCATTCCACAGAAAAAATGCCAGATACTGGGATGGCTCCAAAGCACTGACTATTTGTTCAATTTAGATGGCAGAATTTGATGAGCCATTGTTTTAGTCATGGGTCCAGCGGGTGTTTGTGATGAATATCCTGTGCCTGTGTGCTACTGTTGGGGTAGTTACCTTCATGTAGCTTTTATGTTGTCTGCAAAAGGCATCTCATTTTTCAGCTCATAAACCTTCTGTTATGGCATCTGATAAGAACCAAAAACAAGTTTCAGATAGCATCAGTTTTATTTGGTCACCTTTAATTATAGCTATAGTTTAAAGCCATGATAATTAGAACTTGCAACAAAACACACACATACAGTTCCAGGTATTCAACAATTCATTAAAAAAGAATTAAATCAGTATTTTCTTTTTGAGTACAGTGTATGAACTGCAACAGTGTATGCAGTAATGAGGATAAAAATTCACCAGTGCTTTGAACTGACTTCTACATAAGATCATACCACCATTTAAAAGTTATGTATATCTTGCAGAACTAAATTAGTCTCTCCTTACATTACTAATGAATGCAGTGTATCAACCTACATACAAAAACTGCATTATTGTGTGCATTAATAATACTGCTAGAAAGTACCCTATATTACAATGAACTACTGGAGCGATGTGTAGTTTGGCTAAGAAAGGCTACAGGAATATATGATTAATTTTCTGATAGGGTAACTACTTGCATTTAGTATTTTTTGTGTATGTGTGTGTGCTCTTTCTTCCTTTCTTAAAAATAAGAGCAGGGTAGAGGAATTTTAGGAGGGAAATCCAAGGATCTGACCTTTGTTAACATAACAATTTTATTTACATTTTTACAAACAAACAAACAAACACAAACAAACAAACAAACCTCAAGGAAGAGCCAGCTGGGATGCCTTCACCTATCACAACTATAGCAGTATGAAACAAGGAAAGAGATGGTCTTTCAAATAGAAACATTTGAAATTTAATCTGTAAACCAACAGGCAGCTGGTACATATGAAGCAGTTCACTGGTGGCATGGTACTGCCATTGAGAAGCACTGCTAAATAGGCAGGCCTCTGCAATCTGCACTAGCTTTAGTTTCTGAATTGAGATAAGGGGAACCCAATTTAAAGAGAATTATAATAATCCAGGCATGAGATATAGATCCTGGTAGGAAGGTTCACATCTTAAAGCGATAATTGCACTCTCACAGTCAGGTTCAGATGGTAAAAAAAAAAACATTATTGGATGCTGTAATATGAAGACCACTGTGACAGAGGTTTTTCCTCACTTCTTTCTCTTCTCATTTTCCATCTCTTTTGAACAAAGTTGAAGTGCTCAACTTTGGTTCTCTTTCTCATATGAAAGAAAGGCTTTATTTTTTTTTTGAAGGATAAGAAGGCTTGCAGAAAGAGTCTCAGAAAATTGATGATATAATTTAACAGGCTACAGTATAATGATACTTTTAAACCCCCTTATTTCTGTGATAATTTCCCCTGCCATGTTACAATGAGACTATAACTATTCACTGGGGTAAGCTATCCATTCCCAGAACTGAAATCTAGAGGTAGAGTAACAAAAAGCTCCATGCTTGGTTCTCTTGAACAGTTCAAGTTCAAGATTCTTGGTAAGAAGATAACCTGTCTTAATAACCTACCTGCCCAGACCTAATGGAGGGCACTATGAACCCCAGAATGATTCCAGAAGTTGATGGTTATTAGATTGTCCTGTAAACCAGAAGAATAAAATTATCCCACCCATTTTCCAAGAACCACTGTGCATTCCCTCTCAAAAGTTTGGATACAAAGACTTTTTATTTCCAAAAGACTCTCAGGCAAATTAAGGTTCTCTCATTGTGTCAATTTTTAGGAAATCTTATCAAGGAAGGTTTAAGTATCAAGGTACTCTGATACAATAGTAATGAGGGTCATATAAGAACTTAGGTAGATTGATAGACACTGTTAAGTACGCTACAGTGTGTATAAGAGGGGATTTTTTTCCTTCACTTTGCCTGCCAGTTTGATGCTTTAGGATACATTTAGGAGGTTTTGATGGGTATTACAGGGTCCTTAAACTAGTTTATCTTCTGCTTAATTTGTGTGAGGCTTTACATTTGTGCTTGCAATTTTCGTTTTAGTTGCTAAATTTGTTTTCTTAAGCAACTTTGTTTGTCAAGGTAAACAGAAATACATTCTAAAGAAATGGAAAACATTTTACCTTGTTTCTCCGGGATGACTGGAGTCATTCTTTCTTACAAAAAGACATCCAAGAAAAGAACAAAAGTAAACACAGCTGTCACTGAACATTTGTGTTCTCCTCTATGGTGTCAAAGGATTCTGGTTCTAAGGTCGTTTTCAAAAATAAACTACAAACATCTTTTAAGTTGGGATGAAGAAGGAAAGTGACACCATGGGGAGAAGTGATGTGAGCTGCTGAACAACACCAATGTTCTTTCCTCTCTTCACCGAACACCTGTCCCCATGAAGAAAACAGGGACTTTGTCATAGGTTATGAAATAATACACATTCTATAAAATAAAAATCATTCAGAAATTTGCCAGTGAACCAGTCAGTCAGAGAGTTTGATATGAATCATGAAGCTCATTTTGTTCCAAGCAGCTGACATGTCATACTGAAATCCTCAGCAATACTCAGCTCCCTTCTGGTATTAGGGCCAGAGAATATGATGGGGGAGAGTCTGTTAGTTTTTCCCCACCATCACTCCTGCAGCTGAAGCATTACCTCTGTGGCAATAGTAATGGAGGGGAAATCTAGGGGAAATTCCTGTCGCTTGTGGAACTTGACCAGTTTGCTGGGATCTAAGCAGATGCTGGAATTGATTGTGCCCAATGCTATTCCTGCTTGACATGGAAGAATTCCTTGACACTACTGTGCATGAGTTCAAATGAAAATCCAGTGCTGTGCCACAAATATAACTGGACATTTTTAATCAAGAAATCTACTCCTCTTCTTGATTTTTAAATATCTTTGATTTTTATTGGCATTTTCAAGTAAAAGAGAGGGTGAACAAAAGCACAAAAATTAATAATCAATGTATAATTCTTCTAGTCCACTTAGGAGAGACTGGTTTTATACATAGATATTAATTAAACTAAATGTTACATCAAGTGGTTGAGATATGGACAATAATGGCCATTCTAATTGTTTATTTTTCAGATCATCCATTATTTCTTATCATTTGATATACATATTATGCAATAAGTGAAGTCTTGCTTTAGCAAATGTATTTGTAATAAAGAACAGAGAACCTTTTTGCTAGAAAGTTCAAGATACTTTCTATATCAAGATGTTTCTATATACTAGTAATGCACCACACTAAGGAAGTAGAGGCTGGATGCATAAAAGGACTTAGATGTTGCAACCCTTAACTTTTTGGTGCCCTGCTGCCCCACGGTATTCAGTCTTGAGTTAGATGCCTGGGCTACCCGTGTGTTTTATGGAGTGAGTTAGGCACCTAACAATGGGATCTGTAGAAGTCCAAAAGCTGAGTGGGAAGACACCTAAACTAGGCAGTAGGAAATGTTAAGGAGAGGGGTCAGGTCCAAGCCCTCTTGTCCAGAGTTAAAAACCTAACCCAGGATTCACAGCTCTGAACTCTTTCCTAGTGTTAGGTGCCTAAGTCAGGTCAGTGGTGTGTGTGTGTGTGTATGTTTTCAAATCCAAACTTTTCCCGATTTGGAGCAGGAACTTGAGGTTTGGGTCTCCCACATCCTAGGTGAGTTTCCTAACCTGGTATCCCTGCTGTTTTATGTGTGAGGCTTGATCTGGCAGGCATACTCAGATAATGGCTGTTGGATCGGGCCTTCAGGTGAGAGACTGTGGAATGACTCACTTGAAAATTTCACTGTGACTTGTGAGTTAGGGCACTGAGCAACTTGGCAGCATCAGGACTTTGACTGTTCTGTGCATGCCCACCAGTGACAGCCTAGAGAATGTAAGTGTCTACAGTGGAAGGCAGCAGATTCATGGCAGTTTTGAGGCTCTCAGAGGTACTAAATGTTGTATTCAGGTGCCTGAAGTAGTAGTTAGACACTTAAGTCCCTTCACGGATCTAGCCCTAACTTCTTTCTCTTTTTTAGTATTCTCTTAAATAACAGACCAATTTACCTCCTCTGTACAGTAGTCTACATCTGACCACCAGTAGTCAGCTTGAATTCATTTCTGTAGCGAACCCAGAGAAGAGGTGATGAAAGTGTGGTATAACAAAAATTCTTAAAATGGTTGTGCTAGGTATTTTCCATACTGAAACTGTTTCTGTTGAAGACAAAACCCAACAAAATATGAGGAATTAAGATGAAAATGAGAACTAAATTATTAACGTAACAAAGTGCCATTGCTTTCTCTTTGCACATTCCCTGATCTATTAGATTTTACTCTCATTGTTCTGCAAAAATTGCTTCTGACTATACAATGGACTTCAGATGGGCTGTAGCTTTCAGGCTCTTGATTTTTCATAATTCACTCAAATGCCAGCTCAATGACAATAAATGGAAAAATAGAAAAAAAATGCCTTCACTTTTCCACAGACACAATTTTGAAAATCCATTTACATGGAAAATAAAGAGACATTAAACCCAGTGAAAATCTGCAGCTGAATACAGGAATCTGAAGGCATAATATTTTATTTTTCCAGATAACACAGTACAAATTGTTATTTACTGCCTGAAAGGGCTAAAGAGTTCTGAGTTCCATAGAAAGAATTTGTTTTTTCTAATTTACAGTGCGATAAAATCTGGCTAATAATACTTTTACATTTTTAAAAGAAAATAATCCTTAAACATAGGCCTTCTTGGGAGAGTTTTAAGCAGTAGCAGGTATTAGTTAAGTAGCATTTCAATTTCATTCATTGGCGCTTATGCTTCCCAAGCTGCTCAGTCTCTGAAATGGCATTCTGATGTTCCCCCTCTAACAAACTGTTTGCCACCTGCTAGGCTGCAGTGCTTAGACAAGTTACTCTGGAAGATGTTTTGCTAAATAATATTATCAGCAACACAATTACAGGGGGAAAATAGGATTTCTTTCCTAAGGAAAAAACTTTTCTACAGTATGTTGATTGAATAAAAGGAAGTAGAAAAGACATATAATAATACTTTGCAATTATACGGTGTCTTATCAGAATATCTCAAAGCAATTTGCAAACAGCTCCTCAGATATTGTAAGTTATTGATTGAAGTCAATGGAGCTTTAGTAATTGACATCAGCTGAGTATCTGGCTTTTACAGTGTGGAGGCATACCATCTCAGGCTCACAAAGACACTGTAAGGGTACAAACCTGTCCGACTGTATCCTGTGAAAATAACTGCACTAGGCATGGATACTTGTCTAAGCCTATTCATTTGCCCAGTAGGGTGACCAGGCAGCAAGTGTGAAAAATCAGGACAGGGGGTGGGCGGTAATTGGAGCCTATATAAGTAAAAGACTCAAAATCGGGACTAGCCCTGCAAAATCGGGACATCTGGTCACCCTATTGCCCAGTGCACATGAGGATACATAAGGGAGAGAGGATCTGTGAAGAGGCAGAGGATGGACAAAGCTATGGCTCTTAACATTCCAGTTGCAGCTGCAAAATTCTGCTGGCTCTGTGGCCATTTTGCCAGGAAATAGTTGCTTTTATATACTTGCAGGAGTAACTAACACATGCACCTGAGACAACTGGCAGTGATTGAAAATAATAATAATCATAATAATTGTTGCTGTGGTTGTAGAAATGTCTAGATTGCAAAATGTTGCCTAATTGCTTAAGTTTCACAATGTTCTTGTGAAGTAGGTAAGCTTGTACCTGTTTTCCACAGAGGTTCAGTGAGGCACAGAGAGGATAAATGATGTCGAAGAAACACAAAAAGTGAGCTGCAGTGACAAGGAATGGAATCCAACACCCTTTCAGCCCTGCAATGTAACTATAGGATGTTCACAAAAATGAATTTCTATTGGAAAAAAATGCAGTAGCTATTCTAAATGAAATAGGATATGTCTTTTGGTTCAAAAAAAAAAAGAAAAAGATTCACCATGCTTGCCAATATCTTAAGAAAAGAAAGCAGGAAATAACTGTCATTAAAACAATTCTGACTCAAAAGTTTGTGCCAGCTGTTAATATTCATATGGACAAAATATTAAATTGTCTCATAATCGAAAGTAAAAAGTACTTACAAAATTATTGAATGAGATATAGTGTATTCCGTGTTGGGATATTGCTTCAACCAGCTGAGAAACTGTGATATCTCAGCATGACACATGCACTGAAATCTGTTATTGACATTATTAGTGGTGCCATGCAAATAATAGAAAAAAACTGTAAAAAACCCCTAAAATTGTACCTTATGTCAATAATAGCTCCAAAATGAAATAAGATACACTGATAAGTAATATCTTGGTGTTGGTTCCTATCTTTAGTTTAACAACAGTCTTCAGATTGCCTTCCTGCTGGAAGACTGTAACTTCATTTTCTTTCCCACCCTTCCTCTGAGTTAGTCCACATTTTTATTTTTTTCTATTCTTCGCAAACCTGGTAAACTGTAGGATCATCTGAAAATGTTAACTTCACTTTAAGTTTCATATAAACATATGAAGGTCATGGGATCGTCTCCTTCATTAAAATATTTTAAAATAGTTACAATTATAGATAGATCCAAATTCTAATATGGATTTCAAGCTTACCAATAATATTAAGACCCAGGATTTTGTTTTGTCCACTGTAAATATGTTCCAATTGAGAAATAGTGATTCTCATCTAGCTGAGATTACACTCCTGCTTGAAAATTTGTGGGTGATTGGAATTAAGATTTTTAATTTGCCTCATCTCTAGTGAGACACTAATATAAAAAAAGGCATCCATGTAAACTTTGCCATATGCACATTGTGAGTGAATCACTGCTTACATTTAGTAGAAATTCTGCAAATTCAGAAGTGTTTTTTTTAGGCAGCACAGATAGAGGGTTTGATGTCCAGCAGAGAGCTTCAGAACAGCTCTCTTTAAAGATATATAGTTACTAGATCCAATTGCCAATAGGAATAAAAAAATGGGGAAAATTACATTCCTCAATGGTTTTCTGCTCATACCAATGCAACTCACAAACTATGGGGCCATGATTTTAAAATTAATAGTTGCACACCTAAATAAGTGGTCTGCCTTTCAAAGGGTCTGAGCAACCACACTGATTAACTTCAGTGGCAGTTGTGAGTGTTCAGGAGTTCTGTAGGTCAAGCTGCCAAAGGCATACATTTTGCAGAATGACAATATTTTAAGAGTATGTGCAAAATGGTATTTGCCATGAGTAAAGAAAAGTCTTAAGTAAAACTCTTGAGTTTCACTTTATGAGCAGATTCTCAACGGGTGTAACCAAAGTAGCTAAACTCTACCAATTTACATCAGCTTAGGTTCTGACACATAATAGTTTTTTTTAAAAAAAAAAGCCCCAAGCTTTTTATTTTTTTTAGCAGAATCACTATTTTCCGGATTACTTTAATATTTTGTTGCATCTGGAGATTACTATGGAACTAATCAAGCTATCCAGCCTCTGAAATTGTTGACTTGTGATATGAATGGGAAGGCTCTGATAAAGAAATTTGGTTAATAAGTTCATGAAATGACACCATGAAGAGTAAATGGGTCAACTTTCCTATACAGCAAAATGAGTTTTAAATGCCCACTATAGGGGCAGACAAAAATGAATCACTTAAAGATGGTGATCTCCTGATAAAGAGGGAGAGAATGGTACTCAGTACATTTGGGGATAGGCTTTTAATGGTCACCTAACGAGGCTGAGCTTGTACAGGATTCAATGCTTTACTTTTTACCTGTTCTCCGTCAACGGAAGTGAAATATGGAATGCAATCTGATTCTTCTTGGGAAAAGCATACACTAAGCCATGGCCTCCTAACATTCCAGTCACAGCTGCAAAATTCTGCTGGCTCAGTGACCATTTTGCCAGGAAATTTAGCAGGGTCAATCAATGAGGCAGGGCACTCAAACAGTTCATCATTGCTCATTGTTCAGAAAATGAGCGACTGGTTATGAGATGGTGAAAGTTTATAAAGATGCTCAAATGGCCACATTGCAAATTTGCTAAATTAGTGGATCCAACGGTCAAAAGTTTCATGTGACTTGACAAAAGACCCATGCTATGACCAGATAGTTAAGGATCTCTGGGCATGCAAAGACAGAAGAGGAACTGACTTGGCAGAAACCGCTGCTCAATCATCTACAGCACAGGTGGCAGCTGTTCCAATAATTTTTACTTCCTTGCTCTGGTTAGCATTTCCCAGCATGGCAGTTGCAGCAGCAATACTGTGACTCGTGCTTTAAAAAGCATGAACCTCTGGAGAAATCTGGCACAAAATGTTGCTGCACCAATCAAGCTACAGACAAAGCAATTTGTGCTTGCAATGGTGCATTGCTACCTTGATGCGCCATTGAAAGAAATCAGAAACTGTCCATCTGAATATTTGTAATAAAAACTTTATGCTGGTCTGATCTGCTCAGTTGTCTATCAACAAGTCCATTTTCTGAATAGCTATTTATAATGGCAGGAACTGTTATAACAGACCAGAGATTCAGATTGTTACTGGAAAATACAGAGCATCCGGCAGATCTGAAAGAGAATTTTTCAAGATTGAATTGTAAATATGCATGTAACGCATGGGCGGCATGTGAACTGCCTTTTCCGCCCAAGACCCTGCTGCTTCCATGCCCCCCATCAGAGCATCCTCCCCAGCTGAAGCTATGGACTAGCTAGCTCCTCCCAGCCTTGAAGCCCCAGAGCACTAGGAGAGTGGGCAGCATAGCTCCAGTCTTCCCAGCCCCGGAGCTCTGGGAGGGCGGAGGTGCGACCAGAGCTGGGACTACCCCACAGGGAGACTGGACTCCACCCATGAAAAGCGGGAAGCAGGGGCGAGGGGCTGGGGATGGAATATGGGCAGGGTCATACCTGTCTGTTTAGGGAGGCACAGCCTCCCCCAGCGTATGATACCTGCCACCCTTGATAACACTTTGTTACTGTTTAATACGTCAGAAAATGACCATGGTGTACACACACACTGTGTGTTAGTGATTAGGAGATCAATCCTTCTCTTCTGTCTTTGCCCTCTGTGCTGCACAATTTAACTTGCCTCATCCTGTTATAATTTTATGATCTGAATCAGCCAAGAGTCCTACTTTGTTAGATCAGGCTGTCTAAATGTTTTTCTTATTTTAATTGAAAGCTAAAATGTCATGCTGAAAACATTTTTTTCGAAACTAAAATGTATTCATTTATCATTTTCAGAAGTTTTTTTTGTGGAAAATTTTGATTTTTTTTTCTGGCAAACTGAAACATTTGGTTTGGAAATGCTGCTTCAGTGCCTCATGGGAATTGTATTTTGAGTGCCTTGTACCTTTAGTTTCTCCTCTGGGTGAGGTTCCTTGGGTGGACCAAAAGGCTCTCCCTTTTTAATGAGAGGAGGTGGTGCATCATGGGAGTCACATGGCCACGATGAATCATAGGAGATAAAGTCTGGGTGAGGAGCCTAGGCTACATGAAAGAATTGGGACATGAGACACCTGAACTCCAACTCCAATGAGACACCACAGCAGCACACCCAAACTGAAATATTTCACTTTTTTGATGAAATATTTCAGTGTTTATCCCCAAAACTGAACATTTTTTTGTTTTGTTTGGGACATTCAGTTTTTCAGCAAAAAAACCCTGGAATTTCCCATGCAAAGCAAGACACTGAGTAACTTTTCCCAAAAAAATCTTGTTTTCTCTAAAACCAAAATTTCCATGAAAAATCAGTTTTGATGATTTTTTTTGTACCAGCCCTGACAGAATGAATAGGAAGAAAAATGGTAAGAGTGTAGCACATGTTTACTCAGTAAGGCATGTACACGCATTAATGGTTACAATACTATTTATTTGAGGCGGAGATGAGTTTTTTTCTCTCTCCTTCACATCTTACAGGGAAGCTTACATAAGTGAACATTCAGGAGGGATTTGGATGAAGCAAAGTGAGCTGACTTGGTGAACAAGCTTGGAGAGGGTGTTCGAGGCATAAAGGGCAGCATGAAAGATGGCATGAAAATATTTGTGGGGAGATAAATGGAGTATCGAAGCTAATGGTGTAGCAGAGTTCCTGGGGAGAAAGTGAAAGGAGACTAGCAATTTAAAAACAAAGTATGTAATGTAGGGCCTTGAAGACAAGGACAAATAGTTGGAATTTGATGCGCAATACAATAGACATTTATATTCCTGGACATTGAACAACAGCTGATAAAGGTCCTTTTCCGTGGTTTTATTTTCATAGCACAGGCATTCTCTTGTTGAAAAAGAATTTTTTTATTGAAAGTCTCTTGAAAGCAGGATGTGTTACATTTACAGAAATAATGACTTCCCAAATCCCAAATGGATTTTGAGAGTTCATAAAATGTTTTAGTGAAGTTGTGTGGCTCACAAAACCCCAAGTTCCATGGGATTTGTCTTGCGCTACTTGACGCTACATAAAGGGAATTATCTAAATAAAAATATGACCACAGTATGCTTTGAACTCAAATGCATATCATCTTTGGGACTGATTCTGTTCGCAGCTACAATGGTATAAATCAGGAGTAATTTCACAGGAGATAATGGATTACACTGGAGAAAAACTATTGTAAGTCAGATCAGAATCAGATTTTCAAGATCCAAATCCCTTTTCTGATACTCTAATATTCACTATATCCCAAATGTTTTATTATGTTTTCTCCACAATAGATATTATCAAAATAAAGCAGATTATTCTACAAAGGAGGAGTCAGGCTTATTTCTCAACATTACATAACATGTTTCTATTACTTCCAGAGCTGATTCTTAGACAAACTGTAACATGAGATGTGGGATCCCTCTATGGTTACACCCTCATGCTGTGGCTCTACCCTGAAATGGCAGTGGCAGGAGGACTCTCTTCCATTGTAGGGTGGCAAAAGACATGGTATGAGGCCCCCTTTTTCTTTCTAAAGTGGCAGCTGGGGGCCCTCTCACTAGGGAGCTGCTGGTGTGACAGAAGAGGTTCTCTCTTTCCCTCAGAGAAGTGGCAGTAGGGGATGGGTAGCAAGAATAACCTCAGCAGTTGGGGACTATATGCGTGGGAAGTGGGCCAATCCTTCTACTTTCTTCTCATACCACATCCTCTGCACCCAGAGCAGTGGATCATGGTTTAATATGCTGCACATAAGCATGAGACAATTCCTTCCTTAGAGTGCTATTGTTTCAGACTGCCTGCAGACTCGGGTAGGAATGAGTTACATTCAGTTCACGATTTCAAGATTTGTATTCCATCCATGATGATTAGAAACTTATTTTTGTAAATGAAATCAGATTCTGCCCATATCATGCGACTCCGGGAGCTGGGGCCCTTGGCATTCTCCTAGGAGATAATCCAGCCTTGATTACTTTATTGTATTCCTTTTTCTTTTCTGCATGTGTTCTACATATTACTATTCTTTTTGTACAAGTTCAGCATTCAGTAAAGACTAAAAATCCCCCCACAAAGTGCTTGCTTTACTGTATATACAGTGTTATTTTTTCCTTGTTTCCATTTGGGGATTACATGTCAAAATAAGGAGGATTCCTGATTAACTTCCTTTGACTTATGTAGATATATCAAAAATAAAGGCTACAAGGAGTTCCAATATGAATTTTAATTTAATCTAAAATTCTGCAGAATTTCTCAAGAGAAATGCACACAACAGCATTTTCATTATTAAGTCTTGGCTGTTCAAACAGAGCTGAACTCTGACACCAGTAGAATGGAAGCCTTCACAGTTAGACTTCCTATGGCAGAACTGCTAACTTACATCCTCTTTGTTAGCAGCAGAGCACTTCCAGCTTGCAGGGTACCATCTGACCCGGTGTCCTGTTCATGATGGAACTAAAGTAATAGCTAGAGGTTACTGGGAAGGAAGGGGGCAGAAAGCCAGCTGCTGAAAGAGAAACATTCTTGGGAGACAGGCCCTGAAGACATCCCAGGGAGAACTTGCAGAAAGTTCCTTTTAAATCTAAACAGTCCTCTTTTAGATGTATGAAATGTTGTTCACATACTCAAGCTCATTAGTGACTCCCAAATCACTAAAGCCCTATGTGATCAAAATGACCCCAGGATCACAGTGTACAAAATAATCTAGGGGGAAAGTAACTTGCCATTCTAGTAAAATGTTAAGAGTAAGCCTGACCATTCAAAATGATTTCATGTGTTATCCTGCCAGTGGGTGTGGAAAAAATAATAATCCAGTTTCTCAGGTGTTGCTGAACTTTAGGATTGCCAAGTTTAAAGACAATTAGAGCAAGATGTAATTCATTACATTAATGTTTTATGTATGTAGTGCCAGCAGAAGGAAATACAGGGGCATAAATCCTCCTTATTCTGTTGCTTTGGTGGGGGGTTTTTAGAGGTTGTTTTTTTTTAATCTCCGGCACACGGGCGAAGCAGATGCCATGGAGCTGCTATGACCCCACATTGTGAAGATGGGTGGGAAAGAACAGAACCTTGCCTTTGCCCCCGGTGGTGCAGTTATGTGAAAGTGTTGCAGATCAGTCACAGTTGACTCCCTTAAGGGAGCAGCAGGAAAACTGGGGAGGCTCCTCCATGGGCTCAGCACAACAAAGTGTAGCATAACAGGATGCTCTGGCCATGCTCTCCCCCAGCTCCCCACTCACAACACACACCCCGGCAGCTGGTGAAGGTAGTGTGAAAATCAGCTAGGTCAGCTGTACAGCTGCTGCAGGGGGGAAGTAGTCTCTCTCCATCCCCTTTGTGCCACCTAAGAGATGCAAAAAGGAACAGATAGGGCAGATCTTTTACCTATGAATCTAAAATTATGCATATAAAGCTGGAGGAGAGAGAAAGTGACACCAGAAGTGTTTTTCTTACTCTCGTGTGACTGCCAATGCAGTGAGATTGAAAAAAACAAAACATTTGCAGGACTGATTCTATTTTTTTCCCCCATTTTTCCTTCTGTTTTTGTTACCTCTCCACAAACCTACTGCTCTCATTCTCTCAAATGGTTGTTTTATGTACAAACCTCAAACCATTCTGCAGTTGTTTAAAACTGTTTTGGATAAGCAAGAAAAACCTGTTTAAATCCCACTTGCCTCATAATGACATGTAATGATATTCTGTCCATTTTCTCTCAATTCCATTTTATTATACAACAGCTTCATTTTCTTTAGCACAACGGGAGACTGAATAGACAATTTATTTAAAAATATTGGGCAATGAACTTCTTATTCAGAAATCATGTACATTCCCCTCAAGTCAACAACAAGAACAAAAGTAGGGTTATGATCATTGAAGTTAATTTTCACTTTTACTCTGGACATGTCTTAATATGACTACACTGCAACTGTCTTTAAAACACTTTGGGTCCTATTATGATCTCAAGTACTTCCAAGTGCATATCTTGTTTTTCCTTCTGATCTTTTGTGCAGTTCAATGAGTATGTATACTGCATGACATTCAGTCTTTTGTAAACAACATAGCAACAGGGTCTGGAAAAGATATAGGCAAAGGCAGAGAAGGCCTTGAACTTCAAATACGGTGCTCAGGGTTGTCTTAATTTTCACCATATATGGGAACAGCACAACTTCTAATTGTATGCTTTCCATGGCACACATTGGAAAGGTGGCAGCTTTCACCCTGGTGGGCCACTGAAGCAGTTTGATTTCTTGGAAATAAATAGTACATCTACCTCAGTGAATTCTACTCATTGATGGTTTGTCTGATGTTGTCATTGCTTAGGCCATCAAATGGCTGTATCATCCTTTACTTCTACAGTTGCACTCTAAAGATCCAGGGTAAACTCTAGGGGCCAAATCCTAAAGTTCTCCATTAGTCCTTCATCTGGGACACATTCTCAGGCCCATTAAATCTGTGTTCCATGCCAGAGCAAAGGTGAGGGCAACATTTTAATTTTTATCACTATAGATCACTGCAGTACAGATAATAGCTATAATCTTTCTTCTTGGTTCCAAGGAGCGCTGATCAAAATTTTCAAGAAAGGTTGGCTAAAATTAAGCTCCTAAATTCTTATTTGAGTACCTAAGTATGTGGCCTGATATACAAATGTTGTCAATACTTTTGAAACTCTTTTGCCATTAACACGGTAAATTTTACCCTTCCAGACTAAATGCCTGCTGCTTCTGAGCATCCTTAACTTCTATGAATTAAATACTCTAAAAATTACAGGATGAGGCCATGACCTGGATGTTATTATCGCACTCCTCTATAGATTTTCCAACAAAACAAATACATGTACTTAATAGAAGTTAGTTATAGTACGCAGTACATCATGCAGCCTCTCTGCTAGGCCTCATGAATGATCATACCCTGTAGAATTATTATTATTCCTTCAGGACTTGTCTACATGATGTGGCAATATGCACTAGTGGGGTGTGATTTCTAAAATATACCAATGTATTATGCACTAACTGACCTGTGTAGACACTGCTGGCTTGAACTCAAAGGTCCCTTGTGCATGTTAATGTATTGCTATTGGAAAGTCCACTGAAGTCCAGTGAATTATGGAGCAGAAATAGCCCCGGAATATTGCAATGTTGGGGGCTCACAGTAGTGTTCAAAAAGACCACACTGAAGAAAAAGGCTGGCTGGAATACTACAAATTATTTTTGGAAAAAGAAAAAACAGAAGCAGAATATTTGGGAAGTGAAGGAATCTTCCAAAGGACAGGTAGGTTTGGACCAGTTTTAGCAAAAATACAATCTGACTCTTACCTTGCTCATACGTTGCCAAGTCCTACTGAATTCATTGGGAGTTTCTCTGAGTAAGGCTTGCATGAAAAATGAATAAGATCAACAGGATCAGTCTATTCTGAAAGGAATGGTGATATGATACTGTCACAGGAAAAATGCAATGTGGGACATGCTGAGTAAATAATGTGCCATACTTCTTTCCTCTTCCTCAAATTTCTATCTGGAGGTTGCATAAAATGATAGCAGTACCGAAAGGGTTTAATGATGTGTGTGATTTAACACTCCAAAATCTTTCTGATAGTAGTGGTCATAAACCCCTACTGTAAGTGTCAAATTCATGTATGTGATGATTCATCTCTAGCACATGGCTAATTTCTTTATTTAGGGCTGCCTGGGGAAGGAATCCTGTTATTTTGAGTTAAATTCACAAACTATATTTTACTTTATTTATAGACAATAACGATATTTAATCATATACATTTCAATACTGCGTGAAGACCATGAACAGCTTATCAAAAGAAACAGATTGTAACACTATCCTGAGGTTTTTTTAAGTCTTTATCAGATTTCCATTGGTTGATTGAAATGATATTTTTTTCACTTTCCATCATTATTAATTTATTCCTTTTTTGAATGTACTATGTCTTCATGGGCTTTCCAGGCCAAAATCTACAAGCAGTGCTGCTTGTAAAATCTCACCAACTTCAGTAGAGTTGCATTCATGGAACCAAGAGCAGAAGTTAGCTCTAAATTTTGTTGCCATAGTGTTGGTTCTCCAGAGGGCCCCAAGAGAGGTACAGCAGCCCTAAAGGAGGCTCAATTGGCCTATTGAAAATTTCCCTTGCCAAAGCAAATTGTTTTTGTGACATAGAGCCACCATAACGGCACCCTCACAACTTTTCTCTTCTGACCACCTGCGAACTAGGTGTCTTAAATTCATGCCTACAGTGTCCACATGAGGAAATTACAGAGCAGTACACTTCTACTCACCACCCCTATATTCTGGACTATAGTTTGGTGCCCTAATTTGCACAGAGGACCAGGCTTGCTATGCTGCACATTACCCTGGCATTCTGACACTACACAAATTCAAGTTGTTGGTATTGATCTAGTGGGCTGCCAGGCTGTCTCAGGGATTGCTTCTCCCTCTGCTATCATGACAGCAGCGGTCATCAGGAACAATGGCACTGTCAACAATTACAAAGGTGAGACACTTAGGAGGTTTTCTAGGAGGAGTGCTTTCTTAGTAGATGTCCCATGACTCTGGAACTCCCTTACACAAGAGATTTCAATGACCTTCAGAACAAAACTTAAGGCCCTTCTCTTCACAATAATTTTCCCACAATAAATTCCTGGGTGATGCTGAGAGAAAGGAGAGAGTAAAGAAGAGAAAAACATAATCTGTAGACAGCGCTCTAACAATAATTGCACAGGAAAGGTGCGGGAAAAGATTCAAATGTCATCTGTGTTTAGCCTACTAGTTGATTTTTTGTAATACTGTAAGGTCCTCAATTATCATGGTAATGAACACAGTTTGGACAGGTGCACAGGAGGATTGTGGAGGGTGGTTTCCTCCCCAGAACCTGGGAATGAGGGTGGGAACTCAGGCCTGCAAAATCACAGTTCATGTTACAGACAAATTGTGAATCTGAAGTACCTTTTCAGTCTCATCAGCCTTCAGAAATCAGGTCTGCTTAAGAATCAGAGGGGTAGCCGTGTTAGTCTGGAATTGCAGAAGTGACAAAGAGTCTTGTGGCACCTTAAAGACTAACTAAAGTTTTAGAGCATAAGCTTTCGTGGGCTAATACCCACTTCGTCGGATGCATGCAGTGGAAGTATCCAGGGGCAGGTATAAATAGGTAGGCAAGAACCAGGTGGGAGATAACAGGGTTAGTCCAATGAGGCTGCACCAGCTTGTTATCTCTTATCAGGAAGGGTGAGGTATTCCTCTAGCAGCTGAACTGGACACTGTCTTGCCTGCCTATTTATACCTGCCCCTGGATACTTCCACTGCATGCATACGACGAAGTGGGTATTAGCCCACGAAAGCTTATGCTCTAAAACTTTAGTTAGTCTTTAAGGTGCCACAGGACTCTTTGTGAGGTCTGCTTAACTATACCTTCAGGATCATATTAATAACAAAAATAAATTGTATATACAAATACAATTTCTTATCAAGGACCAGCCATAAAGTTTGTGCTTTTAGCTTTTTATTTACCCTTTGAACTGTATATAACACTATTACTGACTGATCTAGTTACCTTGAGACATAGTTTGTACCCATCTGATTTCCATGCAATTATCTTTTTGCACCAAGTAGAGAACTAAATCATCTCCATTGTGTATGAGGTGTTGACATTTATTGATTTAATGTTCTTGTGAAGCCTTTCATGGAAACAGTTTTAAAACACAAAATAAAATTGCTAGAAATTAAGAGATAACATTGTAACAAATTCTGATAAGTTATCACCAGGAGGTTTGTCAAAGAAATAATGGACTAAAGACAGACTTTCCAAAGGTGTTTTGCATTTTTGGTTCTGGAATTTCTTCTGCTTGCTTCTTATCTAGTACTGTGATTTTTTTATGACAAACAAAATAAGAACTCTCCCATAGCTTGCAATTTCCTTTCTTGATAGTCACACTCAAAATACTAAAATCCTTTATAGCAAGTATAATTTCTCTTGTATAGGCTGTGACTATGTATTGTTTCTTTTCACTTAACCCAGCAAAGAAAGGCTTTTCTAAATAAATAGGGTTTCTTTTAAGATGACAATGTAAATCAGTGGTGAGCAATGTGCAGCCCATCAGGGTGGTTGTTTGTATTTGTGCGGCCGCCTGCAGCTCCCAGTGGCTGTTCCTGGCCAATGGGAGCTGCAGGAAGCACTGTGGGCCACAAGGACATTCTGACCACTGCTTGTCACAGCTCCCATTGGCTGGGAATGGTGAACCCTGGCCACTGGGAGCTGTGGGGAGCCATGCAAATGTTAACAAACTGTCCGACGCCTGCCAGAGGATTACCCTAATGGGTTATGTGTGGCCCACGAGCCACAGGTTGCCCACCACTGATGTAAATAGTTTAGAAAGGGAAGGAAAGGTGATCCTCGTGGTTAAGGCACTGAACTAGGATTCAGGAAGCCCGGATTAAATGACCATCTCTTCCACAGATTTTCTGTATGACTTTAGGCAAGTCACTGAGTTGCTTTATGCCTAAGTTTCTGTTTGTAAAATGGAAATAATATTGCCATACCCCATAGGTGCACTTGGAGATACTCAGGAAGTGACAGTGATCACATAAGCAGATAGAAGAAAGTAAACTATGATAGAAATAATACATTGTAATTCCGAAGACACTTACAGCTATTCCAGTATGTAATAAGAAAATGTGTTGTACAATCAGATTTTCAAAAGTGGCCCCTAAATGTATGCCTCCTTCAGTTTTGTACACATATTTGGATGCCTCAAAATTCAGATTTTCACTTGCAATGTGGACAGTTTTCTATCTAAGTTTCATGGACAAATAATGTCCAGAGCTGATTCCAAGAACAGAGGCTGCTTGGAAGTCATTCAGAAAGTGCCTCCTATAATGGAGCAGGGTCTAGAAACGTTCCTGAATCTGATGAACAACTAAACCATAACTTATTTATAGGATTTCTGTTAATCTATCGAAGCATTTCAGAAACATAAAGACAGCTGTCTACAAATTATTTAGCTATGTGAAGCTTTCATGTTCCTTATTTTACTGTGCTATCAAATTTCTGCTGACAGCTCTTATCTCCTGCATAGTGATTGTGGTTTGTTTGTGCGTGTTTTTTGTCCCTAACTTGCTTTACCTTGAGGGCAAACTAATGATCCAGGTGTGTGGCCTCTTGTCTATCCATCATTTTACCTGTGCTGAGTAAGCATTCCAATAGCATTCCCTCCAGGGCTATTTTTTAAAACTTTTCTGGATTTTATTGTCTTTGACAGAGACTTTGTGTTTCTCCTGTCACTCTAACAGGCTAACTGAGAACTTTTTATAGAATGATGCTCTGTCTTCAAAACTGTGTTATCTGAGCAGTAGTCAGGGAATGTAAATTAGGCTATCACACTGTGTGACAACCTTTTTATGTACTTTAATATACAACAATTGTGGGCTTTTTATATCCATTAAAGACCTAGAACAATATTTGGGTGCAATACTTGCTAAACTGCATTGCACTCAATTGTTTTGAAGGCACAAACTGCAGCACTGGCAAAGAAAGCTAGCAAAAGGGGTGAATTAATGGCTCCAAAGAATGTACAACCCGACTGAACTTGGCAGGCCCAAGTTTACTGTAGTAAACATCAATGTGTAGCTTGACATCTGAGTTCAGGGAACACAATCACTGTTTCAGTTATGCTGCTGCCTCTTGGGGCTTGGCCTATGTATCTGTACTAAGAAGCACAGCAGTTGTATAGAAAGCTTGTTTTACCTTTCTGGGGCTTATGCCCTGGCCCCCTAGATACTTATATGTATATGTGTGAGAGAATTGGGAAGGGTTCTTTTAATGAGAAGCCCTTAATTGGAATTTGTTACCCACTTGGCTTGACGGAGTCCACATTTGTTCATCTTCCAAGTATGGTGCAGGGCTCATTTACTCAACCTGGCTTTTTCTGAAGTTTGAGTTGAGAGTGGAGAGTTTAACTGGAGGTGGGTGGGCCTTTCAGATATAATTTTATTTACACTGTGTTAATTTAAACAATTACTGTATGTTTGAAAATTGTTTTGAATGCTTATGTGCATGGAGAGATTCCATTAAGTGCATTGTAAAAATACATAAAATAAAAAGATTGAAATTTTTAAAGATTTTAATGTCACTTTTGTGGGCTGTCCAGTACAAAGGGATAAGAGGTTAATTTCACTTATATTCAGAGAAACAGAGAGTGAGTGAGATACTTTATGGGATCTGAGAACAATTGTGGGATCCAAGGTTCTTCTTTTCTACTTTCCACTTCCATTGTGAGCTTTAACCTGCTCCCAGTAAAGTCAAGGGAAATATCTCATTGATGTCAATTGAGGTAGAGTAAACTCTTATGATTCTCTCTGGGTTCTTTGACAACTCTTCCTTCTATTTTTTTCATCTACAAAACTGTAATATTACTTACTTTCCCACCTAACAGGTTACAATCTCATCCTTACTCTGGGACAGAAATAAGCTGTGATGTCAAAGGGGCATCCGTTCCCTACCCATTCCCCATCCAGCTATATGGGATAGGGAAGAACTGCCTGCTGGTGTCTGTCGTCTTCCCATGGCAATGCAGATAGTCTATGAAGGAAACTCAGGATGTTCCTTACACCTTTACTCCTTTGTGCAGGCTTATTTTAATTTAAAAATATGTGAACCAAGAGACAGTGTCAGGAATCAGAGAGGTAGCCGTGTTAGTCTGGAATTTCAGAAGTGACAAAGAGTCCTGTGGCACCTTAAAGACTAAGGGTATGGTTACACTTACAAGATTATAGCGCTATTGGTTATAGCGGTCCCCTTATACAGTAATATGTATAGCGCTATTGTATGTCCACACTCAGACGTGCCAACGGTATCGCATGGCCACATTTGGGGCACTTAATGCGGCATTAAGAGCAGCACATTAGGGCAGGTATCCCAGCATTCAGCTGGGTGCAAAGTGCTTTTTAAACGAGGCGGGTGAGGGGGACATGTTGTGTGTATGCGGCGGGAGAGAGCCAGTGATTTTTCCGTTCTTCTGAAAGCCTGTCAGCGAGCCTCGGTTCACAGAGGGCTTTGTTTTCACACAGGCTCCCTCCTTAAACATTTGCATTGCTTATCTGCTGAGTTAAGAGAGAAACTCTAAAGAGGTACTTCCACATTCCTCCAGCCCGAGTTCAAAACAAAGGGAAGAGACGTCAATTGCCTTAAATGGCTCTAGGCATCTCAAGAGATCACTTGTAGTGCAGTGGGTGTCCACATTCTTGCTGTAGCGCTACAGCAGCTGCGCTACAGCCGTTATTCCCCATGCGGAGGTGGATTACCAGGAGCGCTATAACTCCGCAGTTATAGCGCTCTACGTGCCTTGCCAGTGTGGACGGGGAGGAGGTTATAGTGCTCGTGGGGGCTTTATAGTGCTATAAAGCGCCAGTGTAACCAAGCCCTAACTAAAGTACTGAAGCATAAGCTTTCTTGTCTAGTACCCACTTTGTCAAGAGACAGTGGTTACTATTATTTGCTGAGAAAAACTGAAAGCAATCAAGCAAACAAAAGCATTATAAATTCAACAGCCCCTATCCCCACTCCCAACCATATGTAGAAAAAGGCATCAAGAGCCAAGAATAAGAAGAGCAAGAGCAAGAACCAATAACTTAGAGAAAAAAAGAATTCTGGCCAAAATATGTGTTTGTCAGCCAATGTTTCTATTTATTTATTTTCGAGAATGATTCTGTCTGTATGGAAGGACATTTATTATTTACTGAAGGTTTTCTGCTGCACCTGCTGCCCTTGATAGCAAGTATCATTCCAGACAGAAGGAAATAAATAAATGAGAAACAACTGATTAGGAAGGACTGGAGTAAGAAGCCAGGGAGGGCACTCTGATAACTTGTTAAAGACTCAGCAACTGTATTCCTGTGGCTGCAGTACTTTGCCCTTTATTTGTATTATCATTTTTCTCTTCTTCTTTCTGTCCAAGGAAGGTTATAGTTTTCTATAATTACCACAAGCAAATCTTTCTCTGGCAGCACATGTAATGATTAATTGCATTTCCTTTATTACAGTAGTGGGTGGCTTTTACATATCCTCTCTTCATATATATTCTTCAAGTCTCTGTATTAGAGGCAGTACTAAGTGGTTTGCTTGTAGTAAAAAAGATACCAGTTAGCTACATAGGGTTACAAAGCTACAACTATCTGATTGTTTGCTGCTATTTTTGAGGTCTATCTACCTCACCTTAATGGACATATGAAATTATGATTAAAATCAGAGGAAGCAATTTGCAAGGACAGAAAATGATCCTTAGAGTACACAAGTTAAAAACAAAATCTTACCTTCATCTTCCATAATTTGATATTATAATGGCTCATACACTAAATGAGTCACTCTGCTCATTTAAACTGGAATCACCAATGGAAATGGTAATACAGAGAAAAGCAGTGATTCAGGGAAATGAAGACAGAAGTCACTAGGAAGCAAGCTGCCAGAATTTTGAGGTTGGAGAAGATTTGACCATGGATTCTTTGGTATGACTCTTTGCCACACCATCTTATTCAAAATAAAAAGTAAAAATCAAAGCTTCTTTTTCCTGCACAGCTAAAACAACAACTAGTGAAGTGAGTGAGTCTAACCTTTGGCTCTCCTCCACACATAGTAAGGAACGACAATATTTCAGAATGCTGGACATGAGTTTTCCCCATTTGGCTCGAACTCTGAACCTGACCCTGCAAGTCTTTCTGCTGTGAGTCCTCTTTAGTCCTGTGAGTCAGTAGGCAGTAGAACCAGTTTTGGGGATTAAAATTACTTCCATACTAGCTAAGGATCTGGCTCAAAGACTAGAATAATATAAAGTGCTCTACTTGAGAAGAACTTAATAAGATCATCTGAAAACTGGAGCTATTTCAGAATGAGGATACTTTTTTCTATGCAGCTCCATGCTGAGAACACATGATATCAGTGCTCTACGTGCTGCACTGCCTGCCAGTTAATTTCCAGATGATGGTTGGTTTCAATAAAACTCTAGGGCCAGATCTGGTCCCTAAATGACTTGGGACTTGGTTATTAGAGACAAGATGGGTGAAGTAATATCTTTTATTCGATCTGGTAAAGCCCATCTTAATATCTCTGGCTTGGAGCTGACTCCATGGGTACTCCAAAAAAATTAATGGGTGCTTAGTGGCAGCCAGTTCCACCCCTCCCTTCCAGGGCCTCCTGCCCATGGTGATCACCTGTTTCGCAGCATGCAAAAGGTGCTGGAAGGGAGGGGAGGAGTAGGGTTGCTAACTTTCTAATCACATAAAACTGAACATCCCTGCCCTACCCTCTGCCCCACCCTTAAACGCAGGCTCTGCCCTTGCTCTTTCTCTGAAGCCCCTCCCCCAACTCACTCCAAACCCCCTCCCTCTGTCACTTGCTCTTCCCCCACCCTTATTCATTTTCATCCAGCAGGGGCAGGGGTTTGGGAGAGGGATGAGGGCTCTGGATGAGGGTAGGGTTAGAGATGAGGGGTTTGGGGTGCATAAGGGGACTCCGGGCTAGAGCAGGAGGTTGGGGTGTGGGAGGAGTTGGTGGGGTCCCAGCGGCACCTATCATGGCTCCCAGGAAGCAGCTGCCAGGTCACTGTGGCTCCTAGAAAGAGGCGTAACCAGGCAGCTCCACTTGCTGCCCTTACACCTGCAGGCACCGCCCCTGCAATGCCCATTAGTCACAGTTCCTGCCCAATGGGAGCTGCGGAGCTAGCACTAAGGTGAAGCAGGGAGTTCAGCAAACTTTCCCCCATCCCTGGCCTGGAGGAAACCAGCACCTATGATCTCTGGAATTTGGCACAGAATTAAAATGAGAGCTTTAAGATGAATGGATACTTGATTATTATGGTTCTTATTAGTGGGGAAGGCAAAGGTCAGTTTTGTTTTATGTGGGTTTAATTTTTGATAGTGGATGAACTAGCCTTTATAAAAGTCAGAGAGCAGTGGACAGGGGCTTTCATATAAATGGAGATAAATAATTATATAAGTAAAGTATATTTAAGTAGCCATGTTCCTGTGAAAGCAGATAAATCAAATAACAATGTAGGTTAAATATCTATTTGCATCAAAATTGTTCAGTTGCTGTAATAGAAATTCTCTGTAATTTTACATGCTGGGCCACAGGTGGGAACCCTAGATAGAAGATGTCCTATATTATTGATTGAAAGCTCCATAATAGCTACTAGTGTGCTTAGAAAAAGCACACTAGTAGCTATTATGGAGGATTAAAAATATGAATATTCTTAAAATTCACTGTAATCTAACCCATTGCCCAGAAGACAGCCTTGGAGCTTGTGCAACCAAAGAGTCTGAAAAGAACCATTCACCCTATGGATTAACTGAAGGATTGAAAGGATCTCTCTATCCGTATAAACAGAGTGGACTCGATTCTAATCTCATTTACACCAGAATAAATTTAGCATAATTCCACTGAAGTCAGTGGTGTTACACCAGTTTAAAAATGGTATAAATGAGATTAGAATCCTGTCCAGTGAAAGGAACCACATACGATGCAGATTTATTTGCTTACATAAACTACTTCAGTGCAGGGCAGGATGGCTGACTTTATTGTCCTGCCCCGCATAAGTACTTTATATATGTAAACAAGGGATAAGAAGACACTCAACTCCCTATCTGTCATTTCCCTCAATATAGATGACAGAGGTTTCAAACATAGTTTATGCATATTTAAACTTTAACAAACAGTGACCTGATGTAAATTTCCATTTTCTTTTCTATTTTTGGCCCCAAGCTGAATAATTTTAATCCTTTAACTTCAGCACCAAAGTGCTCTTACCCCCTGGGTTGTGGGAAATGGGATGGGAAATTAATAGTTCTCGTTCTGAGGCCTCCCAATGGTTTCTCATTGTGGTGTATTACAATATAAAAAGAAACATAGCTGACTGATGTACCTGCTCCCTGCTCCTCTGAAATACAAATAGAAAATAAGCAATGCACGTGCAACAATTGAGCAGTAGAATCGTTAAATATCCTAATAGTGAAGTGTTCAGCACTGGCAGTGTGTTAAATTTGCAGAATGTAACATTACTATAGCTTTCCCTGCTGGCCTAACTGTGAATCTGTATATCTGGTTTAGAAGAGCCTAAATTATGATTTACTGAAGTGAGGGAATTCAAAACATTCCCCTCTCCTTTGTAGTCAGTGTGAAGAAGCAGGAGGAGAAGATATGTAAGTCATGCACACAAAAGTGCTGATTTATCTTTCCATGACTAAATATCACTAAGATGTTGTTTGCAGTAAATGACTTGTGACTGTATCACCAGGTTTTTCTAAGCAAGTTTTGAAGCAGTTGCTCATTCTGATTAGAGATCTATCATGTTAGACTTTGTATAATTACTGACACGTTTGCAGCAAATACTGAAGTTTGCATTTCATTGTGAAGCGTACACTCTGTGGCCTATGGTTGAAATTCACCTCAATTTGGGGGTGGGAGAGAGCTGCACAAGGCCCTATCTACCATTGAAGCCCTTCATGTGAAATTCACAATGTCTAAACTCAGAGCAGAAATGCAGGTGTGTGTGTGTGCGTATGTGGGTGGGGAGAAGGTAGTGGAGCAGGATTCTGAGGAGATGAAATCTTGCTTCCTTACACAAGGCCCTAAAGTAGCGTTCTATGAAACTGCTACTTCAGCTCATGGCTGTAGCTGTAGTTTCAGCTCCTCTGTGTCACTTGTGTGATGTGTTAAGATCATTGTGTCTACATCAACACTGATCTTGTAGTCCCTCCTGCTGTCCATTCTCATAGTGGAACCTGCTGGAGAGTGGATACTATAGGTCCCACTCTGTGCTGGTCTGTGGAGGATATGAGTTGTTACAGGCTCCACTAGTGGACCTTGCCTCTTTAGCTCAGATGGTCACAGTTCATATTTTTAGCTGGAGGTCCCCTAATCAATCCATGGTGTGTCAGCTCTGGCCTTAAAGGGCTTAAAACAGCCCAGGAGAGGTTTGTGGCTGGGAGCAAGCAGCTCCCAGGCTGACTGGGAAGGCAGCCACAGCTGGGGCTAGACCCAATTTGGAGGCAAATGGCCCTTATAAAAGGGCTCTTAGTTTAGAGCCCCGTCAGAGGCTCTCTCCAGTCTTGGAGGGAGCAGGGCCTGGCTGTCTGCAGAAAGGGTACTGGGAGTGAAGCAGGGCTGGGGAAAGGCCAGAGGAGCAAGGGAGCTCTAGGCTGGCAACTCCCCAGGCTGCAAGGCCTGGTCCTAGGCCCATAGAGGTACTGGGTTGCGGAGACAGGCAGGAGGCCAAACTTCCTTGCCTGTGATGAGTGGCTCTTACACTGCAGTCTGCCCCAGGGAGCGGGGGCTTGATGATGACTGGCAGTAGCCCAGACTGAGGCAAAGTGGGGATTAGAGGGTTGGGGGTTCCCCAGGGAGGGGAGACCCAGAGGCAGACTGGGGGGTACTGCCAGGGGACAGCAACCCAGGTAAAAGGCACCGGGATCCAGGGAGGGACACGGGGCCAGCGGACAGTAAGACATTGGCCTGCAGATAGTGCTCCGGCTGCAAAAGAGCTAATTCCTGGATGACCAGCAGGAGGTGCCGCAGGGGTGACTTGTCGTGCCATCACAGTCAGCAAAAAACTCAGCTGTCACAGTAGCTCCTCGCTGTTCATTAACCTATTTGAGGCCAGCTTGGAGATGCCTTCCGTCCCTCTGGGCAGCTGATCCACCCCTCTGTACACCCACAAAATGGGACTTAAGTGATCTAGAATGCCCTAACCCTCCATACTAGGGTGAAATTCTTTCCTATCCAGGGATGTAAGAAGTATATAACCAATAGTATACCACTATCAACCAAGGGTTAAACAGAGACTACGAATGGCTTTGTCATTACACTAATTGAATACATTTTCCTAGTTAAGTCTCTTTTACAGGTTCTTATCAACTATCAGACACAGATCCACTACATTTTCACTACAAAAGGTTTTTTTTTCTCCTGCTGATAATGGCCCATCCAAATTAAACAGCCTCTTAGAATTGGTATGGTAATTTACAACTTTTTTTGCTTTCTGTGTATATAAATGCATCTTACTTCTGTGTGTTCTATTCTATGCAGTCCGATGAAGTGGGCTATAGCCCACAAAAGCTCATGCTGAAATAAACTGGTTAGTCTCTAAGGTGCCACAAGTATTCCTTGTTTTATTTACGGATACAGACTAACATGGCTGCTAATCTTTAACCTCTGGAACTATTTTTAGAACTATTGACAATCTGCCTGGTTAGGCTTTCAATAGAAAAAGACAGAGATGAACAAAGCTGCAAATAACTATGCTAGAACGCAAAAGGTCTTTTTGAAGCTAAATCCAAGTAGGTATCACTTAATTCACTTCTACCCCTGTCCCTCCGAGGATGAACACTCTACTGTTATTATGATAGATTAATCTTCATTTCAGTGAATTCAGATTTAACCTGCTTAATCAATGCTTTTCTGTGATAAAAGAACTTCAGACATCCTGTCTACACTTGTCTCTTTTCCATTAAGTATATATTAATGGAGGAGACTTTGATAAGTTATCGGCATATATCATAAGATGAGATGTCAGAATCAGCCAAATTAGACAATAATCAATGTAAAGTAATTGATGGTGGCTCTCAAATAAAGTTACGGTGCAGAGCAAAAGAGTCATTTTTAAAATTAGATCAGAGAGGACATGGAGACATACTGAGATGAACAAAAAGAGAGACATGAAATTCTGGCAGAGTTAAGGATCAGTATAACTGCTAATAGTCAAGCAGTGTAGTAATAAATGGAAGTATCAACATCATAAAGATGCAGAAAAGTATGCTAAAGAGAAAGAACTAAGAAAAGCATGCTAGTGATTTCTTTTTAATCTTGAATTTGTATCTGATAAATAGATAAGATTTAAATGATTTAAAACCAATGATTTCAAACCTGTGCTTATTGCAAATAGAATATTTTATGCATTTCCAAACAGCAAGCAATTTTGCATAGCATAAGGTGAACAATGCTTGGACCCAAAGGGTGAATTAAAGGAAGAGCTACCACCTTAAGTCAGAATTTCTTTTTGGGTTTATTAATGTTGTTATTTATGTGGCTCCATAGCTGTACATTGGGAAAATCATTTTCTTAGTATTTGAATGCACTTGCTTGTATATGAATATTTTATAGGATGTCATTAACGCCCTATCATCATCTTTATTCACCCTTTCATTTCTTCATCCTTTTGCCCATTTCATTTTGAATGTAAAGCTCTGGGCTACCAGGCAAAATTATTCTGTTGTGGAGAATGATACAAAGGTTATTTCCCATTTTAAAAAACACTGTTTTCAATGTATAAGTTAACTTTCACAGTCTTCAATCATTGTTGCTCTGGTCCATCCTCCTATTTTCTCAACCTTAATTTCACAAAAAGAGAGAGAAAATTACAAACAGAAGTAATACCCTGGAACGTAAAAGGACACGAGACATGAAAAACAAAAATAAACTCTTCACAAACCATAGGTAAAAATAGTATTTTAGACCTAATGCTGACTGATAATGTCTCCTCAAAACAAGAGTTGTGTATCTGAAGCAAAGAAAATGGAAGAGCTTGCTGATTGATAATAGAAAACATCATGAGGAGAGACATTTTGATAAGTCACTTTATCCTTCATTCGTTGAAGAGGATAGATAATGGGTTTGTTTGTGATATCAGAGAAAGTGAGAGAGGGGAGGTAGAGGGATAAAAGTCTAATAACTCAATGAGATCTTATGCCTCTAGATATTCATTATGTCACTTATATGCAGTGTAAGTATTTTGGTTTTGGTTTATTTCAAACCACATTTGTTTAATGGCACAAAAATATTGAGAATGTATTACACTGATGTCACTCTACTTTCAATGAAAATAAAAAGCCAACAGGAGATTAGAAAGTGCTCTGAAGGAAATAATGTGTCCTCAGTTCCTTCTTCAAGTGCAGGAACTGATGTGCAGGAGTAAAGGTGGCTTTAAGAGAATTCTACTCACTGTAGTCTCAGGGCATCTGGGGGCCTGTCCATCCCCTGGGATATATTAGTGCAGCCTCATGGCTGCTCTGACTTAATCCCATGTTTAAAATTAAGGCCATTTGACATAATATCCACATAATTTTTCCTCCCTGGATAATATGTAATGTATTGGTCAGTGTCGGAGAGGTATAATGCTGAAACCACACCACTGTTATGCCCATCCCCGCTATGAACCTCCTTCAGCTTCACCTCTTCTAACAGCCCTTGCTATGGCTGACCCCAAAATGGGCCTCCAGAAAAAAAAACAACCTTAAACATTAACTGTTCTCTGAAGAACTATGATTACAGGGTGTGTGGTTTGCATTGTAGACCACATTCTGGAGACACATTGGAAAATAAAAATCATTCTGCCTCTGTCTGACTATTTCATAGTCCCTTGGCAGGCAGAGAGCTACCTGGGGCCCCACAGAACAGGGTGGTGGTGGTGGTCTGATCTCAGGCGGAAACAGAGCATAGTCCTTCATACCTTTAAAGCTGTCTGGTAAACAGGTTTCTAGTTCAGAACTGTGCCTGTGAAAAGTCTATAGGTTTGCAGTGTCTCTCCCTACATTTCTTTGCCAGGACTCAGCAGTCTTCAGGCGCTGCATGTAGTGGGGGTGGTGTTGGGGCAGTGCACCATAGCTTTAAAGTTGTTTGGGGAGAAAGGTTTTTTGCGGCAATGCTGGGTCCAAGAAACACTAGTAAAGTTGCAATGTACCCTTGCATTTCTGTTTCCTTTCCGGAACATGGCAGGCTTCCGGGGCCACACAGAGCCGAGGGCGAGAGTGAGGTCCAGTCATGCGGAGGAACAGAGCTCAGTCCAGCATACGCTTACAAGTGCTGGAAAAAAGGTTTGTACTGCAGTGCTGGGTCCAAGGAAATTTAATTAAGTTGCAGTGTCTCTCTTCTTCCATCTTCATTTCACAGCTGTCTATAAAGGATGTAATAAATAAAAGCCGGGGTGGGGGTGGGTGTGGGGAAGGGGACTAGCTCCCTTTTATGAACACCTACCCAGCCAGTTATATAAAGAGTCCCTCTTGGTGGCTGTTCTTTGCTTGCTTTACTTGTAAAGGCCTAACAAAGTCTCTCAGGTAAAGGAAAAGGAGTGAGCACCTGACCAAAAAAGCCAATGGGAAGGCTAGAACTTTTTAAAATGGGGGGAAAAAAAACTTCTTACCCATTGTCTGTTGTTCTCTCTTGGCGGAAGAGATGGGCAGCAGGAATGCGGTGTAAAGTTTGAACCAGGTATGAAAATGATCATATCGTATCCAGAACTTTTAATAACCCAAATATGTAAGTAAATTAGGAATGTTTAGAAAGACACAGTTAGGTTTATTTCTGTTTATTTTTTAAGACTTGTGGGCTCCTCTGTGCTAACCCAAGATGCTTTTGTTTGCTTGTAACCTTTAAGCTATTTTGGGTGCTTAATTTTTGGAATTGCTCTTTTAAAATTTAGCAAAAGCCTAAGTTCCAAATGTATTTTCTTCCTTTTTGTTTTTAATACAATTTACCTTTTTAAGAACAGGATTGGATTTTTGGTGTCCTACAAGGTTTGTGCATATTGTATGATTAGCTAGTTTCCTTTGTTTTCTTTCTTAGCTCTTCCCCAGAAGTGGAGGTGAAAGGGCTTGAGGGTACCCCATAGGGAGGAATTTCCAAGTTCTCCTTCCTGGTTCCAAGGGGATTTTTTTTGCATCTGAGTGGTGGTAGCATTTACCAACCTGAGGTCAGAGAAAAGCTGTAACTTTGGAAGTTTCATACAAGCCCAGAGTGGCAAGTATTAATTTTTAAAATTCTTTCTGTACTCACAATGACAGTGTGGATTCAGTCTTCACACAAGCACACAGGCAGGGCTTTAGTTGACAAGTTGGAGTTGGGGATCAAATCTCCTTTTGGATCAAAGTTCTCTATCCTAACTCAGAATTTTATTGATTTCCATTCCAATTTTCTCCCACTCCTGTTATCTTATTCTAGGAAATTTCTCATGTAGCATGAATTCCATCTAATCCTAGCAGATGTGACTCCTGATGAACCTCAAGGAACATATTCACAGCTCACCAAACCCTTCCATTTATTAATACACAGTGAGGTGGCCGTTCTCCTAAAAATTTCTCTGGCATTGACTGAGGATTCTCTACCACAGAAGTGAAAAAAATACTTCTTTTTTCCATTCAGGCAATTAAAATACCACCATATTCTGGATAGATTGACCAGCCTTAAAGAAATAAAAATAAAAAAGTTTGGAAGGACTTTTTCTTCCATGCTCCAACCCCTTACAAAAGGGTGAACAGTTTAATTTATGAGAAATACTCACCAATATATCTCACCATTATGTTTCTCAGATCCATCCTCATGGGCAGCAATAGCTTTCTGAGAACCACGGCACATCCCACCAAGATGGCAGAACAAGAATCACAGAGAGGGGAGGAACATGGAAGACCTGCTTGCTTGGATGGAGGGGAGAAATGAGGAGCAGCTGGGGTTCCTGTGGGCAAAAGAGGAGTAATCTGCAGCAGGAGAGACTGATAAACTGATTCCTAGAGGAGGAGAGGCAGTGTAGAGGATGGGAACATATCCCCATGGAACAGTTAATAGAACCGGTGTAGGAGGCCCTGGCACCAGCACCTCAGCCTCCTTGTCCTTCTCTTCCTCCTCCATCTGCAGTCCAAAGTGCAGCTACAGTAGCAGCTCTGTGGCCCACTTCCTGACCAACCAAGATGGCAATTCTAGGCCTTTTTCACATTACAGGAAAAGTTGTTGAGATGGATTACATCCAGGTGTCAACAGTGAAATGCGTAAACACATAGAAGAATGAATGGATCACAGCAGGGCCGTGACTATCCCCGGCAGAAACCTCGCCCCAAGCTGTAAACACATTCTCGGTATCCTGGAATGATGAGTATCATACAGGTATGCAATGTGACAAGTGCTAACAACTTCAGTAAGTGCAAATCAGATGGCAACCAAAACCTGAAGACATACTTTTGCCTGATACCACTATTGGTGTACCATCAAGTTAGGTTAAGGTAGCTTCACATCAAGGCTGTAAAACTGTAAAACTGTAGTACAGGCAGATATCATTCTGTCTTTCCCTGTGCTGCCAGAATGTGTGCACATATGGCATCCTAAATCTTCCTTGCCCTTCTGGACACAGCAATGCGCATGTATGTAGGATCCAGTTGCCTGCATGTGGCTTGCAAACCAGTGTGTCCTGAGCCCATTCCAGGCAGAAATCCTGGTCTCCATCTCACAAATGTTGTGCACTGCACAGCAGGCCATGGCATTGTACAGCATTGGCCACACTGGCATTCAGATAGGCTGGTAGGCAGTGCCAATGAGACTTGAGCCTACCGAACATGCACTATACTACCATGCTGCAGCTACTGAGTTTGAAATTGAATTCCTTTTTTCCAGGGTCCCTGATGTCAGGGTATTGTTTCATGAGCCATGGCAAGATCGGGTTTGTGGGATTCCCTAGTCTGTTGGCACAGATACACTGCACAAAATAGTCTTGTTTCTGGGTAATAAAGTCCCTGCTTCCCCTTTCAAGTACAAGCCAGATCACCTCAGTACCTTGGTGTCATGAACTTTTCCCATGTGCCACATGTTAGTATTCACAGAACTCCTTCTCTGGTCCACCAAGCCTTGCCTAATGATGGAATAGTATCCTTTGAAGTTCATTTGCCCCTTGTGGCAGGCAAACAATTGGCAGCTGAATGCCATCAACGTCCTTAACAGAATTTGGGAATCCCTCCAAAAACCAACTTTTATTTTGAGGAACATTTCTCATACCAACCACTAAACCACAGTGGTAATCTCATCACAACCTCCACAACCATGACCCCAATAATGGACTTTCCAACTCCAAAATGTTTTTCTTAGCAGTCTCAGATAACTAGGTTCCACAAAACAATAGCATCCGGCTTTTCACTGACATACCTTCCCTCAGTTGAATGAACGGCACTGGAGGGATGGCACAAGCTCCTTACATGGCTCCATGATGCCTGTTTCCTCATTCTGAAGTTCTGGCACCACTGCTGATCATCCCAGATTTGCAGGACGATATGATCCCACCTCACCATGCACCAGAAATGGTGGTAAACTGAAGAGGATTCTGTGGCAATATGGGCTGTGATTGTTCCTCAAGGCCTGCTGTCACTGATGTCTTAGAAAATGCTGTCCAGCATCTTCATAAGCATCACTGCATAAACATTTGTCCCACACTGAGGAGCAGCACCATGTGGATCAGAAAATAGAAGGTCCTGATTCAGAAACACACTTAAGCTATTTAATTAATATACTTGTGTCTATTTTTTAATAAAATCAGGTGCAGTGCATTGACTTACAAGATAATTGTTGTTTATGGAATGCACCAAGCAGTTGAAGGAGCCATAGACACATTGACTTAAGCATCTATTATACATTATTTAATTGGGTATGTTTAAATTTACAAAGGCTACATCAAATCTTATGACATGAATGTAGATGACAAGGGTAGTGAGTTGGTTATTTAAAGAAACAGTGTTTTTCCCTTGGGTAGGAAATTTCATGGATAAGAGAACGCTCATGGTATCTGTAATCAAGCCTCTGCCAGTTGTACAAATTAAATGTATATAGCTTGCATATTTTGTTTTATAAATTCATATTTTCCATAATGGGGGCTGGGAGAAAAATGAGCATGAGCGAGACCAAGTTAATGGTGCCAACCAGGAGTTATTTCAATATTAGCCCATGCATGCATGCTGGACTCTATTTATAAAAAAATATTCACAATTATGGGTTTTTCCCTATACTTAATCCCTTTTTGGAAGTATTCTCTGCAACATTCATCCAAGTAAAATATATTCTCCATGGATCATTAACTCCTCTTTTTATAGTGGACAATACTATTTAGCTGATCTCAAGGGAGTATGCAAGGAAAAATTGAGGCAGAAAGACATTATGAACTTCAATATAGACAACAACCATATTAAATTTATTTTAACAAAGATTACTTTCAAAAAGTCCACATATATATTAAGCTTAGTCAAAGCGAGTGCTAACTTGCATTCTTTTATCTCATGTTTATGAGCTATAGTCTGCTATTCAGTAATTTGCAGTTACTATAGCAACTGTGGCAAATTATAGTATATACACTATAATAGTTCAATGGCAAGAAGCAACTATAAAAATACACGTTAAACATATCTGAAAAAAGAAGATAGAGAAAAAAATTTGCTTTTTAACACAGTCAAAAAGCTTCCTTGCTGTAAAGAATCCTCTCTCTCACACCCCCCACCACACCCTCTCTGAACCCATCCAATGCTGTAGAGGCATGCACAACTCAATTCTGTAAATAAACAGACAAAAATTAAAGCTAGTGTAATAGCAATAAACACTGAGACTCACCAAAAATTAGCCCCCTCCTCCCAATACACTTCTCCCTCCTGGTCAATTCTTTTCCTTCAGAGAAATACAAGAGAAAGACAGGCCATGTAGTGTACCCTGTACGTCATCAAACTCAGGCTTTCTTACACTATATAGAGCAGTGATTCTCAAACTTTTGTACCGTTGACCTCTTTCACACAGCAAGCTTCTGAGTGCGACCCCCCTTATAAATTAAAAACACTTCTTTATATATTTAACACTATTATAAATGCTGGTGGCAGAGAGGGTTCGGGTGGAGGGTGACAGCTCACTGCCCCCAACATAATAACCTCATGACCCCCTGAGGAGTTCTGACCCCCAGTTTGGGAACTTCTGATGTAGAGGAACAGGTTAGGGGGCCACACAAACAGAGAAGATGTTTTACTGTATCCCCTAAGTAATTGTGCCAAAAAATCAGTTACACCTTGAGTTACACTATGGGCAAAGGAGAGTGAAAAGTCCTCAATGCATGGAATACTTGAGAGTGTAGCATAATTAAGGCAGCCAGTATTTGCTTTCAAACAAGGATGCATTCAGTAAATACCACTAAATTAAAAAGTCAGTGAGAACTTGGTTGGACATAGTCACCAAGGTTCTTTCAGCACTGAAGAAGCAACTGTTGTTTTAAAACATGAGACCCTTTTATATCTCACCATAATTCCCAATGTTTTGTCTTATGATCCAAGCCAGCACTCAGAATTTTAGCTGAGATCAAAATCTTGGAAGACAAATGGTAATAAAAGGAGGCTTGCACTGAGGAGGTGAAAATACAGTCAAGGCCTTAACTGAGTACTTTGCAGTTGACCTACAGCAGCTAGAATATAGTCTGCAGAGAATTTTATTTTATTTTATATTTATTTTATTTTTATTTTTATTCCTCTAAATATGGTGAAGAAGGCCCCTTCAGAACAACAAGGATCATCTGCTAGTTTTCTACAGTTTTCACCTTTAACTTTGTATGGGTCTAAATGTCCAGGTGGGAACTAGAGAAGGCTAATAATGCATTGAGAGCATTATGATACAGATACTTCTATTTAAAATCACTCTTTTGCTGTGTCTACTTTTCCTATAACTGAGTACAAAAGGATGATACCTTTAGAAAGAAAAAAAGAGGCAGGAAATACTATTTGATTATTTGAAATGATTTGATGGCATATTGATGTCCTATAGTGAACTTTCATCGACAAAGGAGGATGTTCAGACAAATCTATCGGTAGATTTTAAAAGGGCTGCAATGTCGTGACAAGTAACAACATTCTCGGGAAGGCTAATGAAGGGCTTGTCTACATCGTACAGTAATGCATTCTGGGTGTGTGTGTGAATTCTAAAGTGCTTTAATGTGTTAATCTTTAGTGAGCACCATGTAGACTGTTGGTGGACACTAAAGGTTCCCAAGATGCTTTAACGTAGCACTGTTTGAAACAGTAGTAGATTAAAGCTACCAGCAGGGACTGCATGGACCAATTAAACCACATTAGTGTGCTTTAGAAATTATACCCCTATGGAGTGTGTTTCCCCACCAGGCAGAGCCCTAAGACATTAAGGTCAGTTGGATCTCATATGTTGGAGCAGACACCGATTGCTTGCAAGAAGGTCAAAAACAAATCCCTTTTCCCCAGGCACATGTTCAGTTATTGGCTAAGGTCTGCAGGGCACAGCTGGAGTCATGATCTCTCCTACTCCTTGCCCTTTTTGGAGCACTGTGCATACTTGTGGGAGTAGGGAGAGAGTTGTCTCTGTTCTCTCCCCAGTACAGACACTATTACTGTCTCTGGTCTTTACACATTAAAGCCACAGAATAGGAGGATGGAAGGAGAAGTAAGGATGACTTCTTGTGTCATCTCCCTCCCTCAATGCATATCTGCACAAGGTCTAGACAGGATGCAGCTCAGAGTGTCTCAAAGAGGGGCTGGGGTGCTGACTTGACTTTTCTAAGGAATGATAGATTTGCCATTACTGGAGACACGTTGCCAAATTAGAACAATGGTGTGATCCAGAAGAGCTATATTCCTCTAGCTTTGTAGTGAAGGTGAAGGTTGGGAAAACTCAGATAGTGCATTTTTCTGAGTAGCACAAATGCAGTCTAAAATGATATTTGGGCTCAGCTGAATACTCCCAGTAGCACAGACATAATCAAATCTAGATTTCCATGCAGAAGTGGGCATTTTTGTTCAAATGTTGGATAACCGCATGCTTGAATACCCAGTCTGCTTATCCAAACATTGGCTTTCAGAATCCAAAAGAATGTACACGGTCCTCGGACACACATTTTAAGGCTTGATTGAAAATTTGGCCCTGGGTATATTTGGGATTTCTGAATATTTCACTCATTCCTCAGAGCAGACTCTTTTCAGGATTTTTCTTCCACTACAGGAATGGGATGTTCCTCATGTGAGGTTTATTGTCAGCAATGGACATACAAAAAACATTTACTGGCAATCAGAAGTTTTCTTTTTAAATGGTTTGCTATGTACGGATTTTTCCTCTGTCCATTTTACAAATGAGAACACTGACAAGTCAGTTGCATGAATCCCTAGCAAAAATAATATACCACATTTGCAACTGGCAGGGCAACTAGAATTTACCCAGGTACTTTTCCCACAGTGTGGCTTGACCAATTTAGCTGGGCAGGGAGAAGGGAAGTGATGTTCCCCACAAGCTGCCTCTCCCTTTCCATGGCCTCCCTGGATGTTGAGGCAAACAGGGTTAAGCAGGTATTGTATATATTACTTATTCACCCCATTCCATACCATGGTTCCATCCCCCTGATATGCCAACTAAAACAGCTGAGCTGGTGCAGCTGGGTAGTAATCTGCTACTGTCCAGGACCAGCAGAATATTACTACCTCTCCCCCCCTCATTGGATCAAGCAGGGGAGTATGAAAGGATCCACATTCTTTCCACGTGCCGCTCCTGGGACAGTACTGCCATTTAGCAGTATATAAGGGGTAGATCCTAAATATACAATTGACATTGGGATGAGCAACATAAGTAAAACTTGCCTAACATAACAAATACTAATACCCTCACTCAAGAGGCATCTGGTTCTCAAAGACAAATAAATCATTCTGTTATTATCCTTGTATTGATTAGCCTTACTTGATCGTTGCGTTTCATCCATGTTACTTTTTTTTTCTATGTAATATACCCCTGTAAATAATTAGTTTCACAGTAGTGAGTTATCAAGGTTGGTGATGAACCAAAGAATGCCTGGTGGTTGTTTGAAAAAAAGACACTCTAACAGATGGTTGCAATGAGAAAACTGCGAGCAATGAGTTAGGCTCCAGTCCTGCAAACACTACCAGGAACAGTGTGATTGCTACAGTAAATAGATGCAGTGGAAATAGTTCTTGGTAGTAAATATCTGCTGGTTTGGGCTCTAAATATTTAATTTTTTTTATGCCAAATCCTGGTTGCTGGTATCAGTTACATTGTTGGCTAATGAACTGCTATTTTGGCAGCCTCTTTTCTGCTGTGTAGCTTCCAGGGCTATTCACTATGCGGCTTCTTGTTTTTCTTTCAAGCTGCATGCCTTCTGTCATCCAGTTCTATTTCTTTTTCCTTCTCTGCTCTTCCTAGCTTTTCAGGCTATTCTGCTATCTATCTCCAGCCTCTGTACCTTTATTTCAGCCAGTTCGAGTTGAATGACTCCCACTGAGGACAATGTCTTTGCATTCAAGTCTCTTTGGCAGATCAGGCTGTTCCTTTGGTAGTGTATTATGATTATTCATCTTGTACCTCCTTTTGTTCTATTACCTTTACCAGAAATAAATAGGAAGTAACAAACTAACCTTTTTTTTCTCTATTCCCAACCTTCTCACTTGTGAATCTCTCAGGAACTAATTTACTCATGCTTGTCATGTGATCCTTGGCTAACCATATCCTGCCGTGATGATGCCACTCTTATGCTTTCTTGGGGGTACCCAGGACTGAGCCACATTGTTACCACTCTGCCTCCAGTGTGAGACAGACTTGTTGGTGTGAAATTGTGTGTTAGCTCTCTAACATCTCCAGTTTGTTGGCCACCCAAGCAAACTCCTCTGGGCAACGCTAGCCCTTAGTTTGCTTTGCAAGTAAACAGTAAGTTCACTGCAGTCCCTGATGCATTTGGAGTGTTCTGCGGGGGTATCCAGCCTCTTTCACTGGCTACTCACAGAAATACCAGGTTTGCTATCCCCAAAGGGACAGTATACACACTAGCTTGAGTCAACTGTGTTACCAGCACCTAGGTAACATCACAGAACTAAGATATATTTATAGTGAAAACAATCATAAGTGTATTATCAAAGGTTAAGATTTAAGTAATGTAATAATGAAAACAGAAAGATTACATATACAAGAAAGTCTTTTTATGCTTTCTAGAGATTGTTTAACTTCAACAGGCTAACCATCTATCTAAAAGCTGTGTATCTGTACCCAAAGACTTCTTGCAGCATTTACATCCAGGGCAGGTTGGGATCCCATTTTCACGAATGTAATTGCGTGGCCTGATTAATTCCTCAAGTGCAGGATAAAGAGGTGTCTTTTTGCCTTCTTCTTATATTCCCCCAAACTCATTTTTGGTCCCCAGAGTCAGTATGAACCCCCCCAGATTTTTTTCCGGTGTGCTGACTTCACAGCCTCATGTTGACTTTGTGTGCAAAGGTGCCTTCCTCTGTTTGGGCTTAGAATGCTTAATTTACATGTGAACCGAGGGAGACATGTAAGGTGAATCTACATCCTTTATATAGCAAAATCCTGTTTGTCAACCCTGCTTTGATTCAAACTTTAAGGATATATTTCCATTATACATATATATCTTTTTACAGAGTATCTGTACATGCATTTCACAATATATTAATTATCAGCATGATCTTGGCCTTCATTTAATATTTTACATGATATTTACATGGGTAAATACTATGAAATAATTGTACTAACTGTAGTGAGTTTGTCAGGCCTGGTAGAAGTTACTGTTACAGACTAGTGAACTGTTTGCTTCTTGGAATTGAAGGGGTCTTAGGATCACAGTATGGAACTTAGAGCAATCCTTGGACCCAGGACACCAGAGGATTAGGGAAGTGTCACTTCCTTCTCCAACTCCCCATCCTAGATTCTGTACTGTGCACAGCTTGGCTAAGCCTGGATCTCTGGTCCTCCAGCCCTCCTTCGACTGTAGGAGAAGAGAATCTTGTAGTTTAAGCTATTTGTAATTTGTTTATCAAATACTTGACTTGAGCAGAGTTTAATAATTTGATTCCCTTAGGATTCTCGCGTTCCATTCAGACTGAGACTTCCACTAGTTTTTCCTTGTTGCACTGAAAGAATAGCTTATCTAGACAGCAGTATTGTCCAATGGTATGCCAGAGTTCTGAAGAAGGATGGGAGGGAATCTGCTGAGCATCAGGAGAAATTCATCTGTATTGTCTCTGTGTGCTTTGAGGCTCCTGGCTCCTAATCTATTCTACTAGCTCTGCCATTATTACAAGAATAGCATATCATCCTATTAGTATATTTTGAGAAGGATACCATTTTTATATACAGGTATAGCAATTCTGGGGGTGAATGAGCCTGTTGGTTTTAACATCAGAGTGTTTTATAAGCTGATGATATTCCTGATGACCAGTGACTTTTATTGCAGATCTGACAGCCTGTCTGCTCAGGAAGGAGAAGTTTCTCCTGTTTGACTGGAAATGTTGTCAAGTAATGACTGCACTCTTGTACCTGGGCATCCTTTTTCCTTTTCAATCAACTGGTTAATCTCCAGGGCCTCTGAAGTGTTTCCGAGTTGCGCCAGTATCAGAAACTGTTTCTGAATATATGCTTCTGTGTTACTGTGAGAAAATCCATGCTCAGTGTCTTTGTCATACAAGACTAATTTGTGCAGCTTCATAAACTAGTAGATAGTTCTGAAAGTGCACCACCTCAGTGGACTTTAAATGAATGTAAGTGATCTGTTTTAGAATATATGGGAATTTGGCAGGAGGACAGCGGAATCACTTATGAACTCACAGCCTCATTTAATGGTACCTACTTCAGGAATAGGGATAAGGTCTCCCTCTTTTTTGGGAGTTCTTAATGCAGGCTGACTTCATATTCTCTTTCCTAACATATGAACATGTTATTGGTTAATTATTCATTGAGTGCTATCAGTGTGTTTGATTCTATACAAAACTAGAGGAAAACATGGTTCTGCCTCAAGAGGATTACATTCTAAACTGGATAGACAATACCTAGAGTCTAGTCGACATTGTCAGACACAATACAGCTGCTTTGTGCTGCAACACTACCAGATTCTGGCCACAAAGCCAGTGCAGATCACTTCAAGAGAATCAGACCAGTGCAGAGGAAACCTTTGGTTGTGAAGAGCCAGTGTAATGATTCCTGTGCCACCACTCCTTTGTAGCTACTAGGGCACTTGCCTTAGAACCTCCTACACATCACTGATCCTCAGCTGCCATAATGTTCCTTTATGACTGTTGGCAGCTAGCAAAATTTAGAGCAGCCTAAAGGCTTCTCTAAGTTATGCTGTGAGACTGGCCTGGCACATAGCTGATCACGTAAAGGGGGAGTATACATGACATTTTTACAACCCTCTCTTACACTACTCAGGCATAGCCAAGGGTCTGGGCCTCAGTATACTGGTGGACATATACTATAGTAGATAACCAGATGAAAATCCAATCACAAAGAGGTGATGACATTTTCCTTTAGAAATTACATACATTTCTTTTGAAGAGAGAGTGACCTTTTGGCGTACAAGGAGCGGGAGTAAGTTCCTTGCATAAGAGGCGGCATGAAATGAGAAGAATTTAATTATCAAATATTTTAGGCAGCAATTGGTCTTTATATACAAATACATAACTGGCACACTCTTCTTTGTCCAATATTTTCCACTGCTCCACTTACAGTTAAGTGGGTTGCTTTCCTGATTGTCTTTGTTACCATGCCTTTGCAGGGCTTTCCCCCACTCCCAAAATATTAACTTTTCTTTTGAGACTCTTGGGTCATAAATGCCCTATACTTCCTTTACTTCTCCATATTCTATGTCAAATCCAATGCACCTCACCTAACTTCAGTGCAACAATTCACACAGCGCTTTTGATTGTCTTTGGTAATTGCCCATCATTAAGACACATTTTAGAAATTGCTCACAGATATCTGGACATATCTGGACCATTTGAGTGGCTGCTTTCTGCAGTAGTGTCTTCCAGCAACCTTCACACTTCAGTCTTCTCCAGCTCATGGTCAATCAATGAAAACCCCTTTTGCTTTTCCTGGCTGCAAAGGAGCTCTCATTAATCTTCTTTATCACTTCATTATAGCGAAATTACAGTAGTTGTTCAAAACTGGCTTAGGAACTGGAATTCAAATGCATTAGTGAGCTTTATTTCAACCTTGGACATTGAACTCTAAGCATGATCAATCTTAGGATAAATGCTTACTCTCATTTAATCTGAGTAAGACACCAGCAATACAGTATATTTAAATAAATTAGACACTGTTAAGTAGCAGAGCTGACTGCAAAATATTTTGCCCACAAGTGAGATACTTGTACTTAACTCTTTTATCCAACCTCACAAAGACGCTCAACTTTTGTTGTTTTCTTCAGAAAACTGGTGATGTTTTATGATGTCACCTTCTCACTGTTGGCTGACAGAGTGTCAGCCTTACAGGGCTCAGAAAAGAAGGGGCACTCAGAGCCAGCAACTGTAACTTGTTTTTCATGGAAAAATGTGCTCTTCCCAGTGTATAGGTTCCACTATCAAATCTATTGCCTTGGGAACTGCAGATGCTTTTGCTACACTACTCTTAGGTCTGTATCTCTCAGCATGGGAGTCAGGAGAAGAGAAATCTATAATAGGAAAGATGTAGGGAATGGGAAAGGGCTCATGACAGCTGCCATCTATTTTCACTCCATTCCCCACAGTATTGGCAGAAACGGCTCCACTTCTGTATAAGATAAACATGGAAGGTGGGGTGCAGAAGAGATGGTCACAGGGAAAAAAAATGATTGTTGCAGGCTTTGGAAAGGAAGAGAAGACAGCTGTGGAAGAGATTAGGGTAAGAGCAAGGGGTTGAATAAACAGAAAGGGGGATCAATATAAAAAAATTTGATAGAAAAGAAAGAAAGTAAAAAAATGCAAGAAAAGGAAAGAAAGAGTAGGCAAAAGGGAAAAGAGAGAACCCAAAAAAGAAATAAATAAAAGGACTGCACTGATAATTTTGTTAGGCCTTTAGATAGTATGGTCTGGCATAGAGAGAGAGACAGAGAAAGTAAAAATAAAACACACACAATGTTGAAGCTAGTTAGTATTCACAAGTGCATTCATTCTTCAATATTATATTGCATTTCCTAGCACACACCCTCTAGATCTCTATTTTGGGGAAAGGGCTGGAATGGTTAGATACTAGAAGTAGTGTGAAGGCTTTTCTCTCAGGGGGCCATTTAAACTCCTAAATTCATCCCTGCAGATATGCATTAGACAGCTCAGAACTTTTAAACTTTCATGAAGTGAGAAAAACATTCTCATCTATTTTAATGTTGTTATTTATTGAACTTTGAGGGTTTTTTTCTTTCGTCTAATGAGAACAATGTTCACAGCTTTAGAGAACACTCACAATAAACAGCTTCTGTGGTTATTGAATGCCTTGACAACCCTGCATTTTTTTTTAAAAAAATCATCTGCAAAAGCTGTTTAAAGTCTTGTATACACCTTCACCATGAACATTATACCTTAATTATTTTTTTCTTAAAGTGCTGAACTAGATTTGAAACACTCATATGCCTGTTTTCATCATCATGTATTGCCATTTTGAAATTTGTTTTTTAGAATCCCTTGATCATAGGAGGGATACGTTCTGGAATATTTTATAGCATGAGAATGTGGTTTCTGGGAAATGCCAAGTGCTAATAAAGTTAGGTAATGCAGATTTGCCTTTGGAAAACTTTAACATTCACAAGCTCCTTATTCCCTCTGAGACATTCTCTTTTTTTGGCGGGGGACAGGGGGAGGAGGAAGGTCGGGAGTGGGAGAGGGTTGGAATTGATAGGAAAGTTTAAAAAACACCTGCCAAGAGTTGTTACGAAAGGGGTGAACGAGTGATGGGCAGGCCTGGCAACAGTACATTCCTATATTTTTCCTACAGGCCTATTTTCAAAATATGACCTGATACAGGACTTTGTCTTCATATAGCTTTAAAAATTAAAAGGAGGGCTGTGTTAATGTTTTGACAAGATGCCTAGACATATTCTCACTTGCTTTAATTGTTAAAAATGAGCTGCATTTGGAAATTGAGCACTTAGGGGAGAAAAGTTAATATTTAAAAGCCCTTATTAGGAACTATAAAAGAGGAAAGAGACATTTCAATGCAGAGTTTGAATGATATTTGGGGATTGTAGGACTGTAAAAACAGGTCCTAATGTTATAGTACACGTGGTAGCCTAAAGCCCACAGCTTTCTAATAATTGTAATCTGCTACACCCCCCTGTGTAACAGATATAATTATGTTAACAGGTTTCCTACTCAGACACCATACAGTCCCATTACGAAGCCAGCTTCATTTAATTAGCATCATGTAGTAAATTAGCAGTTATAAGGACTGCTGGGTACAAGGGGATCTCCATTTTCTCACCATCTACTTAATCCTCAGTCAACGTTGAGATTACTACTCACTGAATTTCCATAGACAAAAAATGCTGGCACCCTTTTTATATGTAGTTATTCAGTCTGCAGATGGATTTGGAATAAGCACTCCTGTGCTTGTGCCCAGGAGTTAGAATCATTGAATTGCCCATTCCTGGTTGGAATGATGAAGGGATGTGGAGAGATCGTGCCTACTGGCATTGTTATTTTTTTCTTATAAAAGCAACAGTGTCTGAGTGGGTCCTTTTTCCCACACCAAAGCAATAATTAACATTCCAGGGTAAAAGATCAGCATTAGTAAAAAAGAGGGACCAGACTGGGAAAAGTAATTCATTTTAAAGAGCAGTTCCCAAATCCTCTGAGCATTTCAATGAGAAGATATTTTTGCATACAGTCCTCAGTGGCATGTATAAAACCAAATTCCATCATTACTAATCCCATTAGTTTGCTGCTAGAGAGCAGCTATTATGACATAACTATCTTCTTTGTGATAACACATATGCCATTTTAGCTGCACTAGTAACATGTAAGAATTCTTTTCTGCACTCTTGGAAAAATGTTTAAAAATGCTATTCAAGTGTTTTACCTATAAACAATGTAATAATTTCCTCACAACAGAATTATACTTAAAAGCCACAGAAGCTGCTTGAAGTGGGAAAACTTTCCATTAGTGCCACTGAGCCTCTCTGCTTGGATGACACACTGGCATCAGTTCTCATATATTATAGTCAAAACAGAAACATATGCTGTAGTTCTTTTGGGGGGATGAACTGCAAATATTTACAGTATCCACCAGGCATATGGGCCACATCCCAGTCTCACTAAAGTCAATGCAAGTTTAATCACTGAATTTGGGGGACTGGTGTATAGACCTATGTGGTTGGATTATTCCACTTATTGTGAATTAATTTCCAGAGCCAGAAGAGGGTGTGCCAAATCTGTGATCAGTGGACAGAAAGAATATTCCGGAGAAAAAGACTAAAGAAGGATAGCATTCCCATTTTTTTCTGTATATTTTAAAATCAATTCCACTAATGAATCCAGCCAAGATTCTTTAATGTTTTTGGAATGTATATCAAAAGCTATGACAGTGTAGTGGGTTTCCTTCAATGTGGTGAGCACAGCAAACTGGAGCTTTAGAAAGAGCTACCGCTTCCTATGCTGCTTGAATAATAAAACTCTGAGCTAATACAGTGTCTTCCAGGAAAAAAAAAATACCAAAAGGAATTCCGTCTAAGATATCAGATGATAGTCAAAGTTCTGAGATGTAGAAAAACGTAGTTCACCGATGGTGGTGAGTGCATTGCATTAACAATTGAATTCCTATTAACATCTATACTTAAAACAGCAGCCCTGCTATAAAATATGTACAATGTGGAATGGATTAGTGATTTATTATGTTGAGTCTTGACCTTCAGTGTCTGTCCAGGAGGAAATTAAGAGCCTATCATACTTTTTGAAAAGAAATGGGGAATTTCCTGTACTGGGAGATTTTGGCAAACCAGTAAAGTGTCTGAAACCACTATTGCTTATCGCTAAGAGCAGCCAAGTGAGCAGGCCGTAAAGTGGCCGTGCAGCAGGCTTAGCTTAACCAAGGAGGGGGAGGGGTTTGGGGTGCCACAGAAAGGGCAGCTTGACTCCTTGTCCTTCCTGATAAGAATTGTGTTGAAGTTGCTGATACATCCATTTTAGAAGAGCAGGATGTGCCTCAGGAATGTGTCTAACAGAGTCTCAAGGCTGCAAACTCTGGGAAAAAAGCATACTTGCCTAATCAATAATCAGAAGAAAACCTCTTGTTTAACAAGTTCTCTTTGAGGGATATGTCATTGTATGACTATATATAAACAAAGGGAAACAGTTTGAGGTAGTTGGGCTGGTCTCTCCCTCTGGATACATCTTGCGCTCCCCACTGGCAGACAGGCTGCCGCTGTGCCGCTCAAGTGCCACACTCAGCTTCGGTGATTAACGAGTGTTCGAGGTGTTTTACTAACCTGTTGCAGAGCTGTGTAAGTGCTTGAGACTACATAAAGTTTAGCTTTATGTGAAAGCACTCTGTGTTGTCCCATTTGTGCCAGCCATCTATCGGTCGGACGGCTGTGTCTCCCCTGATTTATTTCCTGACAGCACCTTGCATAGAGTAAAAGTTACCAAGAGCTTTGGGCTAAAAGAACCTCGGGTAACATCCCCCCCTCTGACATTTTTGAAATAGAAAAGATGCTAATCTCTTGGGCTTTGTCTGAGGAATTACCAATACAGGATGGCTATCATACTCCATTATTAATTATTTTAATTTATATAGCATTAGTGGTATTTGTATATTGCAAGGTGCTTTCATGGAATAAGCCTGATTTTGACCCTTGTCTATCAAGGCCAATCTACCTGGAAATTCTCATTCATGAAGCCAGGATGTGATGGTAAAAATATTCTGGAAAATGTGGGGAAAATCAGACAAGGTGTTTGGAAGATAAGTGAGATGGAGTAACTTCAAAATGGTTTGCCCTAGAAACTCCGCTTTAGTTTTAATATTTGTCTTGGTGAAGACACTCCTTGGAGGATTGGTGTGGTGAGTACTTGATGGATTTCGGTCTCAAGAGTGGTTTATATGTTCTCGACACCACATATCTTTTCTTGTGGATTCCCTAAGCCCTATGCCAACCAGATGTGAGCTTTTGAGACTGCATAAGAATACCATGTACATCCTGCATGGTGCAGTTGTTCTGTTGTGGGCCTTTGGAAGCTGAGAAGCTAGAAAATTTTATGAAAATCATATGCTGCACATAAGCTGTTATACAAGCTGAAGAGTGATTGAGCTCCTCCTCTCTCTCTCTCCCCTTTAATTTTGTGGTCTCAGTCAATGGGGTCAACATGTAGGAGGTAGCCATAAGTCTATTTAATGAGGATATATTTAATTATCTGCTACCAAATAGTTAAAAGGTGTTTATCCAGGAATTAAATGAGTGTTTAATTCCAAGGTCTAGTCTTTTAATAAAGAAGTTATTGAATAAAGATTAAGGGTTATACTTTATTTTACTGGATTGCTCCAGCAAACAGAAGTATTTGAAAACATGCAAAGTAGCTCTTCCACGCCCCAGATTCTTGTGCATGCAAAACAGCATAACCTAGGATCTAAATGGGTCAAGATAGCTTGGCAAAGGACAGCAAACATTGGTGCAGCAATCAAGAAAAGGAATTGTCCTGGTCAGTCTACCTGTGGTCTGAATGCTATGGCCTTCACTATACAGCTTTTTTAGGTAGGAAGAGAGCATACATTTCACTCGTTCTGAATAGATAGCACATATGCTATATAAGAAACTTATACTGCACAGAAAAAAAGTAACCAATGCACCCTCCATTATTAGCAGGATGGTTTTCCCAGTCATACTGTCCAACTACGCTCTAGCTTCACATTCTTCCAACTGCCTTTTATTCACCCAATTCCTTCCCTTCATCTAGCAGAAGCAGCCCTGACAAAGTGAATATTTTTTGCTAAATGAATGTCTGCTTATTAGGAGTGGCTGAGGCAAAGTTTGGGTGGCATTTACCTCCATTCTTGCATCTCTAATAGGTGGCAATCATACTGTAGCTCAGACCAATGAAGGGCTCTCAAACTCTGGACCAATTTATGTGGCATATCCAAGTCAATAAATGCACATAAATGTGTCACTGAGCTATTTCTTAAAAAGAAGCCCCAAACCAGATGACAAAAGAAAATATTATACTGTAATTACGATTACAATAACCAAAAATGTATGAAAGACAAAAATCAAAGTTAAGGTTGCACTTCAGACATAAAACGAATGAAAAATAAAGCTTAAACATTAAAGTCTTTAACATTAAAATCTTAACCACTAGAAATAAAACAAACATTAGCAAGTATGGAAATATGAAACTGAGACTCCTTCAAACAACCTTAGCACTAGGCATAGGTAATCTACTTGGATCATTATGGAAAGAGATCGGTTCACATTTGCCATTGTTTCTTCAGTTAACATAAACTCACGTGTTCCCATTGTGAGCCAGCTATCAGAATCTAATAATCTACACAATATGAATTTACAGTTATCAGTTACTGCACATAAACATGGATAAAAGGTGACAGCTTGTACAGGTACTTAAGGAAGTCCTCCAGTATAGTTCTGTTTTTTCAAACTCATGGTTTGGGTTCAGTTTGGCTCCAGTATGTTTTTCAAAACATTCAAAACTTTTCAAATCTGGAAAACTGATCTGAAAAGCTACAGAAAACAGGCTTTCAGGGTGTTAACTAAAAAGAAGTCAGGAAATATGAGACTCAAAATGGGGGCCAAACTGTGCCCATAAAAGGAAAGATTGGCATAGCTAGCAGCTAACTCTACAAGGATCATAGTTTTGTTTCTATTGTACAGCAGCAGGGACCAGCCCTTCCTCAGTGGAAGAAGCATGGAGATCACTCTCCAGAACCCACATTTCTGGGTGTCCTCTGTAGGCCAGGGGTATCAGAATGGATACTCTATGCTTATTTAAATGAGTAGGAACAATTCAAAAAAATATTACCATTTATTGTCTATATGATTAGGGAGTTTGAAAAAATTCTAGGGAGGGAAGAGGTTGAGTAATTGGTGGAGGAATAACAACCAGTAGGTTTCTCTAAATATACATACATCACAATTCTGGCAAGGTGGCCTATATAATGGTTAAATATAAGTATGCTATGATAGCTTTATTAAAGCAGCGATTGATGTAGTGTCTTAGTTATGGTTGAACAGTACACAGTAAACATTTTCCTCTCCATGAATTTATTATAACGTATACATTTCAAAGTAAACCTTGATATACTAGGTGTTTACTTGATACACATTTGCTTTTACATTTTTAAAATGTAGAAGTTTGAGAATTTGCAGATTTTTTTCATTCAAAAAACTTATACAAGCACAAAAACATATAAAATGTCTCAAGCAGCCAGTGATCTAAATGCTTGGAGATCTCAACAAAAATATGTTGACAGGGCCAAGAAGCATAATCTTAAAACTCACACAGTGTTAATCAGGTTTCATATGGCTGTAAAATTAAATACAGTAACTACACATTCTGTTACATAATTACAAATCCTAACTTTCACTTAATTGCATGTCTTAATTATGTGATTTCATGTACAGTACTTAACTAATTAGGCAATTAGAATATGTAATTAGAATTTCTAGGTATTTATTAAAATATACTCATAAAATTTTATTCCAAACACTAAAAACTTCTTAATTAAGACAATCTATTATGAATACACACATGAAAAACATTGAAAAAATAAGGTACGGGAAATATTATCTAGTATATTGCTGCAACAAAATTGAATATATCACGACATTGGTGTGTTCTGTACCTCGGACAGCCATGTACGCTGGGGTATACAAAATTTATCCTTTGCTTGCTAATGCCCTTGATTTTTTCAGAATGTATTGCCTATTTAGTCCTTCAAACCCTTATACACATTTAATTTTGCTCATGCGAGCAGCCCCATTGACATCTGTGGGACTACCCATGTGTAAAACTAAGGGCTTGTGTAAGTATTTGCAGTATTGGGCCCTTATAATGCTTGATGCTCCTCTCCCATTTGTTTGGTGTAATGTCATGACTTAATTTGAGTCATTCATGATTTACCCCGGTAAATGTTGTGCTAGAGAATATTAGGGTGTACATATTTTTAAACAGATAAGTGCATAAAGTTCATCACATAATCACAGTTTATATGGAGAAAGAAGTTAACTGAAAGACAAGAAAGAAAAACAATAAAGGAGCATAGACATCAGACAACTATTTAGTTTTTAAGGAAATGGCATACATAGTAAGCAGTCATAGAAGCCCATATAGCATCATCCAATTAAATGTGTTTGGCTTAAATTGTTCCAAAAGGATACAAAGTCAAAGAAGGAAAAGATACTTCTTGGACTTGTTAAGACTTGATTTTTATTCAGTGAGGAAGTAAAATCCATAATAACAGATGACCCAAAGACTATTTATTAAAACCGTAAAGATAGGTAAGAAAAGCAAGCACCAAAGAAAGATTAAAGGATGAACTGCAGGAACATTCAAAGCACTTCTTTTTCCAAGTGTTATGTCCACAAAGCTTCATCAGAATAGTGAGTATATCATCTGTCACATGCATTGAGAGACTTGATAAATGGTCACAGTGATGAAAGCAATTTTGCCACAAACTTTGCAATGGTGGATAAGAATAGTGAAATTAAAAAGGGTAATGAGTCTTTAGTCATGAGAGATACTGTATTGCAGTAAAATATAGATTACCATGAATCACTTATTTCTAAAGGTTAAGGAAAGATTCTATCAGAACAAGTGAGATGGGGTGTACAGGCTATGCTGGCTTTATACCACTCAGGGTTTTCTGGGGCAGAACTGTAACTGGCTCATTGTACTTAATACAAGTACCAAACATCAACTCAGGCAGGCACGACAAGGACTAAAAATGCCATAAAGATTACAAGAGAAAATTATTGAGAAAATTCTTCACACACATATCTGGGGATGGAACTGTGTGCACTGCTGATATTTGTCACATGTAGTAGAATGTAAAGAGGACCAGCCAAAGACCCTATGCACCACTTAAGCCCTCAAAATAGAGTTTTGAGTGATGCATAGGCATTGTACTGATCCTCTATTTACTGGACCTGTAAAATGTTCTATTTAAGGTCTCAAGGAGAAATTTCTACCACACGCATAAAACATTCCAGAAGACTGGAAAAAAGCAAATACAGTGGAGCAAATAATTAAGCAATCAATTTGCAAACACCTACAAGACAATAAAGTGATAAATAACAGTAAGCATGGATTTATCAAGAACAAATTGTGTCAAACCACCCTGGTAGCTTTCTTTGACAGAGTAATAAGCCTTGTGCGTAGGCACGGGGAGCGGTAGATGTAGTATGTCTTGACTTTAGTAAGGCTTTTGATACTGTCTTGCATGACCTTCTCATAAACAAACTAGGGAAATACAACCAAAATGGAACTCTTATAAGGTGGGTGCATAACCAGTTGGAAAAACATTCCCAGAGAGTAATCAGTGGTTCACAGTCATGCTGGAAGGGATCAGTTCTGGGTCTGGTACTATATGTGAAAGAAAATGTAGAATCAAATGAAGTAAATCTCTTAAATGAATCCACATGTTCCATTGAATCTCTATGGATAGTAATTCCATGCTTTAATAAGAATATAACAATAGGGATCTATTATCAACCATCTTACCATGACAGTGATAGTGACAATGAAATGCTAAGGGAGATTAGCAAGGCTATCAAAATAAAGAAGTCAATAATAGTGGGGAATTTCAATTATTCCCATATTGACTGCGTAAATATTACCTCAGGATGAAAAGCAGAGACAAAATTTCTTGATGCTTTAAATGACTGCTTCTTGAAGCAGCTGATATAAGAACCCACAAAGGGAGAGGCAACTCTCGATTTAGTCCTGAGTGGAAAGCAGAATTTGGTACAAGAGGTAAGTATGACAGGACCACTTAGAAATAGGGACCATAATGTAATAACAGTTAACATTTCTGTGGTGGGAAGAACACCTCAATAGCCCAACACTGTGGCATTTATTTTCAGGAGGGGGAACGATGCAGAAATGACGGGGTTAGCTAAACAGAAATTAAAATGTACAGTGACTAAAGTGAAATCCCTGCAAGCTGCATGGAAACTTTTCAAAGACACCATAATAGAGGCCCAACTTCAATGTATACCCCAAATTAAAAAACACAGGAAAAGAACTAAAAATGAGCCACCGTGGCTTAACAACCATGTAAAAGAAGCAGTGAGAGATAAAAAGGCATCTTTTAAAAAGTGGAAGTCAAATCCTAGTGAGGTATATAGAAAGGATCATAAATACTGCCAAATTAAGTGTAAAATATAATAAGAAAAGTCAAAAAGGAGTTTGAAGAACAGTTAGCCAAAAACTCAAAATGTAATAAAAAAATGTTTTTTAAATACATCAGAAGCAGGCAGCCTGTTAACCAGCGGGGCCCCTGAATGATTGAGATACAAAAGGAGCACTTAAAGATGATAAACTAATGGTGGAGAAACTAAATGAATTCTTTGCTTCAGTCTTCATGGCCGAGGATGTTAGAAAGATTCCCAAACCTGAGCCATTTTTTGTAGGTGAAAAATCTGAGGAATTGTCACAGATTGAAATGTAACGAGAGGGAGTTGTGGAATTAATTGATTGACTTAACTGTAACAAATCACTGGGACCAGATGGCATTCACCCAAGAGTTCTGAAAGAACTCATATGTGAAATTGCAGAACTATTAACTATGGTTTGTAACCTGTCCTTTAAATCAGCTTCTATACCCAGTGACTAGAAGGTAGCTAATGTAGCACCAATAAAGGGCATTTAAAGAGGGCTCTAGAGGTGATCCTGACAATTACAGACTGGTACGCCTAACATCAGTACCAGGCAAATTAGTTGAAACAATAGTAAAGAATAAAAGTGTCAGACACACAGAACATAAACTGTTGGGCAAAAGTCAACATGGTTTCTGTAAAGGGAAATCATGTCTTGCTAATGTATTAGAGTTCTTTGAAGAGGTCAAGAAACATATGGACAAGGGGGATCCAGTGGACATAGTGTACTTAGATTTCCAGAAAACCTTTGACACAGTCCCTCAGCAAAGGCTCTTACATGAATTAAGTGGTCATGGGATAAGAGGGAAGATCCTTTTATGGACTGAGAACTGGTTAAAAGACAGGGAACAAAGGGTAAGAATAAATGGTGAATTTTCAGAATGGAGAGGTGGTAACTAGTGGTGTTCCCCAAGGGTCAGTCCTAGGACCAATCCTATTCAACTTATTCATAAATGATCTGGAGAAAGGAGTAAACAGTGAGGTGGCAAAGTTTGCAGATGATACTAAACTGCTCAAGATAGTTAAGACCAAAGCAGACTGTGGAGAACTTCAAAAAGATCTCACAAAACTAAGTGAATGGGCAACAAAATAGCAAATGAAATTTAATGTAGGTAAATGTAAAGTAATGCACATTGGAAAAAATAACCCCAACTATACATACAATATGACGGGGCTAATTTAGCTACAATTAATCAGGAAAAAGATCTTTGTGTCATTGTGGGTAGTTCTCTGAAGACATACACGCAGTGTGTAATGGCAGTCAAAAAAGCAAACAGGATGTTAGGGATCTTTAAAAAGGATAAAGAATAAGACGGAGAATATCTTATTGCCCTTATATAAATCCATGGTGTGCTCACATCTTGAATATTGCGTACAGATGTGGTCTCCTCATCTTAAAAAGGATATATTGGCATTAGAAAAGGTTCAGAGAAGGGCAACTAAAATGATTAAGGGTTTGGAAGAGGTCCCATATGAAGTGAGATTAAAGAGGCTAGGACTTTTCAGCTTGGAAAAGAAGAGACTAAGGGGGAATATAATAGAGGTATATAACATCATGAGTGGTGTGGAGAACGTGAATAAGGAAAAGTTATTTACTTGTTCCCATAATATAAGAATTAGGAGGCCACCAAATGAATTTAATGGGCAGCAGGTTTAAAACAAATAAAAGGAAGTTCTTCACACAGCCTACAGTCAACCTGTGGAACTTCTTGCCTGAGGAGGTTGTTAAGGCTAGGACTATAACAGAGTTTAAAAGAGATCTGGATAAATTCATGGAGGTGAAGTCCATTAATGGCTATAAGCCAGGATGGGTAAGGAATGATGTTCCTAGCCCAGGGGTTCTCAAACTTTTGTACTGGTGACTCCTTTCACATAGCAAGCCTCTGAGTGTGACACTCCCCCCCGCTTATCAATTTAAAACACATTTTAATTTATTTAACATTTTTAATGTATTTAACACCATGAATGCTGGAGGCAAAGTGGGGTTTGGGGTGGAGGCTGAAAGCTTGCGACCCCCCATGTAATAACCTCACAATCCCCTGAAGGGTCCCGACCCCCAGTTTGAGAACCCCTGCCCTAGCCTCTATTTGTCAGAGGGTGCTGATGGATGGCAAGAGAGAGATCACTTGATGATTACTTGTTAGTCACTCGGCATTGGCTGTCGGTAGACAGGATAGTGGGCTGGATGGACCTTTGGTCTGACCCAGTACGGCCATTCTTATGTTCCTAACTGTCAGAATGGTTAAGCATTGGAATAAATTCCCTAGGGAGGTGATGGAATATCCATCATTGGGGATTTTTAAGCACAGGTTGGATGAACACGTGTCAGGGATGTTCTCGATAATACTTAGTCCCGCCTTGAGTGCAGGGGACTGGACTAGATGACCTCTCAAGGTTCCTTTCAGTTCTATGGTTCTATTATTCTATGAAAAACAGAATATTTTGGCATTATGTAAGTGAAATGTGTATATGGGGGTGGGGGAGAGGAATGCAGGGGAGCTTGGAGAAGCAACATATATTCCTTATGACTTGTGGCCACTACATGGGGATATAGAGCAGCTCCCCATGCAGCTTCTACTACCACCTGCCCTGATTATGTTGTATATTTATCCCTGGCCCTCCATTTTTTAAAATAAGTACATTTGCATGGAAAACTGGCTTCAAAGTGATCATTTATTGCAACTGTCTCTATCTGAAGGCTTAATCTTGTTTATGACATCAAAATTGATTGCTCTGAAACTGATTATGTCACAAACCGAGGCTAATGGCTTCAGGTAGGAATAAAAGTTGTGGCAGATGCATTTAAACAAATATCATGTTTTCAAGCAAATAGCATTCTTAACAAAAGTACAAGGGAAAAGAAACACACAAAATATGATAAATAAACTGTGTGGGGAACTTATTGCATGCATATAATTCCAATTAATATGAAGTATATATCTTTCAGCTTTGCTGTATAAAAATAATATTCAGACGCTATTCCAAGAGGATAGTGAAAGGAAAAACTTGATGAAAACTCTTGAGATCAATATAGAGAAAAGAAACAGTACTAACAAGCAGCTGACATAGCAAAGCAACAAAAATATATATACTCTGCAGCAAGCTGGACTTAAATGTTATGTTATGGCCTCTAGATTCTGTAGGTTTCTGCTATTCTTGTTTAGCACCTTCCTTTACTTCAAAAAGAGGTGTTTTCTTTTTTTAAAAAAAGAAAGAATTAAATATATAATGAATAGTACAAATGTGACAACCTCCCCTGTGATCTTTATTTGAACATTAAATTCAAATGATTTTATGCTGTTCCCCACACTTTCACTTTTCAATACGTCAATAGATTTCATACTGACAATATGTAACGATAATGGAGACAACATCAAGGGGAAGATGGATTTTTTTCAGTTGATTACGGACATTTGGAAATTTGGAAATAGGAAGATGAGGTGGGCAATTTGGGATTTTGGAGTAAGTACATTAGCTATATGTTTCTAGTTTCTAATACAGTTATCAGCAATGAAACAATTCACATTGTTGCCATCTAAGTTGTTCCCCTTGACTTAATAACCCACTGAGATGAATGAGAGAGATCAGAGCTATTGTTTCAGGCTGTTTGTAGATGGAGGAAAACATCAATTTACTGGTTACACAGCGTGAACCTTATAAAAATGCTACACAGAACTATGAAAGTTAGGAATGTTTTATTTTGAAATGAAAGTTTAGATTCAGGAACCTGATTCCTCCACAGGGTGGATTCAGTTGCTCATTCTATGGCAGAGGAACTGAGAAAACATCAGGGTCTGAAAATAAATACTGTGTTGTTCATTATATCCAGTATTCATTCTGTATTTGCAAGATTAGAGGAGGATGATAGGAGTTGATATTATCATTATTTCCAACTTTTGTTGTAAACAAGAATTAGTGGTGGCAATAAATGTGCAAGTGACTATCACGGATGTTCCATACGTCCTCTTCTTTTAACCATACAAATGATCTGCAATAGTCATCTTTCCCACAGAACTGCTTGGGGATTGAATTATTTTGCCCCAGAAATTAACCCTGACAGGCTATATAACTCTAAGGCCACACTGGCTCTAGTTACTTATTAGCACAGAAGAAGAGAGCCAAGCAATGAAACTTCAATCTGCAAATAAAATATGGATGAATAAAGCTGCAAGAAAGCTACTTCTCCTCCATAGGGGAACAACTTAGGCCTAAGTGTGCTAAAGTTTTATGCTAATACAAAATTGGCTCCAGCAAACTATTCTCTTTTATAGCTGAACAAATTGGTGCCAACTTATTTAACTGGTCTAGCACCAGCAAAACAAGTACAAAACTGTTCAGGAAACATCTGCTCTGAGGGAAGCCTGTAATAATTAAAAATGTATTTACCATCGGATAATTAGTAGGAGCAGAACTAGTGCTAACTTACTGACAGAGACACAATTTCATTGTAAGTGGGCAATAAAATTGGATTTCATGAGTATGCCTTATATTTTCCTATAATTTGTGAATGGCTGTGCTATCATGTACTGCTGTGGTATACATGAAAAGTCAAATTCTAATAGGTCAAGCCCAAAATATTGAAAGTGAATAACCTAACCACAGTTTATTAAAAATAGAATGAGAAACATGAGCAGGCTATGAACTTTGGGTTAATCACAGCCTTCTCGCATATGACTAACATCCACAAAAATGATGATCACAAGAAAGTGTATAATGAAAATAAGTTATGTTTTGTCCATACAAAACCAGTTTGACTTTCATACATGAAAGCACTACTGATATTATCACTCTTCAGACTGTCTTCCAATGGCTGCAGTTCATGCACAGAGATAAATGGTAACTACAAATGTTTCTTTCTTAACTGATCAAAGAGAAACCATAAAATAACATAGTTTTTAAATGCTGACATAAAATGGTCTTCAGAAAAAAGGCAGAATTTGCTTTTATATAAATATGACATCGCTAGCAGATTTCCTACATGGAACACATAAGGGAGTACATATTGTAACTGACCCCAGAGTACAGTATCACTATGCTGTAGTACACCAGTCCCCTCTAGATATCTGTAGATCTGTGGTCTATAGGTGCTCCAAATGCTAGACTCTATAGGATTTTGCCTTTGGTGGGTTCCCATAAACACGCATACATTTTGAATACAGAGCATTACTTTACTAGGGGCTAGGCTATACTACGGGGCGAATAGCGTAGCTGAAGTCACAGTACCTTGGGTTGACTTACCTGGCCATCCCCACAGCAATAGGTTGACCGCGGCTGCTTCCCCACTGACTCCACTTACTCCTCCTGCCGAGGTGGAGTACAGGCATGAGGAGGAGGAGGAGGAGGAGAAGAGCAGTGTGCAAACAGTTTTGGCTAATAACCAATCTGTTCAAATGTCCTGTTTTGTCTCTAATGAACAACACTAGAACATTTCATCACATTGAAGTCATAAGGCTTTACATAGAGACAGGGCTTACTCACAAATATGAGAACTGCCTCTAGTTCTGTAGTGGTTCTGCCCTCCAGTGCCTGGGCCAGATCTCAAGCCAATATAAATTGATATAGCTCTACTGAAGACAGTGGAGCATCATCAATTTATCAGCTGAGAATCTAGTCCCTTTTTCTTAGACATGAATGGAGGTATTGACATCTTCAGTCCTTATATGCGTCTCTTGTAAGAGACATTAAATGCTTGAGATGAGTTAATTGTAGAACCTCTTATCTGAAAACTACTAAACTTTGAAGGCAGTTCGTGGAGGCAATTTTCATATTTGTGAATAAGCTCTGTCTTTATTTCAAGCCGTATGACTTTTCATTTGTAGTCTGACATCTCTTTTAGAATTCTGGAGAACAGCCTGCCCAATCTTAAAGCCTATGCTATTTCTTTCTATTTTTTTATGATTCTCAGTTATGGATGAGCTTCATTGTCAGCTCCTAGAAAAGTTCTCTTTTTTGGTCATGAAGAAGGGTTCTAAAAGATTAATTGACTCATGGTAATCATTTCTCCAGATTCTGGCCAATCATTCAGCAAAAGAGCTGCCAGCAGTATTCTTGAGACCAACTCATATTTTTTGGTCCTGGAAAGGACCTTATAATTAATCTCTTTATCTTAACAAATTCTGAGCTGTTTGAATGCACTACTGTTGCCTAAGACTCAGTGAATTTTTCTAACATCTAAAAATAAATCAGAATGAAAGGGGCCAGAACTTTCTAGAGTTTCTTTTAATGTCTTTATTGGGCACAGTAAAAATATCCATATAAACACAATACAAGGATTAAATACAAATATTTCATTATGCCTTGGATCTAACTTACATATATCTTAGCACAATAACTGAAAAACAGTCCCCCCCTCTTTCTTTTAACAGCTTATCTCAACTCTTTTTAGGAAAGGAAAGGAAGAAAAATAAAACAGCAACACAACAGTAGAAATCAGTTGTGTGAGATGAGACTGAATTTTTGGACTTTCACTATTGTATACTCTGCAGCAAAAAAGAGCATATGAAAATTTTTTAAAATTCACATTTTCATCAGTCATGGAATACTAATGCCCATAGCAATCTCATCCAGATGAAATACAGTGCCATGCATTTTAACAGATTTTTACTACATTTATGATTCTCTCCCAATATACACTTATCTTGAGGCATACACAGAATATATATTCTATACAAAGTTCCAGTCTCTCCATAAGGTCCTACAGCAAAAAGGAATGAGTTTCATTTTGTATATATTGGATTGTCTTAAATAACAATAACTAAAATTTCCTTTTAAATCATCTCACAGTGACTAGGTTAAACTGCATTATATCAAACTACTTAAGTATAATCAAATGTCATTCATCTGCATCTTGTGGAATAATGAATGCCTTCCCCCACTGTTTATCACGTGATACATGGTCTGGGATTTTTCAAACATCAGTATAGGCCAGATTGTACATGGCCCCAGTGCAGTTCTCCAAGGAATTAAGGGAGTGGGGTCTCTCATAAATGGCTGAGTTATGGTTTCGTGGACCTTTTGCCCAGATGATGAGGCAGGGAGCAAGAGCTGTGACCCCGGCATTTTTCCTCAAGCAGGTGGGCAGGGTGTGGCTAAAGCCTCGTTGTACCTGTCAAAGCACTGGTCAGAGAGGGAGTATGTTGCACCTGGTAGAAGACTATAGCAAATTATTACACCCCTTGGAGCAAGGTGGAGCAGGAAAAGAATGATCACCATTGTTCCCTAAATGTCCTTTGAAGATGTACAGCTACATATTCTATATCCATGACATTGAGCAAGGGCTCAGTCTAGCTTTCTGCTTATCCCATTACACCTTTCTACACTTTCATTTGGAAGAGTCGTATTTTCATGCTAGAGATGGGTTTTAACGTCTGCATAATGTTTTTTGAAAATACAAACATGTATTACATACATATACAAATACAAAATACAAATATTTACTATATGCTCAGGTTGAATAGGACCTCCTTATGTGAGTAGTCTCATGACAGCCAGTGGAAATATGTTTGTAAATGTTATTGCTCTGGGAAAGGGTTACAGAATCAGGCTCTTAAAGTGTTATATATGTGAATGAGGGGTATGTATTTTATGTACTATACCTAGAGTTATGGCTAGTGTTCTTGAATTCATAGGCTCTGGTTCACGGGTTGAGAGGAGTGTGGCTTGAGCAGAGGGGCACTAGGAGGGATGAGAGCTCAGATGTCGCCTCCTTCACTCCATTGTCACTTACCGTTTTTTTCCTCTGCTATAGTTATATCACCTCCAGCAATAAGATTCTTCTGGCTTGTGGCAGCTGAGGCTCATGCTGAGGAGCCAGCTCTGGTCTACATGATTTTGTAGAAAGGAAGTGTTAATAAAAACAAATCTTCCTTACTCAGAGACTTTGAAGCATTAGCTGCATGCTTCAAGACACCATTGGCGAGGCAAAATAGCAGCTGAACTAATGCATGGTTTCTGTCTAACAATGTGGATATACTCTAGTTTTCACAGCACGAAATGCTCTGTTCTACTACTGTAGAGATGAAAATCTTGACACATGGGGAAGGGCACTTTTAGATTCCAAATGATCAGCCAAGAAATACAGACTTGCTGAGTTGGGAGTGAGCCAGGAATGATTAGGCACACAGTCAGGATGGGGCTGCTAAAGGAGCATCAATGACAGGAATAGCAGTGGAAGCAATAAATATTCATTTATCCAGTATGTTATTGCATATGGAGTTTAAATACAATACCGTGCCACAGCTTCAGAAGTTAGGAGGCTTTGTCTGGATCAGCTGTGGAAAGAAAACCTTTGGCCCCTTTAAGGTTGCCCTCCTTTGCCTCCTTTTGGGCTGGAGGAGGGAAGGTATGTGGCTGATTTTGATGGGTTGGACATAAGGCTACTGGGCAACCTACGGGAGAGCTTTAATGCCCTTGCCATAACCCTGGACACCATTATGAACTTGCAGGGAAATCTGTCTGGTTCTCTGATAAACCAGAATTGGAAGCAATTTAAGAAAAAGCATCCCCTAAAGAAGTTAGGAAATTGGTTGGGGTCTCTTAATAGCTGGTACAGTGAGGAGACAACCTGTCTTCCCCACCCCGTTAATGCTACTATGAGGGAAAGGAGTTGGGTCTCAGCAATGGAGCTGGGACTAAGTTAATTGTGTTGGGGGCTGATGGTAGCCATCCACCAGATGGCACAGATTAAAAAGGGAGTTTGACTTGCACTGTATGAGTTATTGCTGGATATTTCCCACATATGTTAGTGAATAAAGTTGTGGCTTAGTTAAACCACATTCCTGATATCTTGTCTTTTCATCCAGTGGTGTCTGGGACAACTTGGCCTGTAGCAGCAAAGACTAGTTTTCTTAAGTGCCTGCCCTATTGTCAAGAGGGTCTTTTGCAAGCACAGCTTGAGAACCCTTCCATCAGGAATAAGTCAAGGTCCAGCTTATCTCCAAATTGAAAAAGAAAAACTTTACAAGTTCCCAAAGGCACTTTGCTTCTGCAGGCTGGATTTTTCCATGCCACCAATGAGGAAGACAGGAAATGGCTGAATGAGGGAGGAGAGTAGATGGAAACCAGTTGCAGAGTGCTCCCTTTTGCAGGAGACTTATTTCAAACAGGCAATGATTCCTTTGATCTTTCTCTATATTGTGGTGGTAAGAAGGCAAGCTTTTCCCTGAATCATTTCTCCTGTTTCGGGGCTGTGGTTGTCATTGTGTCTCCTATGACACTTTCCTTCCCCAATTGCTCAGACATATCATTCTTCAACAGCTCCAGAACAACATTTGCAAGATTTCCATAGCACATATTACAGAGCATCTTTTAATTGGTGGGGTGGACCTGATCATTGCAAAGGGACTCATTAGCCTCAGGGTTTCCATTTCTGCCAGCTTGATGTGCCTCCATCAGAATTCAATTTGAAGCCTGCCGATCAAAAAGCATTCCATCACACAGTTCCTGCTTCCCACCTGCCAGTGCATTCATTCTACACTGTGCATGCATATAGCAGTAAATTGTTTTTCTTTCCATTATACAGCAGTACTTGATCCCTCAAGAGCTATTTGGTGTCTTTTCTTCAGCTCTTCCATAAGAATTGTGAGCCCATCCTTTGGGAAGGACACTTTGAGAATTTCTGATTAAAGGTACTATTTGTAAGCAACAAATAATTTTAAGGACAATTATCTGCAGCCATATACAGTACTAACATTTACAACAAAACAGGTGCTGATTTATCTTCACTGCACATCTGGAGACCCTGGAATGAGCCATTGTGATCCCCACCCTACAACTACTCTATCTTCTACTCCTGGACCACAGAGTCCTTCCTTAACCTCATTCCCACTATTCTAATTAAGCACACATGCACTCTTCCCCCATCTGTTCAGTATGTAACCATGAAATCTGCTGGTGTCAGTGCACATAAATGTGATCAGATTTTTAGAAAGGGGTAGGTGCTTAGCCTCTGAAAATTCATTCCCAAAATTATGTGTGGATATTTTCTAGCAGTATGAGTAAAGGGTGCTTTGGTTTTTAATGGGTAGGAGTAGACAATGCAGTCTCATGTGCAGAGTATTGGACTGTGGGCATGTTTCTGAGAGACTAGTGTATGAGTGCATAAGGGAGGAATAATAAGGAGACCCTCTTTCCCCAGAACCAGCTGGCCTACACAAAGGCCAGGCAGAATCCTAGTTCCTATGGTTCAGAGGAATGGAAGGAGACAGAACAATTGCTGACTGGATGGGAGAGCGGAAGTCTGCTACACCTATAAAGAAGCATAATAGCAAGTGCACAGAGGTTACATATAGGGGAGCTCCCAGTCTTTTTCTGGGGAAATGAGACTCAAGGCTTCCCTTTACTAGACTGTATGGCTTCAAGGCACAGCTGAGCCCTGCAACTTCAAAGGAATTTGAATTTTAAATGGAACTGCTTCTCTGCATTAATAATCAAGCCACTGATTGGCATAAAGAGCTCAAAGTTACATGAATTAAACTTGTAAAGAATTAAAAAAATCTCTAGAGGAATTAAAATCAATAAAAGATTAAAGAACAGCAAGAGGACTTACTAGAAGAGTAACTACTATATGCAGGAACAGGAGTGTTAGAACACATAGAGTATGCCTGAATAATAGCCATAAGGAAGCCAAGAAGAACAATTACATTCTGCCTCCAGAAAGCATTATCTATTATTATCTATTATTACAATTGCTCCCTACCCTGTGCACAGAAAACTCCAAACTGTAAGATCAGTAAAAGGTTGGCAAGTCTATCTAACAAAGGACCTTGGAACCAGCTCAGTAATTCCACACACAGACCAGGAGACCTTGTACACTATATATATAAAATGCATTTATGTACTTCATTTCTATTCCAATTCATTAGATGAATATTTTGAGTCATTCCATGTATCATGCTAACTAGCTCATTTCACCTAAATTTGCTTCTAGGACAGGATAGAGAAGCAAGAAGCCTCTTCTGCTGGTTACATTTTATCAAAGGCCTGAAGGGTGAGGGCCTTTGCAATTGATGCACTCCATTATCAGCTGACAGAACAGATGCTTGAAAATGTTGGCAGCTAGGTTTAGATTAGCCCAGAATCTGCTCTAAATTGCACCTGGGACTGAATGAGTCCCCCGACTGATCCCAGGATAAAGGAGTTACTAAAGTCTTCTAAAAAGACCATTTTTCCTCCCATTCCATCTTGGGTTCTTCTCCAAACACAGTTTAGTTGAATGTAAGATTTGAAGCCTAAATCTTTGCTAAGTGGGGAGTACAAGATATCAACTCTCCAATTCTTAGAGCCAGACAAGGCCCTGTTGCAGTTTAGACCATCTTCTGGACAGCTCTCAGTTCTGCCATTGACATGAAGCCTACGGAAGACAGGCAGACTGGAATGTAGCTCTCCCATGTCCCCTCCCAGTCTACACTGGAGGATATGAGAAGAAGCTGGAACTTGATTTGGAGAATTTGAGTCCCCGTGCAAGAGAAATTATCTGATGGTCATTGCCTCCAGATTACAGCCTATTTACACTACTTTAGCAGCGTACACAGGCATAAACCTAGTAGAAAATCTGGGAAAATATACTTTATATACCTACATTTCTACAAATATATGTGTTTAAAAGAATGAAGTGAAAGGGATGATAATAATAAGTAGCTCTGTAGCACAATAAGCAAGTCACAGAAGTTAATTTAACCTACCTGCAGCTGTGTTATTGCAGTCACTAAGGAAATTTACTTGTCACTACTGGAGCACACCATCTCTTAGTAGCTAGGAATCTATTACATGTCTCCACTTTAGTATAAGCTTCTGCAATGAAGGAACTGGAATGTAACTAATGACCATTAAGTCTTGGCCTCCTACATTCACATGTATTTAAAACCATTTAGTACTTTTTGTTCTTACAGATATGGATACTCATTTTTGTTGTATTGAAATTTGAACTCACATCACAATTTCTTAGGAAGACCAGTTGGTCAACACAGAGTGAATAATGATTAACAAAGCCAAATGCTTCTTGTACCACATATTCATTGTATTTCTGTGTCAAAACTCTTTAATGGTCTTGATAAGTTGAGAGATGATATGATGTGGTCTAGCACTGAGTGGTCAATTAATCCAATCTGCTCTATTATTTCTTTGATCTCAAAGCCTGCAAGCATCTGTTTAATAAACACATATTAAACTATTAGTTTATAGTGGCCAGAAGTATAGTGGAAAGAAAAGATGGCATAATCCATTTAAAGGCTGTATTTGACCTGTTCTTGCACAAAGATAGTGTTAAGCCCTGGTGCAACATACATCTTGTTCTTTTTACTTGGGCCTCTTTTCTTGGTTTCAGAAGCACAGGAGCTGTTCCCACAGGCATCTGGAACCATGCCATTCCTGAATCTTTTATATCACCTTTAACTTTCCTACAGTAGATATTATGTAGCCAGGGTTCAAAAGTAGCTCATTCATTGAATGTGTATTTATAGTCAGGGAAAAAGGCAGAGATAATGTTGCTATTCAGAAGTAATTAAGTAAATATGATGCTATGGGCATGGAATTGTTTGCTTTAAATCAGTTTTGTCTCCTAAGGAATACTTTGAAATTCAGACTACTCAGTCAGATGTAAAAATCTCTTGCAATAAAGCTAAACTGGCATAAGGGGTAAGGTTATAAGGAGACATATTTAATAGTTTAGTTCTTCAAAATCTATTAACCATGTCAATGCAGTAAAGAATAGGCCATTAAAAATGGCATATAAAATTATGAAGTAATAGTCACCCTAATTAGTCACATCATCATGCAGAATTTGTTTTTATGTTAAGATGCTAACTTTCTTTTTAAAAGAAAATGAAATGCAGAATTCTGCTTTCAAATAATGTTAATACTGAGATTGAAAACCAAAGAAGCAAAGAAGTTCCAATGAAGATTGACATGCCAATTTGACATCTTTATAATTAAACAAAGATTTTAAAATGTGAGCTGAAATAGCTCTGTCAAGACTAGCAGGTAAGTACATTCACCGTTTGGACAGAGGTTATCAGTTTTAAAATTGAAATTAAGAAGTTCTACAACCATTGCTTGGAGCTTTGGGCCTTAAAATAATCTTAGGAGTAGACGGCTAGATTTGATTCCAGGATCTACTCTTTAGATGGGATCTGTATTTTCTGGGTCTGGTTTTGATGTTGGTCAGCTCTGACAAAAGTGGTTGCTCTTGCTAGAATCTTGCTAGAACTTGCAATTGAATTTTTTATGGGAAAGCTGATCTCATGAAATTGCCAGCACTTAGGTTGATGTTTCACAAAAACAACAGAGATTTTGGCTTGTTGAATTCAAACACAAGTCCCAGCCCTGCCATGATCTGAATCCTTGGCTGATGTCTATTAAAAACTGATACATACAGAAATGGCTAAATTTTCTGCCTCAATTGGGCCTCCAATATTTTGAACTTAAAAACTGCAGACTCAGATTATTGCAGGTGCACTTGAGTTATGTGGCTGGTTGGGAATTTTTCAATGAATTTTCTTTCCATCAGAAAATTCTGGTTTATGGAAAAAGAAACATTTTGCAGACATATGTGACATTCAACAACAATTTATTTAGAAAGGAAAAGTGAAAAAAAGCATTTCAACAAGGTTGAAATATTCCATTTAAGCCTTTCTGGAATGAAAGGTTTTCATTTTCCATTTTAAAATGACCTTACTTTTCAAACTTTTAGTTCTACATTGTAAACTATAATATGAAATAAAAGTCAAAAACAGATGGAAAAATATTTTTTTTCTGAAATGAAACATTTTGATCAGCCACAAATGATTTTTTTTCAGCATTTAGATTCAGGTGAAATTTTGAATTTTTGTTGCTTTCTGGAACATAAGAAATTTAACATTGCAAAACTCCCTCCCTCCTCCGAGAGTTCTTGCAGCACTGTAGTCTACAGTTTGTCACATAGATGTATAAATACCTGATTTGTGGGTGCAATTGTCCATATATGTCCAACTGCCATACATTTAACATGTAATTTATAAACACAAAAATGGATGCCATCTTCTGAAAAACTCCCAGGCTGAACCAAACTTAAACACAGACTGAATTTTTATTAGCTAATTAAAAGTCTATTGTATTAGCCTGTGAATGCTAAGGAACATCACTCTCATGTGTATTCTGATCAAAACATTCTCCATTTTTCTTCCAAGATACTGTGCTGATTCCTTACCATTTCATTAAAAAAATTATACTTCAGCAACCCTCCATCTTGCTAGTCAGAACTTCCTGCAAAATTCTTCAGTGCAGTTCCTTCAGACTGGGTCCTAAACGTGTCTCCAAAGAATAATAGGAATTACTTTCTACCTTTTGTCCCACACATTATAAGCCACTAGCCCAAGGAAAGACATGTTTTTACAGGTTCATGAGTTTTTTAGTTCATCAAACAAGCTTTATCATAACTGACTATATAGGAGCTATTTATATCTGGTAGTTAGCGAAAACCAACATCTTGACAGAGGAGAATGATTACCAGTTTCTGACATGTAAGCAAGTATTAATTATTAACAAAATACTCGAACAGATTTGTTCCAAGCCCTTGATTCTCATGCTATACGTGAAAGTTCGCTTAATCAGATAGGTCTTTTGGCCAACAGAAAATTCCACATTGGATGTGTTAGACCCAGATTTTTAAGATGTGCATTGAATAAAGAGTAACTGAAATTCCTTTAGGCTGAGCCAGTTCTTGACCAATAAATCTCATAAAATGTGGATTTGTTTCAGTAAAGATGTTGAAAGTTTGTTTTGACTGAAAAGCACACATCTAAATTACTTCCTTAAACACATTGTTTAAAGGATAGAAAAGACTAACAAATCTCTCAATTCTTCTAGTTTATTTTGTTCTGGTCCTACTAGTATACACCTAAAGCAGCACATGTCCATGATAGTTTTACTTTTCTGTACATTACAATTAGTATGTGAAAACAGCTAGAAGACAAAGGACAAAGTGGAAATTGTAGTCAAACTTAGAATAAAATTTATTGAGATAATTCACCTGTATTGTACAGTCAGGAAAATCTTAAACAAGAAAGAGTTGTACCAATCTGAGCAAACTGGAGAAATGGTCTGAAGTAAATAGGATTAAATTGAATAAAGATAAATGCAAAGTACTCAATTTAGGAAGAAACAATCAATTGCACACAGACAAAATAGGAAATGACTGCCTAGGAAGGAGTACCATGGAAAAGGATCTGGGGTCATAGTAGACCATAAGCTAAATATGAGTCAACAGTGTTACACTTTTGCAAAAAAAAAGCAAACATCATTCTAGGCTGCATTAGCAAGAGTGTTTTAAGTAAGACATGAGAATTAATTCTTCTGCTCTATTCTGCACTGATGCAACCTAAACTGGAGTACTGTGTCCAGTTTTGGGTGCCACATTTCAGGAAAGATGTGGAGAAATTTGAGAAAGTCCAGAGAAGAGCAATAAAAATGATTAAAGGTCTAGAAAACATTATCTATGAGGGAAGATTGAAAAAAATTGTGTTTGTTTAGGCTGGAAAAGAGAAAACTGCTAGGGGACGTAAGTTTTCAAGTATATAAAAGGCTGTTACAAGGACGAGACAGAAAAATTATTGTTCTTAACCTCTGAGGATAGGACAAGAAGCAGTGGGCTTAAATTGCAGCAAGGGAGGTTTAGATTGGACATTAGAAAAAACTTCCTAACTGTCAGGGTGGTTAAGCTCTGGAACAAATTTCTAAGGAGATTGTGGAATTTTCATCACTGGAAATTTTTAAGAGCGGGTTAGACAAGCACCTGTCAGGAATGGTCCAAATAATATTTAGTTTGTCATAAGTGCAGGACACTTGACCAGATGACCTCTTCAGAGCCCTTCCAGTCCTATGATTCTATGAAATTGCACTGAACTAATTTTCTTTTGCCAATACAATATATACAGTGAGCCAAACATACAGGCCAGTTATTTTAAATCATTATATATTTTTAAAAGTAGAAACTAACAAAAATGCCGCAATATATAATTTTCCTTCTCAGTCATTAAATATATATTTGAAAGCTCTGTTTTGCACTGCATTTTCCCCCATTGCCTAACAATACTTGGTTTCCCAGTCAGGCTTTCCTTTTACAATTTTAATACCTGGTGTAAAGGCTTGTAAGGCTATAAATAACGCTAAAAATAAAAGCAATCTAATTATAACATAACTAGGACTTAACACTGTAAAACACTAACACCACTTAAAAATGATCCAGCTGAACAGACATATGTTTTCCTTAATGCCATTTAGGTATACAATGTGCCTAATTGATTATGCAGTCAGTGGGTAGTTGTATCAGCTAAAATGGGCAGTGACTATAAAAATAGCTATGAATGGAAAAATGTAGAAGAACTTCTGAAAAGTCAGGTGTATAAAGTTGAGGTCCAATTTAAGCAAAGGATACTTACCCTACTATATGGTATTCAATTCTTCTTAAATCTACTAAATTTGCTTAGAATGGCACCAACTGTACAAATCCCTTACTTGCCCAGCTCATAAGTGGCCCTGATCGTACACTATTAAAATTCAGTGAGAAATTTGCCTTTAACTTCAATTAACAAAGGATCAAATCCTGTATGATCTCTGCAGTGTTTTGTTTGTGTGTACTGGACTTTAAAGGGGCACAGCCAGATTAAAAATCATCATCTCTTACTTATAATTTCTCAGGTTATAAAATTATGAAATAATTAAAAAAATTAACATTCCTCGTTTCTGCAGTTTGCTAACATTTTGTATTTAGGCCATTGTTTAGACATTAAAAGAAAATTAGGTAGTTTCATTTTTGGTTCCAATCAGTTTAACTTTCTGGTTAACATGTCAGTCTTTGGGATGCAAACATTTAAACCCAAACAAACCACTGCATCATTGAACATTTTAAAAATGTCATGAGAAAATTTCTATTTCTATTAGCTTTGTAAACCTTTTCCCCAGAGCCCATTTTGTTATACAATACCTAAATTTTGCACCTTTAATATATTACAATTTCTCTTTAACCACAGCTTCTCCTCTCTCTCTTTTACATATATGACTTACAGTATCTTAGGTGTATTTGTCCAATTAATTAGGCTCTCAGCAGTATGCACTGGGATACATTTCCTTTTTGAAAGATTTTTTTATGGGGGGGAGTTTACAAAAATAAAACATACTTTTCACTTAGCTAAATGAAAAATTGTGGCTCCCAATGGAGTTTAGGAAGCTAAAATTCAAAGGTCACATGGAACATGCTGTACTGCTTGATTTCAGCATCTTAACATCCACGTGATGACCAGTAACTTTCAGTTTTTTATTGGGTCGACCTTAGAAGATTAACAGTTTTCATTTTAGGTCACACATTGTAATCACCTTAATGTTAAAGGGAAAAGGGCCAAATTCAAATCTAATGTAAGTGGGCACACAACTTCACTAAAATAAATGGGACTGCACCCACTTAAAACAGCGCTGAATTTGGCTTGTACTTTTCAGAATCAGTTCTAGTGCTTCTTATATTTTAATTTATATTGAAATCTACTTAGCTGGACTTTCCGGCTTAGAAGGAATAAGTACCACTGTTACAGAGAAGGAGAAAAGTGTCTATCATGTGTCTGAAAAAAGCTTACACCACTGCAGGTAAATTCATAGAACCCCTTCATTGTGCGTATAATCCTTTATCTTGGTCCTGTTTTGTTCTTTTCCCACTGCACTTTCCTTCAGATCCATGATCATGCAAATTAAACACACACACACACACACACGTTCTCTCTCTCTCTCTCTCACATATATTGTCCAGCTATACCGGAAGAAGGACGGGAGACACTGGACATTGTTTAATTAGGCCGAAACCGTAGTATTTGATGTCTGGGAGACCTCAGCAGATAAAAGTTCATGGTCCAGGTAATTCCATGATAGTTTGACTATCTACATGGGGACTTCTGTCAGCCTCTCCCCTTTCAACCTGCTTCTGGGACCTTATTATCCTGCCTCCTCAGCTTCAGGGGTGATGCAATCACACTCAGAATACCAAATCTGTACATATTATACTTATTACTTCACCATTTTCTAAATATTTACCTGTACAGCTGTTTTGTCATGGCTGAATTTGGTTCATTGGCAGCTAACACTCAACACTTTTGGACTCCGGGGTTATTCTAGCCATTAGTCATAAGGGGGAAGAAATAGCGTTTAGTTCTGCTTGTTTAAAGATTTAAGGTAGAATGTTCAAAAATCTCTAAGGAACTTAGGAGCCTAATTCCCATTTTTATTAGTGACTTTTGGCTCCTAAGTGTCTAAATCACCTTTGAAAATGGGTGTTTATCTGCTTTTGGAAATTTAAGCAATAGTCTAGTCCAGTGCTTCTCAAACTATCTGATGTGGTGCACTAGCAATTTTTTCCCAATGTGCCAGGGACCGGTACTATATTTGTGCCATATTATTATCGTATTCGCATAACTACTCCAGAACGTCATCCTGTCATTGCGGCAGTGCCATCAGAATATATACCTACAAAAAAACTCGAAATCCAACCCACATTTGTTAATAATGTAGTCGCTCACAGTCTTGAACACTTCCGATCTCGTTTTTGTTTGGTAGTGAAGCAGAAAAAAACCCTCTTTTTTCAGATCACCCTCATGTTCAAAGCACACGTATACCATCAGAATTGCCATATTAGCAACATTCTATACAATCATCAAGCTGCAAAGAAAAGTACTTTGCTAATTTAATCTGTCCTATGAGCTGATCTTCCATATCGTGAGCCAGATTGTGAATTCATCGAGCTATAATGTCATTTGAAAGTGGCATCTGAGCCACTTTCTTTGCCACCGGCTTGTCCAGCATTTCCATGCAGACATCTTTAAAGCCCATAAGAGGCTCTTTATTCAACTTCTCGATGGTAACTGCTGGTAGGGCAGGGTCTTTATATGCAAAAGAATAGGGTAAATGCACGCCGTGCGTCTCATGCAAAACATGCTGTAGCACTATGGCATAATTATCAATATTATAATACGTTTCTGAAAACATATTATTTAATATTGTCGACTTTATTGACTGATTATTATTCTTGGTGGAATTCTGGTGTGATTTTTAAACTATACTAGTCTTTCTTGGAAACTTGCTGTGGACTGGCAGCTGATGGCTCGCGGACTGGCGCCGGTTCGCGGACCACCACTTTGAGTAGCACTGGTCTAGTCTTCTGTTTGCAAGAATATACAATCTATCACTAGCGAGACATACATCCCATGGATAAACTGTCTGATGTATATTGAACAACTGGCAAATTTTCCCTCTATTTTTTTTCAGGCTGCCCACACCAATAACTATAGACAATTTGAACCAGACTTTTTGTACATCATGTGGTATGATAGAATAATTTGCATTTTTTATAAAATACATTTAAACAGTTTTGGTCTTGATTAAATAGAGGATCTGAAAATTCTCAGAAGTAAGTAGAATGTTAGATCTCATACACTTAAAATGTGAAGGGCTATATATGTATAGTTCAGTTCAATCAGAAGTACTCCAGAGTGGCTCACACTGTTTTATTAATGAAACTGTACTACTCACATATGACATTTGCTAGATCATTGTATTTTGGGAATGTTTTAGAAAACAATAAGGAACAATATAATATCTTAATATATTTTAATTTGACAATGAAGCAGTTTATGAAAGTCTGTTGTTTTATGAGATTGATTTACATCCCCAATAAATGCTGTAACTAAAGCATCACTCTTGCTTTCATTTTTTCCCCATTGCCTTCTGTATGCCTGTATTTGATTAGGAACAGAAAGATAAAAGCACGTTACCATAATTTTCACAGCACATATGCAGAATTAAAAAAAGGTTTAAGTTTCTTGCAATTTTCTTTCTAGAGACTCCAGGCAGCTGCTAATCATTATGTTCATAACATTAAAACAAGACCCCAGGTTAGTTTGTGCTGGTTCATTTACAAGGATCTTCTGTATTTGATTAGACTCTCACGGTTAATAAGGATGTCAGATAAAAGCCATTGGGCTATTTATTTCTCTTAAGTCATTAACTGTCTGTGCTCCATGAAGTAATTTAGATTTTCTGTGAAAGGCCTAGAAATGGGGTTATACTTCTCACTGATAATAGTTCTTAAATGTACTAGGCAGCTAAGCTGTTTACCATCCCTTCTTGCCATAATGTCATTTTTTCCCCAAGTTGCTTCATTTCAGGTATGTCATATATCTCTAGCTGTTGCTAATGGCAGTAAAAATAGTTTGGGATGACACGTGTATTTTAAAATTGCTAGAAAATGAATAATACATCAAACTTGTTTTCTCCCCACCTTCCAAGTTACTTTTGTTGGGAATACTGGACCTTATTTTTGATAGCTTTTGAACCAACACAAGGAGCCATGGCTAAGCCCATTAGGCCATTTTGGATCATTTAAAGCTCAGTGTAACACCGGACTACATTGAGATACTATGTTACTTAGTTTAGAGTGGCTATGTAAAATCTGTATGTCCAAATGGAATTGAGCTTCAGGGGTCACAAAACCTGAAACTCCTATCTTCCTTAGTTTCTTCTCAATTAGAGGAGAATATTATTGATAATGTTAAGAGGACTGCATGGCAGACAAAAGCTTATTTTATAATTCAGCCCCTGAAATGGATGTAGTATATAGACGAACACTACCACGTCTTTATAGAATAAAAAGACAAACAGATCTTCAGTCTTGTCGTGCAATTTCCAGACACCACCTATCTTTATCTAAAATATTGTACTCTCTTAAGCACTGCAGGAACTATGTCCTTTTGAGACTGCTTTATATTCTAAGTGGCATTGATAGTAGTGATGCTTATAGTTAAGTTTGTCTTACAATTTTCATTGTAAGACCATAATTATATTATAAGACCAAGTTTGCCAAACGTTAACCACTTTTGCTCAAAATGTTCATGACAGATGTTTGCCTTAGATTGTGTGTGGGGGGGAGGGGGGGCGGTGGGTTAAGCAAATCTATTCATCCAGTTCCTGGAATAAAATTAGGAAAAAATATGTTGTTTCGCTGCTGTTCAAAAATTCTTACAGCAGCTCCATTGAGAAGTTATCATGCCTCCATGATATGGAGCAGGACTTGAAATTTGGCAGAGGGACACCCTAATATTGGAGATGCGCATGTTACTATTTTTGCGAAAATCCATCCACTCTGAACAGGTATTAAACCTCAAAAAATTCAGGGCACACATGCACACAGATGTTTATTAGAGGCCGGCAGCTAAATTCTACAAATTCTTCTGCTCTGAGCATGCTTCATTTCTACACAGTTTGAATGTGTTGACTGGACTGTGCATGTGTAACCTGTGCTTCTGTTGCTGTTCCTTTTAAGCAGTAGTAGTCAGGTTTTTTGCGGGGTGCATGTGGAGGGGTGGGAATTGCCAGAAATGTGGAGCTGCTGTCCACCAACTCCAGGTAGTCTGGGACTAGCAGGTAAATAAAGGAAAAAAGTTCATAACTCTTGGAGCATGCTCCATAGGGCATCTCTGGTGGGGGGTGGGAGAGGTGGGGAGAGGGGCAATTCCACTCCCAAATATAAAGAACAAAAAACGCATCAAGCTCTTGAGTTAGTTCAGCCATACCAGAATTCTGATAAAGATCTCTGCTCCCGAGGACAGATGCTCATAGGCCCAGTTTTACTAATTGCAGATATATGTTGGAGCCAAATTTAGTTAGGGATTTCCTGTTAGGAATTGTTGTGAGATGTTCAAGAATATTACAGTATGTGCGTTTGTGATGTATATTTTATGGGGGTGAGGAAGTCTACTGCTCAAAACTCTTGAATTCATCCATACTCAGTGGGAGACAGCCATACCTGAGAGAAGGTAAAGATCTCTGCCTATGGGATGATGATCACAGGCCTGCTTTTATGAATTGCAGGAAGAAGAGATCGACAAAAAGAAGAATACCAACCAATTCAAAAAACTGGCCACTTGCTGCTTGGTCAGTACAAGAGGGTGTGATAACATTAATTCAAATCAGCAGTCCATAATTTAAATGAATAGGATTTGTGGCCTGTGTACCTGTTGGTATTGAAGAAATCTGTATGTTTGATACTATTTTTTTTGTTTGTATAGTATTCGCAGTATTGATGTAATGATAAGATTGCATTTAGATTTATGAGATGTCTTAGTTAACCCTCAGATTGTCCTCTTATAAACTTAATATTTTTTTAATCTGAGCAGCTTTATTACATTTTTGTGTCTTTATTCCAAACTGTAGCAATTCAGGATATGGGCACCCATGACTATCCAGATTTGTATATTTATCTAATATATTATTATCCATAGTTGGAAGTTCCACTGTCAAGACAGACTGAACCTACATGGAATTGAATTACAGTGGGAATGGAATACATAAGTACCCACTGTAATGGAATTACAGTGGATACTTATGTAATCAAAGTTTAGTGGGTTACACACGCACTATCCTCACAGAACAACTAGGGCTGCAAGGGCTGAGTAGGACTTCCTCTGCCTTTACTCTTCCTTTTGATCAGAGGCTGCTGTAGTGCAGGTCAGTGGAACTAAGGGTAGGGCTACACTACTCGCTGGATCGGCGGGTAGTGTTCGATGTATCGGGGATCGAATTATTGCATCTCGCCTAGACGCGATAAATCAATCCCTGAAAGTGCTCCTGTCGACTCCGTAACTCCAGCTCAGGAAGAGGAGTAAGCGGAGTTGACAGGGGAGCCGCCACAGTTGACCTGCCACGTTGGGGAGGGCCAGGTAAGTCAAACTAAGGTACTTCGACTTCAGCTATGTGAATAATGTAGCTGACGTTGCCTACCTAAGTTTGAAACCCCCACCTCTAGTATAGCCCAGGCCTAAACCATGGAGTCTATCTCTTCAATACTTCTGCTACTAGTGCCCAGGCACTGTGAAGGAGAAGGACCATGCCTGATTGGAATGTTGAAGTGTGAGAAGTTTGGTGGGAAGGGAGAGACTGAGACAGAAGCTGCGTGGTTGGTGGGTAGGAGGGCAGGGGCTGCTGGGGTGAGGAATGGGACAGGAGTAAGAGTAGGGAGAAGGACTAAGAAAAAGGTAGGGTACAGGTGGGTAAGGAAGACTGGAACAAGAAAAGTTTAATCGCACTGGGATAGAAAGCGACAAGCTTGAAGGCAACATGGCTGGATGAGTCTGTAACAACTGAAGGACACTCCATCCAGAACCTGGAATAGAACCCAGGATTTCTGACTCTGAACTTTCCTCTTCTCTCAACAGATAACTGTGAAACATATTGGCAAGATGTGTCTTATCTCCGTCTAGTGGCTGGTTCACATAGAAGATGACAACCTACCCCTGCCATCATTGCCCTTTTAGGTCAAGTGAGGGAGGTTTGCAAAGTTGGTATAAAGGGTCCTCCCTGCTCATGATTGATGTGAGGTGAACATAGTTCCACATGGTGGAATTTTGGGGGAGAGTGGTGTTGTTTTCTACTGAGGAAGTTACATTAAAAAAGCTACATTAAAATAACACTAAAATTGCAAAATCAGGCCCTCATATGTTAGGAAATGCCAGAATTAAGTTGCCTATGGAACCTTAATTCATCCACTGAGTTCATGCATTGTGGTACAGTCTTGCTCACATCTTATTTTTTTCCATGAGACTCTGGCCTCATTCAGTCTACAGACTGGATGCTGCTCTTTGGAGACATGACTATTTCATATTCCATTTTATCACATGTTTAAAGTTAGGTTTGTGCTTTAAGTTCTTGCTGAACTGGGTCTAAATAACATACCCAGACTTCATGGGAAATCTTTGGCATAACTAATCATGTTCCTCTGAGCCTCTAATCACAGGAAGCTTGGCAGCTGAACTCCCTCTTCCTTGTGTTTCACAGAGCAAGAAGTATATTTTCTGCTGCTTCTGCGGAGAGGTTATAGTATATATAAGAAAAACTCCTCCTACATACACAGCCATGAAGCTCAGAGTAGAAATTTAACCTATTTTTAGCAATGATTTTGCCAAAGAAGGGAGAATTGTTTGTTTGAGTTTAGTAAATTTCATACTTTCATCAAGTTGTGTTCTATTGCCCCTTGAATCATAAAATATTCACAAATGTTCATAGCAGCTATCGTCATGTAACTAGTACAAAATGTTTATCAATCTTTACAACAATTTTTCCAGGCTGAACCTCATCTTAATTATTGTTGTTATTATACTCATTTTTCTATTGTTACTGTCACACAGTAATGATAAATGTAGGCAATGTGCATTTGTTGTACTATGAAATCATTCCATATGGCTTCTATTTCATAATTAGTATTGTCACTGAAGAATGTTTCAAGTGGGATTTATACAGTATTAACTGTGAGGAATGTCAAAAACACTGAAATGCCTCGATTAAAATTTTGTGTCTTTTGGTTGAAAATACGGAAGGCTAGAGATGTGCAGAGATATATGAGTTGAAATTAACAACACTCAAAATTTGTCCCTTTTCAAATTCACTGTGCTTCAGTGTAAAGGCAGTGTTTTCTGTCAAATCATTCACATAAGTGAAAATCTTGTAAAAAATAGGCTTGTCTTCTCTTTATCTGGAGGTCAGTGAAAATTTCACTGCAGCTTTATGTGGGTATTTCATCATAGTGAAGATCACCTTTTTGTGAACGAATGATATCAGAAGCGGAGCGTCTGTTTGTAGATAACTGAATTTGCCAAGCTTATGTTTAATGCAAACATGTATCTATCTGTTTATTCCAGGTCTTTTATAGCACTCTTCACCAGAGTATCTGTACGGCTTATAACTGATTCCTTCTTTCTTTCAATGGTGGAGATTCTAAACATTTATCCTATCGTCATATTGTTAAAAGGGGGAAAACCAGTCTCCTGAGAAAGATTAACATATTCCTCTGTTCTGTACCTGGATCAGAGTCATCCCTCTGGATGGAAAATAAAAAGTGCCAATAGACTACATTGTAGCGATGGTTTTATATTCACAAAAGAAAAAGATATTTTTTCCAAAAGAAGCACTATTAGCAAGAGGCCATAGTCAGAAATTTGCTAGGGGGACCGAACTCATGACATTCTTATTTAGGTCTCTTTAACTCCAAATCAGAGCATTTTACAGGAAAACAATAGCCAACTCAGAACTTGTCTCATTTACCAAACTTAACTGTAAATACTTAGTAATGGGGAGGCATTTGTCAGAGCCTGAGAATGGGATTCTGGTGGTCCACAGAAGGGCTGATATTATAGCTGAAAATTATGCCACGTTCTTTTGATTTATCAATTCATCTGGAAGCAAATGAGGATTTTACTACAGAGTCCATCAGTGATTCATAGATTCCAAAGACAGAATGGACCATTGTTATCATCTAGCCTGACCTCCTATGTAACACAGACCACAGAACCTCCTCAGAATAAGTCCAAGAGCTTATCTTTTTAGAAAAATGTCCAGTCTTGATTTACAAATTGTCAGTGAGTGGAGACACCACAACCCTAGGTAAGTTGTTCCAATGGTTAAAAAGTTACATCTTTTTAAATTTCCAGTCTGAATCTGTCTAGCATAAACTTCCAGCCATTGGATTAAATTTCTCTGATTTCTTTGCTAAATTAAAGATAGATTTAAATTATTACATGTTTTCTCCCATGTAGGTACTTATAGACTGGAATCAAGTCACCTGTTAATCTTTTTGTTAAAATACCTTATCTATTACTATAAGGCCTTGTCTACACCATGAGCTAATGTCGACTTTCTAGAATTCGAATTAAGAAAGCTGATGGTATACATTCAATCACATGTGTCGCCAGTAAGCGGGCTAATTCAGCAGATAGCATTCATAGTTCCGCGGCTAGCTTCGACTCTCAGAGCAGTGCACTGTGAGTAGTTATTCCATAGTGCCTGCAGTCCCCGCGGTCACTTGCAATTCTGGGTAAAACCAGCATTGCATGATGGGGGCAAAAACAGTTTTGTGTGGTTTTTGTTCACACTTCCCGACTCCCATCTCTCCCTCCGTGCAAGGTGTGGCAGACAGCCATCTTGCGCCTTTCAGGCCAGCAGACACTATACTGCTTTCGGCAGACAGAGCGGTGGTCAGCCAGCCACCGCTCCTGCTAGAACTCTGCTCTCAAGTCACCTGCTATCCTTCTGTGCTCCAGGCAATCCTGAAACTACGTCAAGTCACCTGCTATCCTACTGTGCTCCAGGCAATCCTGAAACTATCTCGTCGCCTGCTATCCTACTGTACTCCAGGCAATTCTGAAACTATGTCAAAAGTCGCCTACTATCCTTCCATGCTCCAGGCATTCACAGAAAGTATATCAAGTCTGGTGGCTCCAGCAACTCCTGTCGAGTGGCATCTCTTCTCTCGTCTTTTTCCTTTCTTCCTTAGTCAAACGCTTCTGCTGCCAGCTCTGCCCTTTTCCCTGGAATTCGTGTGCAGACACCATAGTAGTGCGGGATGGAGCCCACTCAGCTTATCGCAGCAGTTATGGGCATTATAAACAGCTCACGAATTATTATGCAATGTATGCAGAAAGGGAAAACCTGTGCGAGAACACAAAGGCAGGGTAGTCACGAGAATGAGGAGGACATGGACACAGTCCTCCCCAAATGCAGTTCTACCAGCAGCTTAGGGATCCTGGTGGCAATGGGGCAGGCTCATGCAGTGGAATGGCGATTCTGGGCCCAGAAAACTAGCATGGACTGGTGGGACTGCATAGTGCTGCAGGTCGGGGAAGATTCCAAGTGGCTTGGAAACTTTCACATGCGTAAGGGCACCATTATGGAACTGTGTGACTTGCTTTCCCCTGTCCTGAACTGCCAGAATACCAAGATGCGATCAGCCCTCACAGTTCAAAAGCGAGTGATGATAATCCTCTGGAAGCTTGCCATGCCAGACAGCTACCAGTAAGTTGGCAATCAGCTCAGAGTGGGTAAATCTACAGTGGGGGCTGCAGTGATGCAAGTGGCCAACGCAATCATTGAACTGATGCTGTCAAGGGTAGTGACTCTGGGAAATGTGCAGGCCATAGTGGATGGCTTTGCAGCAATGGGTTCCCTAACTGTGGTGGGCTATAGACAGAATGCATATCCCTATCCTGGCACCGGACCACCAGTGCTGCAAGTACATAAACCACAAGGGGTACTTTTCCATGTTCTGCAAGCGCTGGTTGATCACAGAGGACATTTCACCAACATCAACGTGGGTTGGCCGGACAAGGTTCATGATGCACATGTTTTTAAGAACTCTAGCCTTTTTAAACAGCTGCAGGAAGGGACTTTCTTCCCAGATCAAAAAATTACTGTTGGGGATGTTGAAATGCTGATTGTTATCCTTGGGGACCCAGTCTACCCATTAATGGCCTGCCTCATGAAGCCATACACAGGTGCCCTGGATAGTAATAAGGATCTATTCAGCTACAGACTGAGCAAATGCAGAATGGTGGTAGAGTGTGCATTTGGTTGTCTCGAGGGACAGTGGCGCAGATTACTGACCTGTTCAGATCCCAGTGCCAGAAATATCCACGTTATTGCAGTTTGCTGCGTGGTCCACAATCTCTGTGAGAGCAAGGGACGGATGTTTATGGTGGGGTGGGAGGTTGAGACAGACCACCTGGCTGCTGATTACGCACATCGAGACACCAGTGTGGTTAGAAGAGCACCCCCTGATGCTACGCACATCAGAGAAGCCTTGACAACTAGTTTCATGCAGGGAAGGCTACAGTGTTAGACTTCACTTTGTTTTTACTATGCTGTTTGTTTGTGCATCCTGAAAACCCATCCCCTTGCTCAGGCTAATGTTTTAACCTTTTTTTTTTATTTCTACGTATCCTTTTCCTTTCTCTTGCTCCCCTGCACTGAACTTTCAGTCAGCCGCACTCCCAGTCGTTGTTTGAAAACCATGTATTCTTTATTAAGGGGTCACAGAAAAGGGGGCATTGCTTCAAATGTAGCACTGGAAGGGGTGGGTGGGAGGGTAAGCACCGGGCAGGGTGGCTGGTGAGGGGCAGACAGGAACACACAACAACACAACACAAAAGTCACAACTTTGAGACTGCCACCTTTCTGGTGTTTGGGCTGTCCTCTGGGGTGGAGCGGTCACACTGGAGCACTCTAGGATAGCTCCTGGAGGCTGGTAATGTCGAATTGCGTCCTCACTAACTCTAGTTCGACCCAGAAATGTCTATTTCAGTGCTACTCCCCTTGTGGGGCAGGAATTTTGAAATCGATTTAAAGACCCTTTTAATTTTGAAATCGATTTAAAGACCCATAAATGGCATCGTAGTGAGGACAGCAAAGTGGAAGGATCGATTTAACGCGGGTAAATTCGACTTTACAGCATAGTGTAGACCAGGCCTAAAACATGTTTTCTAATCCTTTAATCATTCTCATGGGTCTTCTCTGAACCCTTTCTAATTTATCAACATTCTTTTTGAATTGTGGGCACCCAAACGGAACAAACTATCCCAGCAGTGATTGCACTGGTGCCAAATACAGAGATAAAATACCATCTCTGCTCCTTTTTAAGACTCCCCTGCTTATGCACCCAAGGACTGCATTAGCCCTTTTGGCCACAGCCTTGCATTGGAAGCTCATGTTCAGTTGATTATCTGCTACTACCCCCAAATCTTTTTCAAAGTCACTGCTTCCCATTATAGAGTTCTCCATCATGTAATTATGGCCTATTATTTGGTCCTAGATGTATACATTTACATTTGTACTTATATTCTTTCTCATTTCCTAATCACTGCCTATTTTTTTTTTAAATGTGGTATTTACTGTTGAGTGATTTTGCTGATTTGTTAGGCCGTTATATGGGGTCAGAATTTGAGAAAGAAATTGGACAAGAAGTAGGGAAAGAAATTGTAGAAGCCAAAGTATACTTGTACAGTGCATTTATCCTGCAGTACAAGTTGATGCTCTGATCCTGCAAATGCTTCTGTGAATGCTTTACTTTACCGCTGTGACCTGCCCCAATTCAGTGGGGCTATTCATGGTAAAATGTTAAGCCAGAGCTGTGTAAGGGTTTACAGGATAGGGTTCTGAGTTTTGCAATAGATGAGAATTTGATCAATTTCTCTTTTTTACTTGAGTACTGTTCTCAAACAATTAGGCTACAATGGCAGACATTTTTGCATTAATTTTCAATTAAAAATGATCACCACATTATAAGATGGCAAATTTCAGAAAATTCATAGATTACATTTGGATGAGTATCAAATGTTAATATAAAATCTGGCAAATCAGTCTACATTAAACATGAACTATGAACAGAATGAGTCCCCACTGAGGTTCATGGTAATGTCTTGACTGTAGAACAATTTATACATTTATACCATAATGTTTTTTTGCTCCATTAGAAATGTATAATTACATGATACCGATAAAATGGAGATTGTGTGTTTCTAATAGAACAAGACAGTTATCTTGCTGGCATAATGAAAATAAAGTCATGCCGCTTTGCTCCTAAAGAAGCTCTCATTGCCAGTCAGAAAAAATACTTTAAAAAGAGCCTAAGTGTGCAGACAGATGGAAAGAAGCTTTTTATAAAGGAATAGAATTGTACTTGAGTAACATTTGGAAATTACTTAGAACATAATGGAGTAAGTGAAAGTGGTGAATAGAAAACAGTTAATGGTGTTTCTCACCATTATCAGGCTTGAGGGCCACAAAACCCTGATCATAAATCTCTTCTCCACTGCCAGTGGGAGCTAGAAATATAAAGCAGATGCTCAGCTTCCAGTTTAAAAGGAATACTTTTCTGGAAGGAAAGTTTGAAAACGTAACCCGATCTCTAGGAAGAGAACAATCATCTATTATTTCTTTGTAATACAGTAGCACCCAAATGCCCCAGGCAGGATCAGGGCCCCATTGTACTGTACAAACACACATAAAGAAATTACCACTGACCAAGCAGTTTGTGTCTCCCCAAACAGCCTGGCCCTGCCCTCATCTGACCCACACCCACTTCACGCCTCCTCAGAGCCCCTGACCCAACAAATCCCCCCTCGCTCCTTGTCCCTTGATTGCCCCCTCTGGAGACCCCCCCACTCTAACTGAGCCCCCAGGATCCCACACCCAATCTAAGTCCCCCTGCTCTTTGTCCCCTGACTGCCCCCTCCTGAGACCCCCACCCTAACCAACTACCCCCCGGCACCCCACCCCCTATCTAAGCCCCCCTGCTCCTTGTCCGCTGACTGCCCCATCCAGAGACCCTCCGCCCCTAACCACCCCCTCAAGATTCCATCCCCTACCCCTCATGCCTTGTCCCCTGACCGCCTCCTCCCGCCCCTCCTCCTCCCTAATCAGCTCCAGGACCCCCCCCCCAAATCCCTGTCC
>ML677336.1:4593058-4728954 GCA_007922305.1 Dermatemys mawii | reverse complement strand
GATCCCTAGCCACACCCCTGATCCCTGACAGGCCCCCTGGGACTCCCATGCCCTATCTAATGCCCCCATTCCCCATCCCCTGACTGCCTCCTGAGACCCTCTGGCCCTTATCCAACCCCCCGCCAGGTCCCCTCACCATATCGCCGCTTGGCGCCAGATACGCTAACATGATGATCCCTCGGAGTGTGCTGTGTGTCCAGCCCAGAGCCAGACAAGCTGTTGCACAGCCCCATCCCCGCAGAGCGCTGCTCATGTGGTGACACTGCAGGGGAGGCAAACTGTGGGGGAGAGGAGAGGAGCAGCCTCCCCAGCCGGAGATCAGGGGCCACCAGCCCACCCTGCATTAAAGTGTGCCTGGGCACACCCCGTGCACAGGCCTATGATCTAATTAGAAATGAGAAATGACAGGCGAGCATAACAACAGCTAGAATGGAAGTGGGGCGGGATGACAAAAACAATGGTAATAAGATCATGCAGTTGCATGTACTATCTCTGACCACAGCTTAATGATTCCAAATCATATGAAAGTGGTTGGGATTTTAGCCTACCTCCCTTCCCCTCTGCCTTCTACTCCAATACTTCAGCACAGGAGCTGGAGAGAAGAGACAAAAGATATCCCCATGTATCTATTTTTTATGTAAAATGAGATAGTGAAATCTGGGTCCCAAAGAATCATTTTACCAGCACATACCCAGATCTTTACAGTGGGCCAGCTCCTAACGGTGAGACAATGACTGACAGGAATGGGTGGTGTTTAAAGCGGGGAAGCATGCTTTTTGCTTTGGAGGTCCTCATTTTGTCCCTGGTACTGGCCAAGTGGGTGGTCATCATGTGAGTGGAAGTTTGTCTGGGATTCAAAGTGCCTCTAACATTTAGGATGTGCTTACTCTATCCAGAGAAAAAATACAACCCAATGTGAGCTCCCAGCTCTGCTCTCTGCACAGGTGCAGGGACACAGAGACTTGAGACAAGCCTATTGCTCCTCAACATCCCTGCTTTCTCTTTCTCTGGACTTTCAATATAGCAGCAGAAAACCCGTTTTTTCCCTTATAAAGTGTGTGCATGGGCAGGGGTACCCAAATGTGTTTGTCAGAGAGGATTTATCTATTGATCTTTAGTGATGTCATTATGGGTTTCTTGGAAAGTTAGATTTGGGGGGTCTACTCAAGGCCTTATAATAATTGCTTACATTTACAAAGCATCTTCTAGCAGATTTCAGCCCCCCCCCCCCTTTTGATTAACATTAATGATGAAGACTCTAAATGCTCCAGTTAAGTTGTTAAGTAGAATAGCATTGTTGCACAGTCTGTCAGAGTGGGATTACAAACTGTCTCCCCAAGGTCTTCTTTCTTGTTCTTATCTCCTGAATGAAAAGTCCTGTATTTCTGCTTATATTTCTCCACAGTGCCATCTTAGGCCAAAAACCCTGTTCCCATAGCATAGGTTGAATAATAGTGCTTGCACTGGTAGGTCAGTAGGGATTGGAAAAAGTCCTAATCTCCTAGGTGATGGAGTGTTGATAAAACTGCACTGCATTACAACAGCTTTAGAGGTGCAGTAATTCCCTCAGCTGCTGTCTACCCATTTTGCAGAAGAGGCAGAATTAGTGGTTCCATATAGTCTTACTCTTACCCTAGACATCTCTGCCCTCCATGGTACTAAACTGGAAGTCTCCATGGAGCTGTGTGCTGGAATTGCAGACTGGTTTTGCTGCAGCCAGACTCACCACAGCACTCTATTGGCCATTTCTATCTTCTGCCCATCTACTTCCCTTTCATTTAGGGTCCTAATCTTTCTACTTTACCTTGTGTTTCCTGCTAAAAGCCTCATAGTCCAAATATACTAATTATATTTTTTGTTTTCACTCTAAGTTAATGCCTTTGTTCATAAGTTTAGGAAATATGGTTCATATTAGTGTCAAAATGTTATTTTAAATTGCTTAGTTTCTTCATTAAAATGTTTTCCCCCTCTTACTGGCCTCAAGAGATACAACATGTTTTGTTCGTGCAGGTCCTAGGGGACAATAAGCAATATGCTACGTGTCAGTTACATCATATTAATTTTTACAACACCTGGAATGTCTTAGCTGTAAACACTCAGATTATTCCAGTTACTCACAACACACTGATTCTGCCTAGAAAGCCAAAGATTTAATGATTAATTGTATAATTTTTAAGTGGCAATATTATGCTAAGTCATTGGCCCAGGTTTTCAGTCCACTGTGACACTTTTGGGGGCAGCTAAGGAAGTCCTTAGGTATAGATGAATTCCTGGCTGGCATAAAAGCAGCTCTGACTGATGCTTCAGGCTGAACCAGCCACCTGTAGCCCTGTTGGTCTACGGAACTAACACGTGACATAAAAGCATTTTCTCCCCACACTTTCTCTTTGCCGAAAACAGCTTGGTCAGGCCTGAAGATTGGTTCAGTGTCTCAAATTTATGTAGAACAATACCAATACCAGTGTGATGGGGAGTGAAGGGTATTACACCAGCAATACCAATTACTTAAATCTATCCTAGCTTCAACATGCAAAGTTGATCACAAAGGACCCCATCATGGAGATCAACAATCCAATTCAAATAAATTTTTCAAGGTGTTCCCCTTACAGAGAAATATATAGATTACAATGTAAGTAAATCCTTTCTCTGTTTAACTTTGATTTAAAAGAAGTGAAACCATAATTAAGTCAAGTTTTATGAAATTCTGCATGTCTACATTCAGTCTCACCCCTGCATGCTCACCTCTGTTAAAGAGGGAATAACACGTCCTCACACTGACTACTCTCAACCCCCACCCACTTCTGTATTGGATTTTTCTGCACTTGTAGCTCATGCATGGATGTAAAGGGAGTGCCTTCTTCTCTTGTTTTCTGCCTGTTCAAGCTTATAGAGTAAAGGACAATCTTGCTCTGAAGATTAAATATTTTGCTGCTGAAAGGTGGTAACGACTGCAATAGGAAACATTTTTCAATCCATGTGTTAGTAATCCCAAACTTAGTGTTTCCTTTAACATTGTAAACAACAGATGCTTTTCAGATATTATTCCCTTAACTGGAATCACTTTCAAATGTGGTAATTCCTAGTATGTTTGAATTCTTGAGGCTCAGTGATTAGGACACTTTAGACTCAAATAATGTTCCCATAATTCAGTAGGAGACTGAAATAACATAGTTCATCCCTAAACATGAATGAAAATGATAGAGAGTCTTGTAGCACCTTATAGACTAAGAGATATTTTGGAGCATAAGCTTTCGTGGGCGAAGACCCACTCCATCAGATGAATGTTGTGGAAATTTCCAGAGGCAGGTATAAATATACAGGCAAGATAGCAAGGTAAATTTGATCGGGGAGAGTGAGGCGCTCTTCCATCAGCTGATCTGAAGGTGTGAACATCCAGAGAGGAGAAACTGCTTTTGTAGATGGCGAGCCATTCACAGTCTTTGTTTAATCCTGAACTGATAGTGTCAAATTTGCAGATGAACTGGAGCTCATCCAAACGTAAGCATCCAAGGGAATTTATGCCTTTACGGGATTAGGTAGCAGATGAGTAGTGGTTTTGAGAATGGACTAAACGGTGGACTTAGTTGAGAGTGGACTAAGTGGTGGACTTAGTTGCCTAAAGAAGCAGTTAGGTGCCTAAATACCTCTATTGATTTGGCTTTGTGTGACCTGGAGTTAATGGATGTTCCTAGCCTTTGGCAGCATATCTGTATCACTTGTTGTGTTAGTTTTCTCCTTTTGTTTGATTATATGTGGCTAAATCTATGCCTAACAGAAACATATTATTGAAAGTGTGGGGCAGCGTTACTGAGAAGAATGCATGCTAACAAACAGACTTCCACTGTGAGATGATCATAATGATCATAATGAAACAATATTAAATATTTATATTTTCTCTGATTTTTTAAGTCACAAATTTAATGTGTCCAAGTGATTCTAGGAGCACAAATTACATTTAAAGTCCCATTGAAAATTTCACCCAAAATTTCCAAATGAAGCCACTTTCTAATTAGATAAAATAATTTCATGTCTGTTTTTTCATAAGATCACAAAATTCTGATTTTATGATTTGTGCGCTCTAGGATTGTTGAGATGAAGAGATTTATCAGATTTTTGCTTAATTTGAATTTATTGGTAGGAAACATGAACAACATTGCTGCTTCCTTTTAATAATTGTTACATGACCATTCACTATACACACTGCATATTACATACTACATCATAGAACAAGCATTGCAGTACTGATTAATTCCATTTGTTTGAAACAGAATATGTAGCTCAATACGGACTACACTCCATTTGATTTTATAGTAAGCTTTTGCTTGAGGCCACTATCGCACCCTGAAAATAGAGAGATTCAATATTTCCAATAAAGGCAATTAACACATTCATTTATGGAGAAAAGTCAGTAGTGAAATCAGATCCTCCAGCTTCCTATGCATGTTCTGCTTTTGATCTAGTCATCTCTCCTAGCTTAAACACATAAACTCAATTACAATGTACATTAGCAAGAATTCTCATGTCAGAGAGAAATTAAACTCCAGCTGTTTTGAACAGTGGAAATCATGTGGCATCAGCCTGTAACTATTTTTTTTAAATAAAATAATATAAAATTGGAAACTGCCAACCTTGGAGTAGACTGTTGCCATTGTTAATTTATAACATTAGGACTGCAGGGTGACTGATCTTTGTATGAGTTGAATGGGAGGGGAATAGCATCTGAAACCTTCCTCCATTCCCTTGCTGGGCTGAATATGATCACAGTCCCTGCAATCTCCTTAGCACAAGGACTGCTTCTTCCTAGTGATTCCTGGGAAACCTTCAAAATGGGGTAAGGACCAGGCAGGGCCATGCCTTTCCTCTTTGCATTACAGCTCCTCAAAGCATGTAGCAGCTAACACATGTAATCTGCCGATCAACACATCAGGGACAACACATCAGGGATTTAATTGGGGACCTTGAGAGCTAATTGTACCAACTGATACAGCTGAGCTAAAGAACCAAGACTTTTTCACTGGGGCTGTAATAGATTTGAATTCTTTGTGAATCTTGTCAAACACACTCACTGCTGGGTTACATGTACAGCTCTTGCATACCTGGAAGCTTCTTAATTATCATGCCTGTCTAAGGCACAAGATTTCCCCATTGCTCTTACTGGTGTAGGAGTCTTCCAGGCATGCTTAAGCAAAACAGTAGACATTAGACATTAGATATTTTCTAATATTATATCCAAGTGTGACAATCGATCAGTACCTAGTTCAGCGAGACTGGTATTTCTGTGCAGAACTTAGAAATACAGTGTAAACGTATGTATGTCTAGGTGCTCATATGGCCTGAAGTACCATAATATTTTAGTGACTGGAGTAGTTGCAGGCAGGATAAATAAAGCATACTGAAAGAAAACTATATGGAGATTTGAGGATATGGAATATGTGGGATGAATCACCATATGTTTATGCCCTCTAGGAAATAATTTATTTCAGGACTGGGAAAAAGCTGGGCCAGTCTTCCTACACATATTGGTAAAGTTGTGTAGGGAACAACAAAGATCCCTTGTATATTTTCTCTTGAAATCATTTTTTAAAAAATGAACACCCTTGTCAAGAAGCTGACCAGAATATAACATTTTGATCAAGGGCAAGACATATTAGTTGCTTAAAAAGATTATTAATACATGAAGCCTAGTTTGCTTCAGATTTGAGCTCAAGATGAATGTGATACTTTATCTTGAAATGTTCACATCTACTAAATTCAAAGCTTTATGAGACAAATAATAGGTGAAGCTAACTTTTCTTTTCATGCAACAGCATGTGTAAAAGGCTTAGTGCCCTATCCACAGGCACTGTGCTATTTCAGTAATGTGATTAGCAAACACCCCTTCATCTGAGGTATTTGAGCTGTCAGACCATGTTTAGAACTTTGAAAAGCTGGAATGAATAGGGACACTAACTTATCTGTGTTTAAAATGGATGTTTTCATCTAGTACCCTTTTAGTCTGTCAGGTTGTATGGAGGTGAGTAGTGGTTATATATTCCAAAAAAATATAATTTTATTTATATTCCAAAAAACCCCACAACATTTGGGGATCTTTATCCACTCTCTCAACTTCTTTGTTAAATTTGCTCATCTTACAAATCATTAGATGATCCTTAGATGATTTTTCTTGCTACCAGCAGTGCAGACTCATCCTGATGTGTGAATACTTTTAAGACCAGAAGGGACCACTATGATCATCTAGTCAGCCCTCCTGCATACACAGGAAAAAGAACCTCACCCAATATTTCTGCATCAAACCCTTAACTTTTGTTTGAGCTATATTATATTTTTTGTAGAAAGACACCCAGACATGACCTAAAGACTGAAAGAGACTGGGAGTCCAGTATGCCTAGGTAAATTGTTCCAATGATTAATACTCTCACTATTAAAATGTTGTCCCTTATTTCTAGTTGAGTTTGACTAACTTCAGCTTACAAACACTGGATTTTATTATGTCTTTTTCTGTTAGATTACTAAATCATCTACTATCAGAAATTGCTTTCCTGTGCAAGTGTATATAGACTCTGATCAAGTCTTCTCTTAACCTTTTCTTTGAAGAACCAAACAGATTGAGATGCTTTAGTCTCTCATTATAACTCTTTTCTGACTGCCTTTCCAATTTTTAAATGTATTTTTTGGAGAATTGATACCAGGACTAGATACAGAACTCCAGTAATGGTTGGTACCAAGACTAGATACAATATACCAATAATTACCATATGCAGACATAATACCACCTCCCTACTCCTACTTGAAATTCCTTTGCTGATACTTCCAAGTATTGGACCTTAGCTACATCATTGCACTAGGAGCACATATTCAGTTATTTATCTATCTTGACCCCTAAATCCTTTTCAGAGTCCCTGTTTTCCAGGATACTGTCTCCCAACATGTAAGTTTGACCTACATTCTTTGTGCCTAGATGCATGACCATACATTTAGCTGTTTTAAAACACACGTTTAAGTGATCCCACCTTACCAAGTGATGTAGGGTTGGGTCTATATGACTGACCAGTACTTAGTCCCACGGCCCGCCGGGGACATCAGCTGGCGGCTTCTGCACGGAGCTGTGAGCACAAGTATGTACTTGGCATGGTTTACCCAGTTCCTGAAGCCTGTCCCTTTTGTGGTGTGAGGGAGACCCTGGTGCACATGTACCGTTAGTGCGCCAGGCTTCAGCCCCTCTTCCGGCTCCTCCAGAACCTTTTATTGAGGTTCTGGCTGCATTTTTCCCTGCATTTATTTATTTACGCACACCCAATCCGAGGCCCTACGAAGTTGCGGGACCACCTTGTCAACCTCCTCCTAGCCATGGCCATTCGTAACACCAGGGAGAGGAGGTTGGCAGAAGGGGGTTCCTGCAATTATGTGGCTGTCTTCCATTCTTTTCTCCATTCAATATCTGGGCAGAGTTCCCCTGGGCAGCATCCACTGGCTCTCTTGATGTTTTTGAGGAGCAGTGGGTGCTGATTGGGGTTCTCTGCTTGGTGTCTACTTCTCGTTCCTTAGCTTTGGCCCTTTGACCCCACCCCTGTTCCTTTTTTTCCTTTTGTTGTCCCCCGAACTCAGTTGAGTTCTGGGTTTAGTAGCCTTTCCCCAGGCTGGGGTTTCTAACAGTGGGCAAGCTAGGGCTTCCCACATTCCAGTTTCCCAAAAGGCCCAATCATTATTTACAACTCTATTTTGTCTGTCACCTGCAGATTTTACCAGCAATGACATTATATCTTCTTGCAGATCATTGATAAAGATATTGAATAACATTGTGTTCAGAACAGATCCTTCTGAAACTGCACTAGAGAGACCCTGTGAGATAATCATTCCCTATTTACAATTACTTTTGTGATCTATAAGTTAACCAGTTTTTATGCCCTTTAATATGGACTATCACATGAGACCAAGTCAAATGCCTTATCAACCAAATTCAATGTCATCAATACACAATATCAAATTTGTTTGGTAAGATTTATTTTCTATAAAATCATGTTATTGCTTTAATTATGCTACTGTATTTTAATACTTTACTGATCGCATCCCTTATCAATATTTCCATAATCTTGCCCAGGGCTGATGTCAAACTAGCAGCCCTATAATTATGTGGGTCATACATGTTTACCTTTTAAAATGTCGGTACTACATTAGTTTTTTCCCCCTCAGTCCTTTGAAACCTCCCTAGTGATTTAAAATCTGTTTAAAATCAACATTAATCATTCAGAGGTCACCTCAGCCAATTCTCTTAATACTCCTAGGTACAAGTTATCCAGGTTTTAAAAATGTTTAACATCCTCTTTAGTTACTGAAGGAAATACTTTCAATTCCACATCACTGTAAACTACATAATCTTGCTTCTTTCTGAACACAGACAAAATTATTTATCAGGAATATCAATCTGGTTCTTTTTTGCTCATATGTGCTGCTCATCACTAGGAGTAAAGATAGTTTAAAGAATGCTATTTTCTTATATATATAAATGTTCTGTGAATTAAAAAAATAAAACCAGCATAAACCAGAAAGTAAAAAAGCTGATTCTATTCCTTGGTACTCTGGTGTAAATCAGGAGTAACTATTGAAATAAAAATGTTGTCAGTGAGATGAAAATGATCCAGAGCTCAGTAAGTCAATGGAGTCTTTGAAATTTGGATCAAGTCCTAAATATGGAAAATTTCAGTGTGAAAAGTGAAAGCTTTCAAATGTTCTGAGTGACTTAAGGGTTTAGAAAGAAAACCATTATGCAACCTTATATAGCAGGTGCTGGCATTATTTTATATATGATATTCATCATAGGCTATCAAATATATTTTTAAATTTACAAAATTGGGGGCCTATTCCTGTCTTCACTAAAATAAAAGTAATGATCCCATCAGTGGAAGCAGGATTGGGCTCCAAGTTTTACACTACCAGGCAGTATTAGTCTAAAACAGTGTGATGTTATGCCAATCAAAAATATATCTTTCCCAAAATCTTTTTCCCAGGCCAATTTTAATTTTGAGAGATTACCTAAAAATTGAGTGTTTTTTTTTTTAAAAATAATCTGTGTATTTAACACATGATTACTTTTATCTTCATCTTTCACTGTGCACAAATATACACTTCCTAACTTGAAGAAATATCCAGCACTCTGTTTGAAATTAATTGAATTGCTGTTCCCAGAAGTTTTTGAACATGGAAAAATGTTTGCCATATTTAATTGTGTTTGACTACTCTGCTATCCATGTACAGCTATGTATAGATTGCATAAGGGGATTATGTAAACATTGCAGAACATAATGGACGCTCAATTTGTCTGTGGTGACTTCTGACAGCATGCCAAGATTCCAGGTGGAGGGCAAAGAAATGTCAACAATGCAATGTGGTGGCAATCCACATAGATCACATATTAACACATTTATGACTTGTTTCAAAAGAGAATATAGGTGTAGAGAAGTGCTTCATTTTCCACTTCATGTGGTTCTTGGCTCCTGACTTGATGCTAAGTTCAAAGTGGATGTACATTGCCAAAACAGACTCCTCTTTAATATTTCACCATTCCATTCCATGCTCTTGTCATGTTTTCAGAATGCCGTGTCAGAAATTGTGACAATTTGACATTGTTAATGCAAAATGACATAGAACAATAGGATTACAAATATCGTATGAAGTGTGGAAAAATTAACCAAGTTTGAATCTGAAGTGTCTCATTTCTTCTCACCTTTAGTTTCAGCAATGAACAAGAGGAATACATGCACAAGCCCTGAAATCTAACTTGATTTCCCATATTGATTATATTATAGAAAACACATATATAACATTATATATTTATAATAGAATAAGTCATTATACTTATATTGGATCCACATTTTTAAAGTCTTAACCATAATCCCATCTTCCATTTTATTCACTATAAAAAAATGTAGGCAAATTAGACTTAACCACAAGGTTATCAGGCTCTTTAAAATTAAAAATACTGTATATCAGAAAAAGGGGAATGTAACACTGGCTTAGTACTAGGAAAGTATACTATTCAACTGGAGGCATAAGGGAAACTTCTCAGACATGTCTGATATAGAGGTTACAGAGAGATTTGGTTTTGAACTCTCACTTACTTATTAAAAAAAAAATCCTACCACACTGTCTTATTAATGGAGCTCAGTCAGCATCAAGAGATTGCCTTTTGTCTTTCGCAATATCAGACAGTATCTAATCTACAATTCTGGTCAAGATTGTAGATGGAGTGAGTCTCAGAGTATCTGGTTGTGTTTAGCTTCTTTTATCCTTGACCCCTGGGATTAAGATAAGGGGCTGGCCCAAAGCCTCGTCTTGTTGCATTAGCTCAGGGGTCAGCAATCTTTCGGAAGTTGTGTTCTGAGTCTTCATTTATTCACTCTAGTTTAAGGTTCCGTGTGCCAGTAATTCATTTTAATGTTTTTAGAAGGTCTCTTTCTATAAGTCTATAATATATAACTAACCTATTATTGTACGTAAAGTAAGTACAGTTTTAAAAATGTTTAAGGAGCTTCATTTAAAATTAAATTTAAATGCAGAGTCCCCCAGACTGGTGGCCAAGACCTGGGAAGTGCGAGTGCCACTGAAAATCAACTTGTGTGCCGCCTTTGGCACTCATGCCATAAGCTGCCTACCCTTGCATTGACTAATAGCCTCTCCCCTTCCAGAGCCAATCAAGTTTTCACATCACTTAGGCTAGTTTGCAGCCACAGTGTAAGCCATCTTCTAATTATAACTGATAATGGAAGGTCCTTAAAAAGTTCGGATAGACTCTAAAGAGTTAACCAGGTCAGATCAAATGCACCAAAAAAACAAAGAAGAAGAAGAAGAAGAAACCCTAAGCTTCATCTGAAATGTGAACAGACACATCAGGGCCAGAATTGAACCCAGTGAGTTTCTAAAAAGTGAGGTTAGCTTCTTTTCATAGTAATCTCAGGTTTTGACCAAAAGCTGAAGTGTTGAAATACTTCAAGGAAGGTTGGCCTGGTGGAATTTCCAGCCTAGTTTTACAGATTCAGGCAGTTCAGCTGTTGGATAAGCATCTCACTTTCTTGATACTGATCTGAACCACATTTCTGAAAAAACTGAAGGTTTCTCATTACGCATCCAAGTCTAAGATTATTGCTATATTCTTGGGGGGAAAATAGATTAGACAATAACCATATTTAGAAAACTGCAGGTACAGCATTTATAAACATTGCCAAGTTTCTTTTGGGAGCATAACATGAAAATCTGCCTTCATGCTAGGCTTTCAGTCTCAAACATATACATAGGATATTTCTGGTTTACTCAGAGAAAAATTACATTACTCCCGCTCAGATAAATTCTTGGGATCATTTCTTCTCTCCTTGTACTTATCTGCAAATACCATAACACTGTGCCATCAGTGTTCTGACACTTAAATCTATGAACTGTCATCTCAAGGTCTGCACTGATTTCGACTCCTGGGATAGAACAGAAGAGAGATGGTCCCTAAGACAGCCAGTCTCAAATCTTTTGCACCTTTATAAATTAAAAACACAAACTGGATTTCCTCCAGAAACAAATTGGGAGGCAGTGTAGACCCCCAGAATGCAGATTTAATATACTCTGGGCAGGTAACACCACTAAATAAATAGGAGATTCTACTAAGGAGGTGACAAAAAATAGGGTGAATCCTTTCTCTGAACAAGAGGGCCACAACCTCCTCGGCATATGATTGCAGCTTCCGCATGTACATCCAGATGTTGGCCTCACTTTGATATAAAATTAATCTCTTGTAATGTCGTGTAATCACACTAGAATTTTTGTTTTCTTCATGTTCCTCATTTCCTTACTCATGAAATGCAAATTTTAAATGCTTGTTTGAAGTGCAAATGGACATATGTAATGGAATAAAATATTTTTTACACATCAGGTTATTACAGAATGAATGAGAAGTGCCACTTCTTGGTTTTTGTTCTCTGTGCATGGGACCAGGTTTCCTTTGCAGATGCATTCTGCTTCAGCAAGATGTATCAACTGCAATCCTTCTTTGCACAATCCAGAGACATGCTTTTTATGTTAATTTATTTGGGGTGTTGTAGCATGTTCAATTTGAAGTAAGCAGCATCAAGATATGCAATAACTCGGAGCAGCTCCTGATATGTTTGATGTCAATTTGAAATGTAGAATTGGTAAATTCAATCATTTTAGATAAACATCAGCTAGTTAATCCATCTGACTCCAAGAATCTGCCTGACTGTAGTTGTGGCTCAGGCAGCTTATTGTAGTTGCAGTGTATTCAAGCAGTTTCATTTTTGTTGCTCAAAGACTCTGCCATACCCCAGGGACGTGCTGGAATGGTTTCATTGTAATCAGGGGCTCTGTTCACATGAAGGATTTGTTAAACTCATTCTGATCAGTTCATTAAAAGCCTGAATGCTGTTTGAAAACCTCCTATACTGGTTGGATTCCACTCAAAAATTCTAATTCACAATAATAAGTATAGATCAAGAGTTACAATAGGGATGGAGAACAAACTCAGATCCATTTTCCTGCAATTTATCTTCTCTGAACAGTACTCTCTTCTGTGAGGTGACCCAGCAATGGTCCAATACTGGAAACTTACAAAAAGATTATAATGATATTTCTTTGCTTCTTTCTTATGCATGTCTTGTGTAAAAACCAAACATAGAGCAAGTTGCATCAGAAAGGACCCTCTGAATTTTAAAAAAAGGTCTTCAATAAAAAATATTAATTTATACCCTTTCCCCTTCATTTACACATTTGATTTCTAATGTTTTGCTTTGTAGACCAGGTCAGGCCAGTGACAATGAATCACCAAGCTAGGCGTATATATATTGCCTTCATTCCATTAAGAGAATACATAATAGAGGTTGGACTGGTGGCAATTTTATCAAAATATCTTATTTCTAGGGTGTGATATAATTTCATCCAGAAACTTGTAGTCCCACACAGTTTGCATTTCTTATGACCAGTGATGTTTTCTTCATTTTCACTCTTGAAGAGGGTTGAAGAGGTGAAGAGGGTTTGAACAAAATGAATTGCCCTAGGAAAAAAATAAGAGTCACCATACTGAGCCACAATTTATTTATCCAGTAAAAATGTCTTAAAAACCCAACACAATGTATAGCTTCATATCCAAGACATCACTTCAAGGTTTCATACAATGAAATAAAGTAAAGATATATATTTCTATGATGGACAGAATAAATTACTTTCAATTCTCTTTGCCATCTCATACTTTGGAGTCTGATCATCATCTGAGATGCTGAGCACATCCTGTGAAATGCTGAATATTCTCAACACCCTTTGAAGTCAGCAGAGTCCATAGGCACTCAGGTGCTCTCAGGAGCTGTGCAGAGCATTACAGGATTGAGCCCCACGTTTGCTTCACTGGCCAATCCTCCTTTCTCTGTTCACATCCTCCTTTCCCCGAGATTAGTAAAAGTCATTCCTAGTATGCCCTTCTCACTAAAAGTGTCTTGCTGTGAAATGCAGACCTATCAAATGTCTCAACGTGCCAGGACTGAAGGTCCTGCTTCTGCTTCCCCTTCAAACAATGTTAAAATGTTGGTCACTTGAAAATTCTCAGTTGTAAATCTGAATAACTAGAGACATGAAATTCTGCAGAAAAATTATTTGGCTCTGTGCCTGACTAACCACCAAAGAAGTTTGTCTACATAAGTTTGTTTCTTTAGTTTTATTTCAAATATAAAATGTTTTATTAGGCAAACTTTCTCTTTGCTTGAGTTCATCTAAATAGTTGTGATTACCAGGTCTAGCTCAAATTTGTACAATAAATTATCACATGGAGACAGAGCTTTTTCTTTATTACTTGACAGATTCTGTCATGCTATTTGGGAATGAGGTATATTCTCTAAACTCCATTCTGATTTCAATAGACATCATGGCATCTGTATGGTGGGACATCCTGAGGTGCTGAAGGTAACATTTCTAAAGATCCAGCACATTGACACATGAAAACAATTTCAAATGCTTTTTTGAAGACTTAGTAGAAAAATTACTTTGCTACAATTAAATGTTCACAAAAGAATCATTTGCAGAGCTTGTGACAGAGCTAGTCCCATTTTTTTTTGACGGAGCTGTTTTTTCTCAGAAAATGCAAATTTGTCAAAATATAAACATTTTGCAGGAATGTTTTGATTTCAATTTCAATTAAATTTTCTTCAGGAAAAAGCCAATATGAATCATTTCAACTTCCTCACTTAAATGACATAGAAATGTTTTATTTTGACTTTATTATTTAGATTTGTTTTGGTTAGACTTACAATCAAATACTATCAAAAATATTGCAGAAGTGACAAAGAGTCCTGTGGCACCTTAAAGACTAACTAAAATTTTTTTAGGGCATAAGCTTTCGTGGGCTAATACCCACTTCGTCGGATGCATGCAGTGGAAGTATCCAGGGGCAGGTATAAATAGGTAGGCAAGAACCAGGTGGGAGATAACAAGGTAGTCCAATCAGGCTGAACCAGCTTGTTATCTCTAATCAGGGAGGGTGAGGTGTTCCTCTAGCAGTTGAACTGGAGGTGTGAATAGCGAGAGAAGAGAAGCTCCTTTTGTAGTTAGCTAGCCATTCAAAATCTCTATTCAGTCCCAAATTGATTGTGTCAAATTTGCAAATGAATTGCAGCTCTGCAGTCTCTCTTTGCAGTCTGGACTTGAAGTTTTTTTGCTGCAAAATGCTGACCTTTAAATCTTCTATGGTGTGTCCAGTGAGGTTGAAGTGCTCTCCTACAGGTTTTTGAATATTGCCATTCCTGATATCTGATTTGTGTCCATTTATCCTTTTTCGTAGGGACTGTCCAGTTTGGCCAATGTACATAGCAGAGGGACATTGCTGGCACATAATGGCGTATATTACATTAGTAGATGTGCAGGTGAATGAACCAGTGATGGTGTGGCTTATCTGGTTTGGTCCTGTGATGGTGTTGCTGGTGTAGATGTGTGGGCAGAGTTGGCATCGAGGTTTATTGCATGGATTGGTTCCTGAGTTAGAGTTATTATGGCGCGGTGTGCTGTTGCTGGTGAGAATATGCTTGAGGTTGGCAGGTTGTCTGTAGGCCAGGACTGGCCTGCCTCCCAAGGCCTGTGAAAGTGAGGGATTGTTGTCCAGGATGGGTTGTAGATCACTGATGATGCATTGGAGAGGCTTTAACTGAGGACTGTAGGTGATGGCCAGTGGTGTTCTGTTGTTTTCTTTCTTGGGCTTGTCTTACAGCAGCAGGCTTCTGGGTACACATCTGGCTCTGTTGATCTGTGTCCTTATTTCCTTGTGCGGGTATTGTAGTTTTGAGAAAGCTTGGTGGAGATCTTGTAGGTGTTGGTCTCTGTCTGAGGGGTTGGAGCAAATACGATTGTACCTCAGTGCTTTGCTGTAGACAATGGATCGTGTGGTGTGCCCGGGGTGGAAGCTGGTGGCATGAAGGTAGGCGTAGCTGTCAGTAGGTTTTCGGTATAGGGTGGTGTTGATGTGGCCGACTGAATAGAGATTTTGAATGGCTAGCTAACTACAAAAGCAGCTTCTCTTCTCTCGCTATTCACACCTCCAGTTCAACTGCTAGAGGAACACCTCACCCTCCCTGATTAGAGATAACAAGCTGGTTCAGCCTGATTGGACTACCTTGTTATCTCCCACCTGGTTCTTGCCTACCTATTTATACCTGCCCCTGGATACTTCCACTGCATGCATCCGACGAAGTGGGTATTAGCCCACGAAAGCTTATGCCCTAAAAAATTTTTAGTTAGTCTTTAAGGTGCCACAGGACTCTTTGTCACTTCTGCAATTCCAGACTAACACGGCTACCCCTCTGATTCTATCAAAAATATTGTTATATGTAACTAATACCCCAAAATCTAACTAAATATATCTAAACCAAAGTGTTTTTACCTTATCCTTATATTTTTCTGTATGTTCTGAAGAAACAAAGCTTTCTTTTAAAAACGTTTCTGGCTTTTTTGATTGTGAATATGACTTCATACTGTAAATCAGTTTATTGCTGTCTTTGCCAGAGACTGAAACAAATGTGTTATCATGCCAGAGGATGAATTTTCTTATTTATCTGAATGAAATGTTAACCTCAGAGCCTTGTTTTGCCTTAAGGCCTGATTTTCCAGTGATTTCAGTGGAAGAATCTTACTTCAAGGTAAGAAATGAAGGAATGAAGAAAGAGGTTATAGTGTGTAAAAGAGAGATCTATATAGCCTAGTCATTGAAACATATAAAGAAATTCAGAAGTTAGAGCTGTCTGGACCCATTTTTCAAGTTCATCCAGCATTTCTTACTCTGGCAATTCAGAATCAAGCTCCAAGATAATATATAGTAACCCATGACAGAAGGGTTTTCAGACCCTAGAACTGATCCTGCAAATGCTTCCTGTTAGATGTTGAGGACTCTACACTCCTATTTAAATTCTTGGTCTGAAAATTTTACAAGAAGCACAGTCCTGCATTCCTACTTTTGCATACTTCCCAATATAGTAAAGGAAACAGGGTCAAACCTCAGATCATGCTTTATTTTTGTGTAGTATTTCCAGTATGGTCTGATATTGGCCATTCTGGAAATGCTAAACATACAGCATTTTTTGTTATATATCTGCTACCTGTTCTGGCCCAAACCACAAAAGCAATGTGGATTCAAAGAGATAAAATGAAGAATGAAGCCAATTTATCTTACTTTCATAAAGAGTATGGAAGCTAGTTTAATTTTAGGGCAAAGATACACAGTTGGCTCTCATTTTATCCAAACTAGTTATATTGACAAAATTCAGTTTAGTGAAGTTAATTAAAATTTGGAAATATCTTCCTTTTCACTTTCAGTAAACCAGAATATGAAAAATGAAAGATCTTTTTAAAGATTCCACAGAAATTCGATAAAACCCCACAGTTTTCTGCAGATATTATATACTCCATTATTGATTTACTCCAATTGCCTGTAGGTTTTTCTTCTAACTAGTCATTACCCTGAGAAACTGCCATTGCCAATAGGACTTTTATTTTTATTTTTATTTCAATCCTTAAGGCGTCTTAGAAAACAAAGACTGTGTTGTGGTGGCTTTATGGTAAGTCTAATTGTCCACAGGGAGCTATGCCTGAAACCACTGTTTTATTTAGAATCCCTTATTCATCTGATCTAATGAAATAGATTTTTCCAAACTGGTCAGTCTGGGCAAGGCTACTTTCCAGCAAGGATGCTCAGATGTCAGGATTAAAATAGTACAATTTTGACTAAGACAGGCTGCTTTTATGCAGATGATGACTGAAGACATATAAGAAAATATTAAAACAAAATAAATTCATACAGATAACTACCAAGCAAGCAATTTTGTGCAAGGCCAAGCCACATAAATCTTTCTGCAAAAAAGCTGCTTTAGTACATGCATTGCACATCTCTCTGTGAATTTCCCAGAGAAAACTATGTCTCACTAACATTAAAGGCAAGAGAACAATTGTAGAATAAGTAGTGAGCAGAGGAAAGGAGCACTGGAAAACAGGCATCTGATGTCTACTGTACTTGAATTGTACATTTGTCTGAAATCAGGTTCAGTGTTTTCTGGAGGAAGAGAGACTTTTAGGATGATGTTCTCAAGACTATTTTAGGGCTATGATCTAAATAACACATTCTGTTGGTTATTAAGAATCTAATGAATGATTTATGGCATTGACAAGGTGATATGCTTCAGCAGTCCCATATTTTGCTACTGGTGCATGAAAGACAAATCCACATAGTGACTCTTTTGTATAGTTGTTCCTACACTAATCTAATTTTGCCTTCATCCTTACTAGGATGAATCACCAATCATTTTCTATTGAAGTGTTGGGGCACCTGAGTCTAGTCCACAGTTTTGCAGTGATAATTAACAAGACTCAAACAAGCCTGAGAATATTACTCACTTTTTCATGTAGCCCATTTATGAATTCTTCCTTAGGAAAAGAAAAACAGCCGCTCTTTTATTGGATCACCTAGATGAGCACCGTTGGAGGTAAAAAAAATTTCAGAACCACCTTTATGTTCAATCAAGTCCTTTTATTTCAAGGATAATGTGGCATACCATTTGTGGCTTGTAAGGGAATGAGGGAAGCAACTTTCAAGGAAATAAATTTAGCTGTAGAATTGCCACTGGCAAGAACTAGTTATGAGCCTGCAGTTCTATGCCTGGGTGGGTGTGTGGTGGTAGAGCGAAAGTGTTAAACTCTCAGCTTAATAAAAAACTCTCAGCTTAATAAAATCCAGTAGTTTGTAAAATGTAGAGAGCTGCTTATACATTACACTACTTCAGTATTTTGCACATCTTCTGTGTTATAGGCTCCTCACACAATTGTCCGAATCTCTTCAGAAATTATATTTACGCTTTTGATTCTGGAGCTCACTTTCATTTTTTTTTAAAAAATCAGTTCAAATTTATGGGCCTTATTCTCCTCACACCATTTTTATACTGGTGCAGCTCTAGTGACATCAGAGTCTCTTTTAATTTGTATAGAGGTTAGTGAGATGAGAATTAGGTTCCTCTTTATAAAATTCACAAGAGCAATGCCCTGGTGATTTACCACTTTTATCTCAATTCATCTTATTCATATTAGTAGGGAAAATGAAAAGCAAGGTTTAGATAGTGAGATGCCTTTTCTCAGAGGCACAGAGATGGAGGAACAAACAAGCACCACGCTGTCCCACGATCTTGGTTGGGGTATAATCTTCATAAAATAATCCCAAATGAAGGAGCTGAGGCAAGCCTTATCCACTCATTAATATGAAGTTATGGCAACCCAAATCTTTGTCAGAAGTGTGCAAAACTGTATAGCAGAAGCACAAAGATGTCCATGTGTGAAATAGCTGCCAGTTTTGAAGCTGAGCAAGTATTTTGAACTTTTTCAACTAATAATCAGTTAGCCTCAGAAACACCTGCGACCACATTCTCAGTGTAGAATTTGGTGGGGAGAGGAAGAGAAGGAAAGGTGTTTTTAGGCACCTTTATATTCCCATGATTCTACTGTTGGCCAAGAGCTGACCCTGCCCCCATTGTAAGTTATAGAAATTGAAATAGAATCAGAGGAGTAGCCGTGTTAGTCTGGAATTGCAGAAGTGGCAAAGAGTCCTGTGGCACCTTAAAGACTAACTGAAGTATTAGAGCATAAGCTTTCGTGGGCTAATACCCACTTCATCGGATGCAGAAACTGAAATGTTGTTCCAACTAATATTTGGGTGCCTGTGACCCCAAGGGGCTGTTTTGGCAGCTGGGGTCACTGAGCTGCAAAGTCAAAACTACACTTCTCCCCACACAGAACAGTCTGTTGCCTGAGGGTGCAGTGGGGAAAAGTTGCCTGGAGTTGCTATGTCCCCTGGGGACTTCTCTTCATTTGAGAGGCATCTTTAGAAGGCTGGATTCAATGATTTTATGACTGCTTTGCACTGCCAATGAAGCATGAAACCTTTGTAGTGACAAGGCTGTAATTCTGTTCAATTCTAAATAGCTGTCTGCGTGTTTTTGAAGGATTTTAAAAAAATATGATGGTAAAAATAGAGAGGATTTTTGCCAATAGACTCAGCAACAGTTAAGCTATTTTAAGTCACATTTTACTTTTTGGCAACTCAGAGTTAAAATTCATCTCCAAAGACAAGGATATATCAACAGAAGGGTGGGGTCATTTTTGTTTAGTCTGGCCTGCTGTTGTGGATTATGACAGGTAACAGGACACCTTCTTGAAATGTTAGGGCTCCACTATGACATCTAAGTGATAAGGTGAAATAAAAAAATCTACCTCACTTAATGAGTGTGTAATTTTGCATACTTGTCCTGATACTTTTGGCTTTTAAACTGCACAGGATGCCAATATTTTGAATACATCTTACTGTGTGAGGAAACAAAATCCGTACAAACAATAAAATCTGCTTTCAGGTCTGTGTGACAAATAGGGGAAAGAATCTACTTTTCTGATAACATTCTAGTACTTTTGCAAAGGTTTAATTTTAGCTGGGAGACTGAAGAAATTGCAGATTTCCTGTCCAGGGGGTAGGTTGTGTTAATAATAGAATAGAAATAAATTAATAAATAAAGAATAATAAATTAATACAGAATATAAAAATAAAAACGTTTGCAATCTTGGTACTTAGACACTTAAACATCAGCAGCCTGTCAGAGATGCTCAGCACCCACAGCTGCCCCTGAAACTAGTAGGAGTTGGAGGTGCTCAGAACCTTGGAAATTCAGACAGTAGGGACCTAATTAACAACCTTGATTTGAAGATTTTGGCCCCAGCATTCTGGGGATCACATTGTAGCTTTTAAGCTCTGGCCTGTGCTGGACAGAGCATGGAGGAACCATTCTGAAGCAAAAGTCCTAGGAGGAATTCTTGCTGAGGGCCTTTGTGCTGTTTGGGAGCACATGCTGTAGTGGCGGCTCCACTACTCTTTCTCTGGGCGTAGCATTAATTCTCACCATGCCCAGCTATCTTCACTGCCTCTCTGCCAGGCTGGCTGTTTGAGAAAGGAGGGACAGTACCACTGTCACACCCTCACTCTTCTTCTCTCTGACCCTTTCTGTGTAGCTGGTGTGAGTGCTAACAAGGAGCAATATCTGAGCTTCTGACTAAGACTGGGTCCGTCATCTTTGCCTGATCCCTAAGGGGAGGGCTCCTTGAATCTTCTTGCTCTTTTGTGCATCCTGCAAGGCCAGGCTGAATTCAGTCTGTGTAAAATTAAAAGCATTGAGAGTCCCAGAAAGTGTTTATTTTTTATAAAAAGGACATATAAATATTTTTGAAAAACACAAATATGTTTGTTTGGTCCATCTGTAAAGCTGCCTGCAGTGAGTGTGAGTAACAACCTCAAGGAAGACTGTTATGAACCCAAAATGGCTGTGAATTCTATCCATACATTTCACCAACCAATTATCAAGCATAAACTCCTTAGGAAGTATAACATCTTAAACATGGAATCATGAATAGTCTCCTTGGGTACTCCAATCTCTTTTGCCACCCAGTGAGCCTAGCTTTGTGATAGATAGTCCCTTACACGAAGAATCAGAGCAGTACTCAGATACTCCCAAGTCCCAGAGGACTAGTTACTTATAGCAGCTCAATTGCAGCTTACATTTCACACCAAAGACAAAGATTGTAGCTAATCCTATAATTAATTATAGAGATGTATTAAGTAGGAAAAGGAAACAAGAGTTCATTTCAGGGTTAAAGCAGGTAAACATATAAGTACAAATAAGTTACAGCTTAAAGTTTCAAAAAATAATAGAAGATTCTATAATAAGCAAGTTATATATGTTCTTTAGGGCTAATACTGGTAAAACACTGGCGATCTCTTGCTTTAATACCTAAGAAACTTTGTCACCCCTCAGTCCAAGCAGCATAGCGATCCAGTTCTTTTTTGTTAGGGATTTTCATTCCTCTCCTCTCATGAGTTCTGAGCTCTGAACTTAGCTGATAGGAGGAATCCACTGGCTTGACTCATCTTCATGATGGGGAAGGCAAATCAACAAACATCTTTTGTCCCTTTTATCATCCCACAATAGTCCATTTGGTATCAATGGACCTTTCCTTTTTGGGCAAGGCGTAACACCTTCTATTGAAGATTAGCCCTTCACACTGGTAAAGATCTTTCTCCTATCTGGCAATTTATATAGTCAGAGGCTGACAATATGACCACTCAAATATTACCCTTACAATATATAATATAGATGTTATAAGTGAGATTAATGCATGCAGCAATTCACAAGCTTTCCACAAAGACTAAACACTAAACACATTCTTCTAATTCTGATATCTATTTTAACAACCCATACACACAGGTAAGTGAGACTGATTCCAGCTATGCATTTATTGGTGTTCAACTGAGACATAGGGACCTTGGCATCAGCTGGCACCTAATCTGCCAGTATCACACCACCAACACCCAAATCCTATATATGAATATTCTCCTTTTCTGTGTAATAGAAGACGTAGAATATTGGCTATGTGAGAACCAACAAAAAGACTGTCTTCTGACTGGCATCTATGAAGCTTTGACCAGCCTCGTACCCGAATGCACTTTCCAAATACGGGCAGAGGATTTTGAATTTCTGACATAAAGCAGCCTTCACCAGTGGGCGAGACCTGGTAATAGAAACAATTTGCTTCACTGTACACAGAGGAAAAAATCTGGAAGAACACAGTCTTCTTAAGCTGATACTATGGATGCTGCCACTGATGCCTGGAAAGCACCTATCTCCACATCTTCTGCCATTGGTGCCACTGTGCAGAGTCGGGCAATGTCACAAGAAGCACTCCTCGCCCTTGTGTCAAAATGAAGATATTCTACTTTCATTCCAAAAAGAGAAAACCATCAAAGCAGAAGGTCACTGTAAAATAGCAAAAACTCTGCAGTATTGAAATCTTCAGGGAGATGCGATTAAAGAAGAGAAGAGCGGAACAAGATATTGGACTGCACCAGTCCGTGAGTCTGTTGGAAAAGGGGGGAAAGGGGAACTCAAACATAAGTGGAATTTTCCTTACATACTTTACAATAGCTATATTTTTACACAAAAGAATGAGGACTGAATTAAAATGAGAAAACCTTTGCGCTTGACACATTAGAGACACTGCTAAAGAACAATGCAACCAAGCAATGCTTCTGGCAAAATCATTGTATGCATGGATTATCTCAGGTGCATGGATGGCAGTCTCATAAATTTAAAAACTGCAGAGAGAGTAATTTTTAAATGGTGAATCTGACTTTTTTGAAAGTTGTTCATTCATGAATTGGTGGGTTGATGGAAGGATATAGAATTGACAGAGAAGGAATCTCAGACAGGAAGGAATTTTTGGTATTGCTGTTTTGCTAAAATTATTTCACAGATTTGTTTTCACAGATGTAATATTAAAAAAAACAAACAAAAAAACCCTAAAGGCCATTGATGTGTAGGCTATGAATCATTTTCAATCTAGGCATATTTATTTTTCAGCAAGAAGCAAGAGCATGACATGGTTATTGGATTGATTTTTTGGGGTGTGTGTGTGTGTTTGTGTGTGTGTGTGTGTGTGTGTGTGAAATAGATCTGTGAAGTAGACCACACAATCTGATTTGTTTTTGTATTTATAGTCTGGCTGGTAAGACAGCATGGCTAGTTAGTTAGGTGGACTGTAAAAGCAGAGATGCTGTAAATCTGCATTTTTGCCAAGTGTAAGAGCACTTGGGAAGAGAATATGACATTTATGTGCTTTGGAACTTATTTTTTCTGTCTTTGATTATTTCAGAGTGAATTGGGTTATGGGAATGTGGAGCTCTATGACACCTTAAGACTGATGAACTGTACCCTTCTATGATGATTGATTTTATTTTTCAATTGTTTTGATTTCTGAGATTTTAAACACCCACTTAGCATGAGATTGATAGTGGTTATTTGTCATATAGAAAATATGACACAGATTTATGGAATCATTTCACATATATTTATTCCTTGGTTGTGCCTGTAAAGCTCTATTATTCAGTTCACGTACGACTTTGGAACAAGAGCTAGCGGGCTTCCTGATAGTTAAGTATTCTTAAAAATACCCTTTACTTACGGGTACCTCCTTTTAAATATGTAGCTCCTGACACACCTAACCATTATGGTGTCACAGCCTTACCAGAAGGAATGCATTTGGATTGAACACTTCCAGGACTAACATTATTCCTGGAACTACCACCTTCCGGGAATTGCAGTTGCAGTCAGGGCCTTAAATAATTTTAAAAAGTCTCTTCACATAATAAAGAGGATGAAGTGCTGATCCCAAGCAGCAGCTGCTTAGCTGATATTGGTGTTCTATGGTGAGTGAACAGCCCAAGTCACATTTATGTCTGCTCCGCTGAGGCAATAAACAAGTTCTGCCCCTCCACTTTCTTTCCAGCCTGCATTATCCATTTTCAGTCTTTCTGTCAATACAGTACTGCCTTTCAGAAAGCCTATCTGAAAGAGAATTGACTGGAAATGCTAGTTATCAGCAAAAGAACAACAGCAGCAGCTTTGTGCAGTACTTGTGATTGCTTTTAATGGGTCATATTCATTTGTAACATAATTCGTTTGAAGTCACAGCAGTTGTACCAAAACTGAACCCCAAACGGTTTACAGTTTTACTTTTGCTGTATATAGTCTCAAAGGCCTTTATTTTTCCCAAACCTTCATCTGAAACAATCTAAGAGCTGGAAATCTCTTGACAAGAGATTGTCCAAAGAAGCCAAAGAAATGCTGATTATCTGCAACTCCCACTGACTGAACTGCTTCCACCCACATGGGAAATTAAACAAACAAACAAACACAGCCAATCCCTCCAAACCACTTTTCTGATAACTTACTACTTTCTTGCAATTCTAGCTGGAATCAAAAAGAATTAAGGTGCTTGAGAATGAAAAATACTGGGCAGGAAAACTTTTAGTTATCTGAACATTTTCTAGGAAGCTTTGATGGAGTTCAGTCTGAGTTTTGGCTAGAGGCTTGTGGAGGATGGAAGCCTTATGGTTTTAATGTTGTGGATTGAGTTTCCAAACCTGGGTATAACTTCCAGCTCTGCCACAGACATTCTGGGTGACCTGGGGCAAGTTGCTTAGTCTCTCTGTGCTTCAGTTCCCATGTGTAAAATAATATAATGATAATAGTAATTCCCTGCCTCACAGGGATATTGTGAAGATAAATATATCAAATACACTCCAATACTCTAGTAATGAAAGTCATAGAAGTACATTAGTAATTTTCTCTTGAATGGTAACTTTATCTGTGAATCGGCAGACCAGGTGCCCGCTCATGCCAAGGTCCTGGGCCTACTGAACACTGACAAATGAATAGCTGGAAACCAGTCTGGTTCACCTGTGTGTTGAAAAAAATATATTAGAGTTATAAGAATGTGTTTACACATTATAGAATTTCTGTAGGATGCTGCATGTATTAATCCAGCTTATCATATCTGTATCCCATGTGATAAGGTAATGTTAAAATGTTTGCTCTGTAACTATAAAAATGTTTGCCTAAGACAATAAATCTCCCCAGCCAGAGAAGAAGCATTAGCAAATGTGAAATGCTAGTTTACCACAAGAGGTGTCATCTTCTCTGCAACAAAACAAGGTCTACAAAGTAAACAAGCTTTATATTGTCTGTCTCCCGGCATGCTTCACTACAAGCTTAGTTTCACAAATCCTTTTCTAGGCCAGAATTTGAAAACGGTCTGAGTTGAACCTGGGCTTGTCTTTAAAGGGGCAGCACACTTGCTACAATGATCTTATTTATGGAATCCTGACCCCCCCCCGCCACTTTTTCCTCTTTGTTTTGTACTGACCCTCTCACATTAAGTGATACCCTCATTTTAGATTTTTTAGGAAGAGGCCTGTCTAACTGTCTATTTTATGAAGCACTTAAACACACCTTTGGGCACATAGAAATGATTCCTGAATTGCAGGGCTGGGGGATCTATTTAGTCCTAATTTCCTTAGTTTAAATTATATATATGTTGTAATCTCTCATTGGAGAAATACAATGTGTAAGCCAAAAGAGTAATTAGAATCCCTTCAGAACTGGCAAAAAGTTTAAATTTGTGGTTTACTTGTGACTCTTCTGGATAAAATATGGTTGTTAATGATTTTTTTTCTGTGATCACAATAAGGTAGAACTTCACTTGTCTGATGTTGTACCTGTACTGTCAGCCAGATGTTAGAGCAGACTTTATCAAATAGCAGAGTCCTTGCATTCAATGGATGGACTTGCTCTGTATGTGCATATATGTGGTGTTTTTTTTGACAGTACACCAGCCAAAAATAGAACCAGATTCAAATTGTCTACTAATATACATGGTGACCCAAAACAGAGACTTCCGCTTGCTGAATGACTAGGAACTTTTCTAAGTATGCTGGACTGGAAGTTGTTCTCTGTATATTTTGGATTGAATCTGCTCTCAGTCAAAGTGATGTACACACTGAATAATTCTTCTAACATCACATAAACGGAATAATGACCTTCTCATGGATATGACCATGATCAGAAAAAGAGGCCATTCATCAGCTAAATTGTTTATTGTGGGTTATGTTCTCAGCTCTACTTTTTGAGGAAAATATATTCTTTCTAAAAGTGAAGTGTGAATGTAAAGTAAAATCCACAAACTTGTAGAATAAATATGCACAGTACTATCTATTATTAACAGTGATAGAAATATAAGTGAAAGACTTAAGGCAAAAGTAATTAAGGAATGAAAGAAACAGAGAATTATTGGTGGCCAACAGAAGGTTGAACAGATCTGAGATTCTATCTTATAGCTAAAGGTGATAGCAGAGAAGCACTGCGGGTACTTACGTTTAAATTATGTAGGATGACAGGCCTACAAAAATATTTCAAAATGAAGTGCAGCTGAATAGCCAAAGGAAAGCTGGAGTGAGGAGGAGAAAGAAAAGTTGGGCAGGAGTGAGAGAGAGAAGGTGGGGACCTGCTCTTTAAGATAAGTGTGTGAATGAAGTGTGACTGAGGATAAACCACTCCTGTATATTTATGTGCAGCATTTGAACTGGGTTTAAATAACATTACTTCAAACACAGCCTGTAACTGACATGCAGATGGGGGCTTTACAGAAATGTTTTTGTAATTTCTAAAGTGTGGAGAGGCGATCTAGAAAAGCTTTATACTGTAGAATAAATCCTAAATAAGGACCTGTTAGCCTGCTAGCACACAGAAAAAGCATAAGAACAGCTAAACTGATCCAAAAAATGTGCAGGAGAAGGTGAGCACAATTTGCAGACAAACATCTGTTTGAAATGCACAGCTAAAGTCTAGTGTGCAGGAGGCAGTGTGTGGGAAGTCTCTGCAGCACACTAGCGACCGGAGTGGTCACAGCATGGTTGCGGGGAAATCACAACAGTAGACTCACAATGGAGGTGCAGTCAATTCCTAATTGAGATAGGAGGACAACTGAACTATGGGTAGCATTTGAATTCTGGAAAGAGTGATATGTGCTTCATTGGAAGAAACTGTGCAAAAGCAGAAGAAATGGACCTGCTCACAAACAACAGAGAAGGGATACATCAGGGGAATATGGCACTATGTGGTTGCTCCTACAATAGACATGGATGAGGTGAACATATCTGTAAGCAGTGTCAGGACTGAGATATATTCTGACATCTGGTGGCGAACTATGGGAATTGCAGTGAGCCTTGCAAAATAAGTCTGGGGCTGATCAATTTGCATAGACACACCCACTGCGCCTAGCCTGAGCCCACAGCAGCCCACATGGCCACTTCGGCTGATGAGGGAGCCCCAGTTTCTATGTTATTGGGGCAGGAATGATAAAGTGATGTTACTGTGATTATGTGAATGAAGGACTATGGACATGTACTTGGCCCTTGTTATGATGGAGGGACTCGCCATCATCTAGGTAGCACTCACTGGGCAAGGGCCATGCGTTTTCAGAACACTGTGAGATTGAGAGAGGTGATGGACAAGCACCTATACCTTTTGGTGAGGGTTCTGTCTGAGGGCCTCCCAGGCCTATTGCACCCTGCCTCTCTCCACTGTGGAATGTCAGAATTGAATTTTGCTTCCATTAGGAGCCTGGTTCCAGGCTGCTGAGCAGACAATTGCTTTGGGTTCACTGGTGCACCTGTACTAAGGCTCCCCTACTGTGAGCTGAAATCACCTAAGAGCTAAAGAAATCACTGAGCGCTGTTTTAAGTAGGGGGGACCTGGAAAAAGTGCAGAGTGGCTGGTGCAGCAGAGCAGTCTGTGTGTCGGCTAGCAGGACGGCTAGCGGAGTGACTGGTGCAGCAGAGCTGTCTGTCGACTAGCGGAGGCGTTGGTGCTGCGGGCAGAGTGACCGGCGCGGCAGAGCTGTCTGTGTGTCGGCTAGCAGAGCAGCTAGCGGATCAATGGGCAGAGCGGTTCGTAGGACAGCCAGCCGAGCGGAGCAGAGCCGATTGTGGTGAGAGCTGCAGCGGAACCTCACGGAGAGGCGGCGCAGTCGGCCTCGGACCATGTAAGGTGCCCCGTGCCCTACCCTCCATCTCCACCCAGGCTGGAGGTAAGACTCTGCCAATTGACTCTTGAACTCTGCACGGACCAAGGACAGAGACTCTTGGGCTGTTGGACTTTTGGGACTATTGAGTGACTTTTTGGGGTTGTGGAACTCAAGAGCCAAAGGGAAGGCCACGGCCTAGTTGCTGGGAGGGGGGCTTCTGGTTCATGGTTTGGTTTATTAACCTTGTTTGTGGTGTTTCCCCAATATAATGCCACATTGTTTCTCCCTGTTATTAAAAGGCTTTGGTACACTCAGACTCTGTGCTTGCGAGAGGGGAAGTATTGTCTCTTACAGACGCCCAGAGGGGTGGTATATGGTTGTCCCAGGTCACTGGGTGGGGGCTCGAGCCGGTTTTTGTATTGTGCTATTGGAATGGAACCCCTGGATACTGAACCCGGCCCTTGTTGCTGCCAACTCTGATGGGCAGAAGGGTTACATATCCATCTATCAGTCAAAAAGGAGGTGCAGTTTTTGTTGCAACACTTGATTCACATTCCCAGGCAAAGTGGCTCCCACAATATAAACACTAGGCACGTAGAGCATTCAGAGATTAATGGAGTCTAAACAGCAGAGGCAGTGAGGCAAACAGCAGGCTGTGAATAGGGTATGTATGCCCCAGCACGAGTACCATTAGCAATGAAGAGAATTCAAATCATACAGGCAGGGTAAAGGAATAATCCCTGCTCCTTCTATTGGGCGCATACAATAGATAGAACCAATAACCTTCCAATAGGACTATGTAGTTCTACTTTATAAAGTATAGTTCCACCCTAAAAGTGACTATGTAAAAATGCTACCTTCTTACTTAAAAGATTTGCTCTCTGCATGTGTTCAAGTTCCTACCTGTTCAGTGGCTATTGATTTTTTACTCCAGCTAGCACTACAAATATAGATGAACTAGATTTCTTCTTTTTTTGTAGATTGTAAGGTCTTTGGGACAGAAATTATGTCATTACATGTATTTGTACAGTGATTAGCACAAAGAGAACCTGATCCTGAATGGGCTTTCTGTCACAACCATAGTTATTAAAACTTCATTTCAAAAGTCCGATGCAAATCCCAGTGTAATGCTGGGTGTGATTGTGCTTGCATAGCCAATACTACTGAGGTCAGAGATTAGTCAAAAATGATTAGATGACGAGATGGAGTGAATCTACACTAAGGAGTATTTCAAGGGTTACGATATAGACCACTGATTGTGGTATGGTCCATTGTGCTACTTTCCATCATTTTGGGCAGTACTTCTCTAATCTCCAGGAATTACATTCTGGCATCAGAAGAAGCTGACGGCAAACTTTACAAGAATTGTAAGTGGGGTTTAAAAATTATTTATTTTATCTCTCTTACAAGGCATCTGTCACTTTCTTGTCTATAGGTCTGATCTTTGAGTTCCTTATTGCTTTCTGGGAAGTCAAGCTGATCCCATAGAGTAAACCACAAACATCTGTACAATGGAATAAAAGTTTGGGAAATCTCTAGACTAGATGTTTCAAAAATGTTAATTATCACAAATTAATTAGAAATCAATTAACTCAAGATAAAAAATGCTGATATAAGAATACACAGGGGATATTGAGAATATTAAGCACCTCCAAGTTGAGGCTCAGATACACATAAAATTTAATTGTAACCACAAAATAAAATTCTCATGAGCCAAAATAATCTGGAACAAATTATATTTCCTTCCTCCATTCTCCCAGGTTAAGAAGAACATAAGATGGCCATAGTGGGTCAGACCAAAGGTCCATCTAACCCAGTATCCTGTCTTCTGACAGTGTCTAATGCCAAGTGCCCCAGAGGGAATGAACAGAACAGGTAATCATCAAGGTTACAGGTGTTTGTGAATGTATCTCTCCAAGGATTTTTAAAAACATGTATTATTTACTTACTTGTAGGTGTTGGTACTAATAAAAGTCTTTATTAAAAAGGTGTGTCCTGAAGTGGAGATTGAAAATTCAGGCTTGAAAATTCACCATCAATGCTGAAAACATTAAGGACTTATTTCATACCTGCACACAGCACAACTACAATTCCTCTGTCAGAAATACACAGTGGTCTATGACAAGTGCCAGGAGAACTGATGGTGTAGAAGAATCACCAGGAATTATGTTAATATATGGTGGCTATCACAGGTGCTGAATTTCCACAAATAGGTAAAAGATTCTGAATGTACCTGTGATATTCAGCTTGATCCTGCTCTATTAAAGTATACGATTGACTTCAATGGGAATAGGATCAAACACTTATTGAAGGAGTCATAAAATATATCTATCCATAGGGAGACTAATTTTATACACTTGATAGTAATATTCATTAATGTTAGGATTATTAATTTTGAGAGCCCAAAATTTTGCTGTATGATTTACAAGACATCGTCCCTGCTCCAAAAGATCTTGCAGTCTAAGGGCTTTTCTGTAGAAACACAGAAACTATGTCTATACTTGGAGTTTGAATTGTGATTCCCAGACTGAATAGACATACATGTGTTAGATCACTACAAGTAGCGATGCTGCTGGAGTAGTTTGGGTGGTGGCTTAGGTAGCCACCTGAGAACAAGTACATACCCAGGGGTCTGGGCAGATACAAACTCAGGGCAACTTGCCCAAGCCTCCACCTGCACTATCCCAGCTATGCTGATCTATTTAGCATGCTTGATGAAGCAAAGCTAGTGTGGGTATATCTGCACAAGCTGGGAATCACATGTAGATGTAGACTGAGTTCATGGCAAGCCACGCAGTACATCCACTCCACACTAGCCTGTCACTCATTAAGTGTCTGTATGGCCCTTGTTACCATGCACGGAAAGTTTCCTAGTGTGCTGTAATATACTCCAATTTCACACAACACTGTTGAGCTTTGTGTGTGACTGACCCTAAGGGTCTAATTCCAAGCCCACTAAATTCAATGTAATAACCAACATTTAAAGTAAAGTACATGCTTAAGTGGCTTGCCAGATTGACACCTACGTTCAGACAGGAGGTTAATAAACACACAAAAGATGGTGAAGGGTAAGAATAGGACATATGGGTGACAACTGATTTCTCTTTTGATGTTAGACTAAAGATGTATTCATATAAATGGCTCTGTTAAATTTGTATTGTTTTCTCATTTTCCCTGTAGCATTGGCCATTGAAAGTTAAAATTGTTTATTTGTTTTCCATGAAGGGCTATGATAAATAATAGGGAAACATAATAGTGATGATCCAGTGGTTAGGTCACTTGCATGGGATATCTAGACCACATCTGCATTACCATTTATGTCTGCAAATCTTATGTCACTCAGGGGTTTCAAAAACACATGCCTCAGAGCGACATAAGTGGTCGTGTGTACAGCACTATGTTGGTGGGAGAAACTCTCCCACCAACATAGCTACCGCCATTTGGTGGAGGTGTTTAAATTATGTTGATGGGAGAGCTCTCTTCCATCAGCATAGAGCGGCAACATGAGCGATCTTATAACAGTGCAGCTGCATCAGTACAGCTGTAAGGTCTCTAGTGTAGACAAAGCCCTAGATTCAATTTCCTGCTCTGCCTGTGAGATGTTGGGCAGGTCAGTTAGTATCATCGTGCCTGTCACCCATCTGGTGAATGGGGGTATTAACTTTTTCCTAGTTCATGGAGATGTTCTGAGGATAAATATATTGGGAGGTGATAGGAACCATATAGATATGATTGACTGATAGAAAAAAGAAAATATGAAGTAAAAATCAACTGAACAATGCCAGAATAAATTTGCCTTACTATGTAATGGATGGACTTTTGCAACATAGTGCTGGGCCCATCCTGCAGTCTTAAAAACAGGCCAAAGTCTCACTGAGTGTACACTTTACTGCAGCACAATGTCATCACAAATAATAGAAATGCCAATACATGGCATTAACAGTACTCCTTGCTGATAACTACAGCATGTGTATGATTCAACGTCTGTTAAAATGAAGATAAGCCATATCTGTAATGTTCTTTTCAGTTGGCTCTGTAGAATTATTACTTTTAAATTATGATTAATATGATGAAAATGGATGGTAATTAATGCTTGCTATTTTTCTAATCACATTGAAATTGTTCTTAACTTGCAATCTAAGCCCAATTCTGCTACCTTCAATGTCACAAAAATCCAAATGGCTTATATATTTCTGAGGACTGTAGGACTGAGTGCTTATATGATCTTTAACCTTCATTGCTTATCTTATCAAACTGAAGTTAATCTGAATATACTGTGATTTATATATTCACTTCTTATGCATAGAAACCACAATTAATGTGATTTAAATCTAGCTGCTGAGACTTTCAGTTTTCAGTACAGAAACTGATTAATTTGTGTTGCATATGGCTTATAACTGCATTGGACAGGGAATCAGTACAGAGTTCTTATTGCAGTTAATCTGTCTCCTAAAAGCATTATGATCACAGTCAAAATATGTTATTCTGAACTAGTAGTTTTCTAAAATATTAGAACTGTCATTAGAATTAACTTCTTGGCTATGGATATTTTCTTTTATTCTTGTTATTGTGTTTTTCGCCACAAAACATCCTGCCTCTCACTTTCAGAAACCAATGACTATCATGAAACATCCCCTAAGGATTGCTGATCAGACAATGAAAACATTTATCCTTAAATCATTTGTCCAAAGGAAAAAGCCAAAATTTGAGGAACGATTATCAAGAACAAAAAATTCAACCAGCCACTTGTAGGTTTAAATATATTTGAGGAGATAATGTCTTTTCTTCATAGCCATAACTAACTAGTCCCTTTAATTCCTTCTTCTACTCCTATCCCTGTGCTTTCTTCTGTGTGGTCTTCAAGGGCTGGTGCCTCTTTCTAAACTTGACCTGCTATCTTTTAATTCTCTCCTCCTCTAAGTCTCTCCTAAAATCACGCTTCTTTCATAGGGTCTATAAAACTTCTTTTCTTCGAATTATTACAGTATCAAAATAAATGACACTAAATGGCGAATCCCTCAAGATATACCCTTTACTAACCAAATCCACCATACTACCTTCTTGAGATAACCCTACTTTACACCTATTCCTATAGTGTCCATTACTAAAGTTTGGTCTACACTTAAGTTAGGTTGACAGAGCTTGTCTGGGGAGTGAAAAATCCACCCCACAATTGACATAGCTGTGCAGAGCTAAGCCCCCGTATAGACACAGCTATGTAGACAGAAGAATGCTTTTGTTGCTTCCATTGTGACATGTTATAAACTCTTCCTGAGGATCAGAAAATGAAACATAACAAAATGAAACAAAAAATCACGAGTTTTACTTTTGCAATATATGATTAATTTTAACCATGTCATTCAACTCCTTGGAATACTTACAGCTTTACAATACTATAAATAGGAAGCCATGTGATTTTTAGTAATCTATTGCTAATGTATAGTTCATGATCACATCCATATTTTTGATGATTAAATCCATATATAGTGTACCAGCATCCAGAGTATCATACCATACAGACCTATCATTCAAAATATTCAATATTTAATGTTAATATTAGTATTTCTATCTTTTTACTCTGACTTTATGAACAAAAAACACAGTCAAATGGTGATTATGAAGCTAATTTTGGCTAGAGATTCTGATAATGCCATAAATTGCTCATGCCTTTACTAACATGGTTTAGTTCAGCATCATAACTCCCCAATGATATTATATTAATGTAGTCACCACCTGGCCATGCAATATGTAATTCATAGTTACTTACATAAAAATATATTCTGTAGTTTGTGGAATGGACTTTCTAAGAAAGCTGAATATATCCAAACTGAATTAAAGGATAATTGTAGTTTTTGTACATTTGTGAATGAAAATTATTCTGCAGCATTGTCTTATGACAGATTTATTTGTGTATTAAAATATAGATGGCAATTCTGGCATTAAGTGCACTTTTGCAAGCAATTATATAAGAGTAACATTAATAATACAGCTTCAAGTTTTCACCATAATTTTTCCTGAATAGAGTATACCATTTATTTTGGTTTTGTCTTAATGCATGTTTCTGACATAGCATCAGCATATAATGGAATGGAAAAATATTGTTTGTTCTTCTGCTTGGCCAGGTAGGCAACGGATACTCTTGCTATGTTCTCTGAAGCTTTTTGAAAATGTTTACAGGAAAAACATTTTTTAAATGTTTAAAAAAACCCATCATGTTTAGGGGATTGAGGGGACATGTGGACGCATGCAATGGGCAACCTTAACTACCTGGAGAGTATAGCAAAACAAATGAGCCCCTTGGTAGTTGAAACAACTGTGGAGTCTTCTGTCTCAGAGGATTCCTTGAAGGGTGTCTCTTCTGTTCCATAGCAGTACAGAAGGGATTTGAGCTGAGGTAATATTGCAGCACAGGGAACAAGAGGAGCACATTTCTGTGTGGAAAATATCCAGTTCCCTCTCTTCTCTTCCAGCCTTTAATTCCACAGCCTTCAGCTGCTCCCTGGCATAATAGAGCAGCCCCTTCAGATCCGCCACCATTGCATCCTTCCACATGGATCCCCTCTTTAGCCTCTAAGCACAGTGCTCTTGCTACAGCACATGAGATTGCTGCATCTGGGATGACACTATCTACCCCCGCCCTCCTCCCACCACCACCTTGATTCTGTTCACCTTTTTCTCCATGTACTATAGTGTAGTATTTCTTGAGGATTGATGTTTCTCTGTAAGACATGATACCCGCCTTTTCTATACTTATTTGTACCTTACTCAGAGCAGTGGTAGAATATTGCACTTGTGCATAACAAACTTATTAGTGCTAAATAATAGTCCTAGATCTAGGACATATTTCTCATTTTTTCTAAGTGATGATACCCCTGGCACAGCCTTTTCTTGCTCCAAAATCATAGACTCATAGGACTGAAAGGGTCCTTGAGAGGTTCTTTACTTTTACCATATTCTTATCTTCACCCTTCCTTCATGGCCCTTTAGAATCCTAAGTTGGTCACTAGAATGGCATCAGTTCTGCTGCCAGTGGAACCTCCTTTGTAATACATCATGATTTGCTCATAGATGACTTGGTGAAAGTCACCTAGTGAATCAGTGGCAGAAGCTAGAATAAAATCCAGGACACACATCTCATTCTGTACCCGTGACATGATACTGACATTAAATATGACCAAAAATTATAATAAATAATAGATCAGTGTCACCAAGAAGTATACACTAATTTCTGCTGTAACAAGCCATGGAAGACACAGTAGTGGAAAATCTACTGAGGTGGCATGGGGCCAGTTTCAGCTTCTGTGAAGGATCCTGCCGCATTCATCACCACCTTAGAATTAAGCAGCACTTGCAGGGGACTGCCACTACAGCCTGGGTTGCAATTAATCAGTGCATCCCGTGAGCAGCTTCAGTTAGTGAGGGTCCTCTCTAACCCTGTCTGCAATGTACAGCATTTTCTTCCTGGCAGAAAAACCCTGAGGGAAGGTAGGCAATCTCTCAGTCCATGTGGGCAGCTCCCCATTGACATTGGTGGGAGATGGATATCTATATCAAGGGCAATATATGGACCTTTCAATGCATTAAGAACAAAGATTTTGTCTTCCACTGGCAAAACCTGTTTCCCGTTATCCTCTGTTTCAACCTGTTAAAAAGTATAAAAGTCGCAAAATGAGGAAAAATGATCACACAAAATCTGGACTGAATTTTATGAGGAGGTATTTTTAAGAAGCAAACAGATTCTTTAAAACTGTCAGGATTTTTTCAGATAAATAATATTAAGCTATAATAAAACTATGTCTTTTAAAATGTAGCAGTGTTACAGATGTACATAATAAATTATTCCTGACTGCATGCTATCCCCAGCTTATTTAAAACATATGCCTGTGCTGGATCTGGCATTTGTTTTGGAGTGGACACAACTCTTACAAACAGCCATGGTTGCAGTGTGCATCCATAGTTCAAGGTATCTTTGTGTTTAAGTTAGGTGATTATTTAAAAAACAGAGCACAAATATAGCCATAAACATTTTTAGCCAGGGATACAGGAATCCCAGAGATCTCCATAAATGGTCTCATTAGATTTACTATATACTTACCATAAATATATTAAGGCTTTGTTTGGGAGATGAATATGAAGAATTCTTCACAAATCACATACTTATAGTCACGTGGACCCTATTTTCTATGTACCAAAGAAATTCCTCAATGCAGGAAAGACTATAAGATTGTCTCTTTTGTTTGATTTGGCAAGCTGTGGTTTGTAAAGTATTTGTTATACAAAAGTAACTGAGAATTGCATTGGAAGTACTAATTGAGAGCTCAGTTCTGCACAAATACAACAGTTTAAGGTTACTTTCTAGGATACTGCTGGTTTTTCAATTTTATCAACAATATTGTCCCATCAGTACTTCCCCTTCATCCAGAAATGTATGCTGGTAAAATTAGCTTGGATATCACAATGTCTTTAGGGATCTATTTAGACTGGATAAAATTAATTAAGAGTCCATCGAAGCACTTTCGTTTCCTTTGACTCCAACAGATTTAGATCAGCCTGTCTGTAGAGAACCATGTCGAAATGGCTGTCTTCCTGCATTTTCTCAGCTCTTTTCTTTCACAGGATTATCACTTGTAACGGCCTATTTTATAAAATAAAAGCTCATTTTATTACAGACTTTTCTGCAGCAGTGCCTATTTCAGGCAGGTTCTATTTGTTGAGGTCTGCAGCTCAGCCATAAGAAACTCACCACATTGTTCATAATAAAGACAAGAAAAAATTGCATTGTTTACAAGATTTGCATTGCACATTGGATGTTGTTTTTAGCATATATTTGTATGGTAATTTTCTGAGTTAAGGACCAAACTTCCTCCTACTTCTTTATTATTTATTGTTCTTTGGATCCTGGGATTGTTCTGTGTTTTGTCAATAATTTTTTGTGTTCTTTGGAAAGTTTCTTCTAACTTACTCCTTCTTCTTATTTTGAACAAGATATTTGGTTATTTTAGAAAATTTTTATTTTCCCATGTGTTAATGAGAATATTACTGGCATAATTCTTGATGCAACTCTTCTCTGAAGATTTAGATATCCTGTTTTTTCTCAAATGGAGTGTATGGCACATGCTGGGCTTTAGGAAAAGGACTTTTATTAACTGCAACTGGAATTCTTTTCACAACAGTACAGATAGGACCATTGTGACCATCTATTCTGACTTCCTGTATAGCACAAGCCAGAGGACTTTCCTAAAATATTCCTAAAGCACATCTTTTGGAAAAAAAAATCCAATTTTGATTTAAAAATTGTTAGTGATGGACGATTCTTTAGGAGATGACCACTGGTTAATTATTCTCACTATTAAAAATTTACACTTTTTTGGCCTGGTCTACGCTAGTGTGGAGGGTCAGCCTAAGATATGCAACTTCAGCTATGTGAATAACATAGATGAAGTCGACTTAACTGCTGATCCAGATGGTAGTGTAGACAAGGCCTTTATTTCTAAACTGAATTTGACTAGAACTTCCTTTCTCTGGTAGATTGAAAAGCCTACTATTAAATATTTGTTCCCCTGCAGGTATTTCTAGACTAATCAATTCACTTTAAACCTTCTCTTTGTTAGGCTAAATAGATTGAACTACTTGATTCTACCATTCAAGTTAAACTGGAACTAGTATCAAGTTGTTTTAAATGTCCTGCAAGCATGGATTTTCACTGCCTTGGTTAACTGTACTAAGCTAAATCATAGTCTTGCTCCTGTTGACTATATTGGGCATGATCAGGCTCCTTGGAATTTAGTTCCCAAGATTTTGTGTGTTAGAAGGACATGGAGCTCAATAATATGAATCTTTAGAATATATTGGGCCAAACTTCACATTTCAGTGTTTTCAGAAAAAAGCCAAAATGTTTTTGAAGCACTAGTATCTGATTGATGGGCACCATCCCTAAAAAAGCATTTAGGGTGCTGAAAAATATCGTAAAAACAATTTCTAATTAATTAGTAAAAGAATACGCTAACCTTAACAAAATTTCAGGTAAGGTGGATAAGCAAAAACAAAAAATAAAACAATAAACAATTCATAAAACCTCCACAATTATTTAGACATCACTGTCCCTCAATTTAACTTGCTGTTCAGTCAATGAAAAAGACAAAATGGAATGTCCTTATAGAAAGGAATTAACTTTTAGACATTAGTGAATATTTCTTCACAAATAGTGTATGCAGGCCCAAATTTAGCAAAGCATTGCTTAAGTCCTTTACCTAATCAGCGAAGCTTTTCAGCACATACTTTACTTAAATGTACACATGTGCTTAAGTCTCATTAAAGTCAATGACTTGATACTTTGAAATTTGACCTGCATGGTTAGTTGTGATTGTACATATAAAGTATAGTTTCCTTTTCCTTACTGCATGAACATAAAGAGGACATCTTAAAGAAGCCAGCGAAATTTTTGAATCTCTCAGAAAAAGGTAGGAATGTGGGCAGAGGTAGCATATAAACAGGATTAGAGAAGGCTAATAAATGCTAGACCTTTATATTTCCAGACCACAAAGGTCTAACCAAAGCATAAGATGTCAGGATTTCCTCCCCATTCTGAACTCTAGGGTACAGATGTGGGGACCCCCATGAAAAAAGAAATAACCCCCACAAGCTTATTTTACCAGCTTGGGTTAAAATGTTTTTCCCCAGAACACAACTTCTTCTGTATCTGGACCTGGTATACTGCCACCACCAAACTAGGTCTAGGGTAGTTTGGGACCCTTCTTTCCCTTTCCACTAACCCCTCAAACTTCTTCCTTCCCTGGGAAGCTTGTGAGAAAAAAAACAAACCTTGCCTGCTCCTGTGAGATGTGCCCGATCTAAAACCAGGATCTTACACAATGAAAAACAAGCAGTCAGCTTCTTAAAAGAAAGATTTTAATAAAAGAAAAAAAGAAAGGAATAAATCCCTTATAACCATCAATAGAACAGCATCTACCATAATCAACAAAAGGATTCAGAAACCAAACCTCTCCCCCGAGGCAACTTTCTCCCACTGTTGATATCTCTGCTGAATCTTACAATCTCAAGAAGCACCCAGCCAACACTCACCACTGAGAACCCTCCAAGTGATAAAAAGAAGGTAAACTTACTGACTACAGCATTTCATAGAATCTTATAGTTACAGTGAAAGACATAGCTGTCTTCATCCCATAGCCGAGTTGAACAGAGCGAGACCCAGAGAGAAACTGAAACTTAAAATCCTTTGTCTCCTGAGGAATTTCTCATTGGTCAGTTGTCCACCTCTCAGGTTACCTTTAGCTTAACCCCTTACAGGTAAACAATAATTCTAGGCTACTTCACACTTATGACATAAGATAACTAGATAACCAGACTACTATAGGATTTATTGGTAGGATGAAGAGTTTACATTTCATTTTATCTCATCACATTTATCCAAAATACCTGTCTGGGATTTGTGAAGTCATAATCGCGAATTACCTTGTCTGGGTAATTTCATTGCCTTTTTTCCTGAACTGTTGTGAGGCATTTTGAGAACACTGTCCCATTGCTGTGTTAATACAGCATGCTATGCCATCAACAATATATCAGTTACACTACTCCTCTGTAATTACATGTGTTTCTGTAATTGTGTGAGTTAGCATGCAGTCTTAGCTGCAAAGGATGTAATCAGATCTCTCTCTGGCCTCTTTAATTTTATCTGTGCTAGGGCACTGACAGAGTTTTTGAAAATCCTATCCCACCCCACTCCCTGCTGTGTCAAGTAGCATTCCTTCTAATTTAAAATATAGCACTTCTATAATGAACACAGCTATGTGTGAGCTTCAACTTCATTTTCCATGTGTCCTTAATGCAAGTAAAATTCAATCACTCAAGTATCAAGCGACCATAAATGCGGCGTGAGAATGGCTGAAGCAAATTAATTTTAACTGTGAGTGAGTATTTGTGAAAATATTTTGCAGTATTCATCTACTTCTACTTGCTTTATAACCTCCTCAGAATGCTTAAATCAATGTGTGCTTCCTTGTTAATAATTAGCCCTTTGCTTTAATGTAAGAAGATGGATCCTTCACTCTTTTCCCTACAAACTTTCATACTTCAAATTGGAAGAATGAGGTCTTTGCCTGGGATGTGAAATTGCAAAAATGCCAGTGGTCATTCATCGCTGAGTGGGTTGAAGGGGTGATTTTACAGGCAAAGTGACAATAGGGATGAAGACTTCACATCTTCACACTTTCATTTCGAATGTAATAAAACCAAATATAGTCTGGATAACACATGACCAACACAGCTAGACAGGAAATCTTTCGCTGCAAATAAAGTTACTTATATGGTTGCTGACAGATGGGAGTTAACCTGCAGTGTTGCAAAGTGCTGAAAGAAGTCAGTTTTAGTTGCCTTTTTATCATTATTATTTAGTTTTTAGTTCACAGTTTTTGTGCACAGTTTTCTATATAAGTAGAAATGGGAACAAGAAAAGATACAAATTAGAAGGAAAATAATCATAAAAGGATGAAGTCTTTAAGCACTGTACTTTAGAACAAAGAGTAGTTCATATGAAACTACTCAAATGCAGCTCTACTCCAGTTAAGCTCATCAGTTGCACTTCACATGGAAAATACTTGGGTGTGCATCACATGGGAGGTTTGCCTTAATTTTGCAACTAGATGTTGCTAGGGTGAGCAGATGTCCTGATTTTACAGGGACAGTCCCAATTTTTGGGTCTTTTTCTTCTACAGGCTCTTATAACCCCCCACCCTTATCCGATTTTTCACATTTGCTATCTGGTTATCCCAGATGTTGGTTTCAGTGAAAGAGGGGATGGGACTCATTGTTCCTTTCAGTGAAGGGGGAGGGGGACTCATATTGGACAGACTGGGGCAGGGAACGTGGAAGGATGCCTGGTTCCAAAGCTGGCTCAGTTGCATGATCCCCTACTTCTCTCCAATCCCAGAGATACCCTTTGGTGGTAGGATGAGGCTTCATAATCTGGGAAGTGATGGAATGGGAGTGAATAGGGTAACAGCAAGAGATAGCTGTATTCATATCATTATGTCTGTCTCAACACCATATGCTTTCTTTATGTAAAACAAAGCTAGTTCTGTTTTCATTAGTTAATGGTGTTTTCCTCTCTTCTAAGCAAACTCCACCTTTGGAGAGAAAGTTAGAGGTCAGCAAGTATCAGAGTTTGTGGTGACATGGGAATGGTAACAAGAAGCAATATGAAAATGCCAAGAGTGAAATAATCCTGGCCCCATTAAAATAAGTGGCTACTCTTCCATTGACTTAAATGAGGCCAGGATTTTACCCAAGGCTTCCATGTGGATTGTCCTGATTTTCTTATCTGCCATGATAGCTGCAAAATTTCAGAACACCTATTAATTTAAGAAGCTGTTAGGGTAGAAACTCATGGAGTTTTCTGCCCCTCCACGGGTTCCCACTTATACACCTGGGGAAGAATTTGGCCCAATCTGTTCAAATATGAAGAATATAGTCACTTACCAGTGCTGCAAGAAATTAAACCAGGGCACTCTCACTAGAGTTTTGAAAGTAAAATCATGATGATTCGAGTGTGTCACATTTTAATAGCTATAGCTTAAAATCATCATCAGTGAGGGTTTTTTTTGTCATACAGTTTCACTATACAAAGAATATATTTGACAAGCTTTTCCTCAGTTACAGTTTAAGATGAGGACGAACAAGCAAAGCTTGTAGATCTTTAGTTTCTGTATGAAAACATTTTTTATATCAAGAATGGAATTTTCTTCTGAGCCTCTGTTAATAAAATATACCAATAAAATAATAGATCTATGTCCAGGTCACATATTTTCCACTACACTTTTACACCCAACATATGGAGTAGATTATTCACACATAAAAATCATGGTAACAGTCTGTCTTAAACTTTGAAAAACCAAGGAATTCTAAGGTAATACTGGAAAAATACTGTATATTTAACTTGTTCCACTCTGTGTATATTGCATATCGCATAACACAATCTGGAAGATCATGGACACCAGACTTCCTGGGTCATGTGATCAAAAAATAGATTTATCAAGTGAAAGAAGTTTGTCTCAGCCTTATGTCTGAATTTCCAGAATTTTTCAGTTTGAGACTGGCAATGGTCAAACTGGGAGCAAAAGTTCTCCCCAAACTCAAATTGAAAATTAAACAACTGAATTTTCTGTTAGGGTCAATAAACTTTGATAAACTTTTTATATTTAAAAAATTGTATTTTGTTTTAGTATATTTCTGGTCTTCCAAAAAAGAAATGGAAGTAAAAGTATGCAAGATACACACAAACTCATAACAAGCATTTACTATTTCTTAAAATGTTTAGGTGCAAGAAATTTCTTGTCTTGAAAAAATACAAGATTTCTGTTTAGAAAAGAAAAACTGTGTCATAAAGAACACAAAGGACAAATTCAGGTTACACTGTGACTACACTTAAATTCCACTGGTTTACAACAGTCCATGTGGATCTGTCATTTAGGGGCACTTTAAAACAAGTATTATTTCCTTTTTTCAGCACTGTTATAATTTGTCATTTTTATTCATATTCTTGGGAATTTTTAACACACTGATTTGTAACCAGATAGTTCATGATGATTTCTTTGGAGATGTTTCAGCCATTCATGCCTATGAGTCATTGGAGACTCTTAAATTCAAGCACCATTTGTCTGCAGTGCATATTCACTCAATCTGCACCTTTAAAGCCCTTGTGAAATTTCTGTTGCAAAGAACAAAGGAATGTATGTGCTCAGTAAGGAACAACTTGATCTTTATTTTAAAGGGAAAAAAGGCTCTTGCATTCTGAAAAAAACTTTGGGGGGTGGGGGGGGGTGGATGACTGAGGGGACTGGTAATGGGATATGGAGTCATATAGTGTATATTTAGGGGGAGAGATAGCTCAGTGGCTTGAGCATTGGCCTACTAAACCCAGGGTTATGTATTCAATCCTTGAGGGGTGCATTTAGGGATTGGGGCAAGAAGTCTGTCAGGGGACAGTACTTGGTCCTGCTAGTATAGGCAGGGGTCTGGACTCAATGACCTTTCAAGGTCCTTCCAGTTCTATGAGATAGGTGTATCAGCATATATTTATTTGCCTCTTGTTGCTGGTTCAGCTCAAGATCAGGGCTACATGTTTGGGTGGGCCAAACTATTCTGAGTACTGGACCCAAAGCGTGGGAAAGGGAGTTGGGGATACAGACTAAAGTAAAGGTGGCTTTCTGTTATCTTTCACCCCCCAGTCATTAGGGCTGGAACTAAGGGTTCAGAGGGTGAAGCAGCACCTTGGCTTGAAGGGGTTTTCATCATATACAGAGTTTACAGTTTTGTTCAACGGCTTTCAGCACCACCACTATAAAAATTGTTCCAATGCCACTGCCCCCATGCAAGCCGAAGCCTCAGATCTTGCTAGATCTTGTGCCAGCTTGTAATGCCCTGTTCCCCCCTCCTCCAGGTACGTGGAGACCAGACTGCAGCTAGTAACAGGTTCAGTGAATTGTGCACCAGATGAGGACAATCAGAGCACAGTTTGCCCTAGCCAAAACCCCTCACTATCCCACTAAACTCCATATGCCAAAGTGATCATTGGTGATGGTGAAGGAGCCAGCTAAGCTGGCTTGATGCTCATTGGGGTTTCTATTACGGAGCGAGAACTGAGGTGATGCAACCATTTTCCCAGGGGCCAGAATCTGGCCCTCATTATGTAAGTTTCACATATTTTGCATGACAAGCAGTAGGAACCGTAATTGTGCTGCTTTATGATTCAAATTTCTTTTCTGACCAATATAGACTTGATGCATAACTTTTTATTCATTTATTTATTTTTTGCAGAACCCTTTATGCCACTATTGAATCTGTCCCATTGAATTATTTCCCTAGAGAAATTCACAAACCCCACCCCCCAACAACCCACAACCAACAACACAAAACCAATAATCCCTCAGAAAACATTGCTAGTTAAAGGAAAGTATTTTCTGTGCATTAGGGATACAAAAAGCAAAATAAAATGGAGACTGGCAACAGTGTTCATAGTCAATATACTATATAGTAAACTAGGTTTTATTTAGATTTTTTTCCACTAGTAAATTAGATTTCATGTATTTATTTTTTACTGTTATTACTATCTATAGTTTCTTTATTTCAGTGGATTTTCTCCCCCAGATGGTATTTTCCAGGGAGATTTGAGAGTATACGGAGCATGTCTACCTTGATAGCAACTCTCAAAGATGAAAAATGAAGGAGTGGGCCAGTACAGGGGCATTTATGCCTATGTACTTTGCCACAGACGATGCCAGCAGCTAAGGTGGGGGAGATGGGGCTGATTATGTACAAGAGAGAATGGAGAGTTATAATTTGAGCCAAATTAAATGCAAAAAATACTCAGCAGGTTTGGAGCCCAGTCCAAAACTCAGCCCAGATTATTCGGAAAGTTTGAAAAGTAGGTGAAACTCAGGGAGCTACTAAACTTTCACACAGTTATATTCAGAATGTTCTTGACTTGCATCCTCACCAGTGATGTAGAGGAAATAGTGCCTCATATGCCACTAGCCAGTTCCTGAATCATGCAGCCTCTCCCCCTGGTTATATTTTGATGAGATAACACTAACATACAGTACAAACTGCGTGTTGAGTTCGTGACAAGAGCAAATTATTCATTATCGTTGTCGGTTATTTCATGTTATATACAAGTGTACTAGAGACTTCAGTGAAGATAAAGGACAGTATGGTTGTTGCCCCAAAGAATTTATAAAGTATTCCAGTATTGCAACTTGTGTATAGGTAGGGCCTCACTGAAGTCAGCAGGTGAAATCCTGGAGTCAGTGGAATCAGAACTCCCCCATTGACTTGAATCTGGCTACGGTTTCACCCTGTGGGTCTCTGTGTGGGCCCAGGAGTCTACCAATGGGGAGTTAATCATAGGATCAGGAATGAGGTAAAAATTCAGATCATTAAGCTACAATTATTAGTGACCTGAGTCAGTACTTGAAATCAGGTTGCTAGAATTAACTTACCCACTGATCCACCTTCTTCATATGCATTTTTAACAATCTGGCTTATATGGAATGTGAGACAAAGAAATTGAAGAAACATCAATTTTCTACTTGTACAAACAGCAGTGATGTTGATTAAACAAGGACCTGTGGACTAATTTGTCTTGCAGTAAAACAGTGCCAACAAAAAGGGCTGTTCAATCTGAACCTTGCTTATAAAAACTTAATTATTCAGAAAAAGTAAAAAATACTTTGAGTAGAAAAACAAATACTGTTAAAATAAGAAGCTCAAGAGCACCTGGAAAAAATCTGTCAATTTTCTATAATATATACTTTCCCCTTGAAATGCTATAAAATGTTCAAATGGTTTTCCATGCAGGTGTGAGAATGTGAAGTTTTTTTTAAAAGATCATCTGTGTCCTAGAACTGGCACATGAAACACAGAACAAATGGACTGTCCTGGAAAGTGCTTGCACATTTTATAGAATAGCCAAATAAGTAGGAGCATAAAACCCATGTTATTTTTTGGCATATACATTCTATGTCTGTTGCCCTAGGGATATAATATATTAATTATATGCTATACTTTCGAAAATTTTTCTTTTCTAAATAGTTATATTGTGTGTGTTAAAGTAAAGAATCTCCCCCTCCCTCAGTTGATTCCATCTTTCTTTGGATTTGTGCACCTTTCAGATACATAACGGAAAAGTATCCAATTACATTTGGGGAAAAGGTCTAATAAATCACAGAATGGAGTACTTTATGTGGGAAAAAACATGCTCTGTACTCTGGCCATTTATACAACATATCATTCATCCAGAAAGACATTTTTGTTATGAAAAGAACTCATAGATTTTTGATATTCCTTTTGTGTATATGCATAAGTCAACACAGCTTTTGAGAATTTTGATTCCAAATTCTGATTCCATGTTATATGATCCTCTAATACGTTCTATGTGCCTTTTCTTTTTCATTTCCCACTTGCTGCTTTTTTTATCCAATTCTGAGAGTAGAAATAAAAGTTCTGTTCTGTTCTCTTACGATTAAGCAATAATTTGTTATGACTGAGCTGCCTTTATGAAAGCAGACAAATAGGCTGTTGAATTCAGTGCATGCAGAGCCCTCTCTTGGCTATCCAGCTGTGTTGGATGCAGATCTGCTATCCCAAGGAAGTAGATTTTTCACTTTATCCTCAGAGATTCACTTAATGCAAAGTAGAGAATTTATTGCAAACGTTGTTATTCCAACACTTTTTCAGAAAAATGTAAATCATTTTCTTGTTTAGGTTCACTTAGGGGTAAATTTTCTAAGAGGCGGCTTTTCTTAAATTAGGTACTGGATGTGCTATCAAAAATTCCCTCACATCTGCACATGGATTTAAACTATGGGTGAAAATGTGAAGACTGGGGCCTGATCCAGCAAAGTAAATATTTGTGAGAAGTTCTGTTTAAGTCAATGGGATTACTCACAAGCATAAACCTTTACATGTGCTTAAGTGTCTTTTTAGATTGAGGTTCTCTGTCTCTTACTAAGAACATAAGAACAGACATGCTGAGTCAGATCAATGGTCCATCTAGCACAGAACCCTGTCTTTTAACTGTGGCCAGCACCAGAACTACAGAGGGTATGAAAAGAACAGGGGAATTATCAAGTGATCCATATGCTATCATCCTGTCCCAACTTCTGACAGCCAGAAGACACTCCAAGCATGAGGTTTTTATCCCTGACCATCCTGGCTAATAGGCACTGATGGACCAATCCCACATGAACTGATCTAATTATTTTCTGAACTCAGTTAAACTATCGGCCTTTACTACTTGATTGTGGTCACAAATTGGACAGTTAAAAAATTAAACTAGCAATTTATTTTGCCAGTACAAATTTTGTGATTACAAATTTCACCAATAAAATGGGCCACACCAATCTGGAAAGTTACTCTTTTTATTTCCTTTTGCAAACTGAAACTGCCTAAATTGTGATGCTGTTGTCAACAGCCCCAAAACACCAATGCTTGTATGATCACTGGAGGCCAAATGACTGCCATGAAAAGAGGAAAGGCATCGAAAAACATGTACATGTACTATTCTACTTTGAAAGTATGAGCCCTATTTCAAATTCTTATATTCCATTATTATTAGCTAGAGCTTGTTTGCCTACACCTGTGTATTTTATCTGGTCGGTGTGCAGTGTAAAATGTCATTTTATATTATCTTTGGTTTGTTCTTCAAGGGGATTATTCAATAAGAGTTCCTTGGAAGGATCAAGCTGACCTTTTGAATTTTCAGACATACACATTCTTTAGTGGGGTGGTTGCTTTTTTTGACAGACCTGGAAGACAAGTCAAAGTTTGTGTTAACAGCTACGGGGGAAAGAAAATAAGTGTGATGGCTTGTAATTATAACCTTTGCTAAAGTAAATATTTTCTGCAGAAAAGTCAGCTCAGCAAACAAAAAAGCAGAACAAAGCACACACAGACAACTGTAAGGAAAAGCAGCCTACAATGACAGGAAAATATAACACTCACAAATTAGAGCTGAACAGATGGCTTCGATCTTCACCAGTTTCACAAGAAGGTAGAAAATAAAAAAGGGCTTTTCAATGGTATTGTTTTGCAGGTTTTTGTCCTGAGTAAAACGCAGTTATTTGGACTGGAATAAGTGTTTTATTTTCTTGAGCAAAATAAATTTGTGTTTCACAGAAGACTGAAAGTGAAAGGTCACAGGGTAAATACCACTTCATGTGGCACCCTTTTGTGGGCAGAGGCCCCAGGTCAGCAAGATCATTAAGTACATGAGTAGTTCACCTGGTTCTGAAGGGGCAACTCACAAGCTTAACATTATTCAGGTCCTTAAGTGCTGTCCTTAATATGGATGCTTTCCTTGATTGGTGCTTGAATCACTATACTGGTGAGACCTGATCACACACACCTAACACATGCAGACTTACTGTTGAAGTCAATGGGAGTTTTGCATGAGTAAGAGCTGCAGGATTGGGTCCTGAACCATCCGGAAATGCCTGTGGTGTTTTGACAGAGACCCTCATTATTCAGGGATGAATTCCAACTGCTTGTGCATAACAGAACATTGGCTTCTGCAGAACTCCTCCCCCAGACTTCCTGTCTGGGAACCTAAACCACTTAAAGGCTCAGTTCTCGATAACATACTTACTGCAACAATTGGAAAAAATCCTGAGAACCTCAGTATTACTTTTGAGTCTGAGACAATTTGAAGATGGCATTATGCAATAATAATAAAAATAAAGTTGTATTTATTATTTAACAGGTATAATAATAATAGTCCTCACCCTTTCCACGTTTTGCTTTGTGAGAGGCCAACTGATACCTAAAGAGAAGGTTCTATTTTTAATTTGTTAAGTATCACATAGTTGGGTATGGACAAGAGGGTCCCAACTCATTGGTTACATTATATTTAAGTTTCATGTATTTCTGAAAACTATTTCCATCATTAGGAGGAACAAAGAGCTGTAGATAAATGTCACAATCAACACCTGAAACCATATGCCTGGGTTCAGATTGTATTACAAATTCAAAGCTTGAATCTGTTTCAATAGCTGAAAAGACCCATTATGTCTTTTAATCCAACCCTCATCAAGCACAAGATTGTTCAGTTTAGCTGATGGTATTCCAAGAGACATTTCTTTTCTACTACTTTCTCTGAGTGACTATTTCAAAGAGTATTACATTTTGCTGTCATGCAGAAATTACTTTTCTTAATTTCACCCACTAGTCTGAGTTGTATGCCTTTTTACTTTGTGGGGCAACTCATCCTCCTCTTTTGTCCCCCTGTAAGTCCCCAGGGTGAACCCAGAGAAGTGCAGTGGCTAAGAAACCCTGTAATCTGATAGAGTTCAGGACTTTGCACTTCATTTGTGACCAAGGGGATGGCATTGGTGATGTCCAAAATGGCAGATAGAAGCCAGGGCAAATTGATATGGTGATAGAGCTGGTGGACAAGAACTGGAATTAAAAGTAACATCAATGATCCACACTTCCTTCCTGATCTGGCTAAATAGGCAGTTGTTTTCAACTGTGTAGGTTCATACAGAAGACTCTTTTGTGAATGCTTTCAGTTAAGTGCTCTAAAATCCATACAATTACTCTGATTGCCTTGAAATTGCCACGTCAGTGTATTGCAGGGTTCAGTTCTTGTTCTGCAAGTGATGTCTCTGATGTGGATGTTGTTGAGAACCATCTTTCTTCCTTTCCTTAGCATCCAACAACAGTTCCGCTGTAATTGGCTTTCTTCTTCCTCTTCTTCTTCCTGGTTTGCCTGTGATCTTGCCTGATGGTCTATGTACTGGAAGCGACTCCCAGAGAAATGTTATTCTTTTACTTAGGTATGCTCTTTTTAAATTCATCCTTTTAATCACCTCTTCATTTGTAGTTTTGGTTATCTGGGAAATTTTTAAGATTCTTCTATAACACCAAAACTCTGAGTTTTATTTCAGTGTCCTTTTTAAACATCAGGCTCTCACATTCATAAAGAGGGCTGAACAATCTAGTATGGATGTGCAGTTTTAACTTTCGACAATATCGAAGTCTTTGGAAGTTGTGGAATACATTTTTTTCAAACTGTATCCTTCTCTTGATTTTTTCATCACATCTGCCATCTGATATTAGATTCCCTAAGTTGGGGAAACTAGTGACTTTTTCTACGACTTGACTGTTGAGATATAAGTGTTGCCTGCCTTGTGGAACCTGACCCCTCCACACTGCTAGTAGCCTTTCCCCCTTTGTTTTACAACTTTTATTATGCATTTTGTCTTCCTTACATTGCTTGTCGTTCTGTATTTCTTACTGGTGTTGTTCACAGCAATAAGAATGTTCTGAAGTTCTTCCCTAGTGTATAATGCTCAGTACTCCATTCCCTATATTCTTTATATGGAGCTTGCATTCTTTGATTTTAACCTCTTCAGTGCTAAGACTGTATCTTTGTGTGTGTGTGTGTACAGCGAAAAATGATTCTGATTGGGGCCTTTGCAAACTCATGTATTAAATAATATAACAACATTTAAATAATAAAAAATGACAATGTCTGCACTCCAGAATGTCTAATAGCATGATAGGAATGATAGGGTTACCTAGTCCCTTCTCTGCCAGTTCATGGATTGTCTTCTACATCACTTCGTACATTTTCCAGTGTCAGTGGTAGTGTCACTACCAGTCTTGGTCAAGTATTCATATATCTAAACTGACCTGTCCATTATAGTTTTCTCCTTAATATATAACTTATATTTACCCTTCTTTAATTTTAAACTGTTGGTCATTGCATTACTCTTTAATTTTATTGCCACTCAGTTATGGATGGACAGTTAACAATTTCTCCTGTTTATTTTGTTATTTCCTTGACTGTAATTGCATCTCATTTTCCAACCCTTAGTGTCTGTGGGGAATCAAATCTGTATCTTTTTGAATGTAACAAAAGATCAAGCAAGTTAGTGTTTTTATCCATTATTCAGGCTAAACTATATTAAATTAAATTGACATGCACTGTATCTTCTTGCTTTATGTCAGAGTTTGTGTTTGTACTGTATAAATGTAGAAGGTGAATATCTGAGACCTTTATAAGTTACAACACACAACTGATTCTGGTGGTCACATGTAAAAACCCTCTGAAGCTCAGATACCAACAAACATCTCCAAACCAGGTTATAATTAATCTTTTGTTTGTCTGTTTGGAAGCTGTGTTTGTCACATCACCAATTCTCTGCATTTGCTGGGAAACAGAAAGCGACAAAATCAAAATGTAGTAATTAGTTTCAAACTACTCAAGCCAGTTTAAAGTGACAGTGTACTTTTAAGAATTAAACATTCAGTCACAGCATGTTGCAGTAAACTCATTGAAACTTAATATCTTCTAAGTGACTTTTCAAAGCAGGCATTTGACTGAACTCATGTAATGATACTTAATTGGATATTTTTTTGCTGGTTTCAGTCAATTGAAGTCATTATGAATGTGAAGCACAAATGGAGCTGAATTTGAAGAGGCGCTCATTGAAACTCTCTTCTCATAACGCCAATAGAGCATAGAGCAATCTTTGTAACTCTGTGACTGCTAATCCTCTGGATCCGATTATTGCAAAGACTGATAACGATTTCTACTTGAAGGACAGATAGTGGCCTTGTCTCATTTCTTACCTTTGTTTGGAACCGTCTTCTCCGAGTAAAACAATACAAATGAAGTATCAGTTGTGGAATAAACCAGAGAGTGCTTATTCATTTTTCTGGCTACGCTGCTTGAAATAGGTCAGGTTTATAGCAAGAGGACATGATGAAGCTTATGTGAGCTGCTTGCTTTGGAATGTAAGGAGTAGATGCTTTTCTTCCTTTAAAAGCTTCTTTAAAACTCCACTGCTAGCATGATTTGCCACTAATTGTGCCTAATCTCATTTATCTAAATCCTTCACATCCTTGCCTATTTCCCATCACTTTTATCCAGGGTTGCACTTTCATAACAACCACTGCCTTCAGTTGGATGGAAGGACATTAGGTACCATCGCACTACTGCTGGTCCTTTGACAAGTGACAAGTGGCCTGTTTCTTTCCCTTAGGGGTGATATAATTTATCTCACCAATGAGTTCAGCCTCTGGCAGCCTAGAAACTAAGGGCCTTGAATGTTAACTCAAATTGTAACTGGGGATGCGTAACAAGACTAACTGTCCAGAAGTAGTAACTGTGTAAATGTGTAACTGTCCAGAAGTAGATGATATATCCAGCCTATAGAACAAAATACATGAATATATGCTTAGCGCTCATTTATTTGAACAATCAGAGCAAGGAAACTTCATGTTTTGGAGTATGGATTAATAGGACATGAGTGATTAAACATGCCCCTAAATATTTTAATAAAATAATGATATTATCTCTCTTGGTCTCTCCCTCACATGCATACAATATGTTAGAATGGAGTTAAGGCTGAGATACATTTCCAGATAATTTAAGATAAAAATATTTAGGGATGTTGTAATTACTACAAACCCAGAAAATACAGACATCAGACTGTACATTTAAGATATGTAGTCTACTTTAACTCTGGTCTGTAGTGATGCCAGGCCCGAACTATACAGTTATGATTAAGACCTTTTAATGTATGTGGCACTAGATTATATGCAAATTATTTGTAAAGACAAATTAAAATTTGTTTTTCATACTTTTACAGTGTTTTCATATTTTACCTACAAATACTTTATCACTTTAGGACAGAGTTAAGGTTGTCTGGGTGCTGCCATGGGTGATGTAATGAATGGGGAGAATAGAGAATATATCTATCTTTTAAAAAACAGTTAAATTGAATCTGGGACCAGAATCACTAAATGACCTTAATAATAACAATATGATTATTGCATAGACTAAGTCCAAGGAAGAGTTAAGGTGGTCTGGTTTTATGATAACTATAAGCAATGGTGTAATGTTTTTTGCATTTAAGTTATTGATACATACTCTCAACACCGTATTTCCATTGTAGCTGTTTTTCTGATGTATTGGTTTAGAGGGCTGTGTTAATGAGATCATCAACATGTGAAAGATGTGTGTGTATATCTTTACTTTAAAAGCTCCCCTGGAGTCTCTGGGACACTGGTAGGGCTGCCCCATAGCCCAGTGGAGTCAAGACGGCAATTATATGGAAAGTCTTTCAGGTACTGAAGCCCAAGCCCTAGATGGACTCTTTAAAGAGTAATGGTAGTTGGGTCAAGTAATCTAACAGTGAGAACACTTGACTCATGTCAGTTTTTCTCTTGCCCTTGAGTCATTACAACTAACAGAACTGTTTCATGCAAATAAGCAGTAGAGCAAAGGTGATGATAGGCACATTTTCTCTGATGTCATAATTGCCCCAATTAGTCACCAGAACTATTCACTTTAACATATATAATCATAACAATTAGATATAATTGTTAGTACAATAAGTACAAATTATTTTTTTCAAATATATCCTATGTGCAAAATTTCAATTAATTTTATCTACATTAAAAGCTGTAAATGTCACCATTATTCCATTGTAAAAATGGGACAAAAACCATAAGACTGGCAGATCCTTAATATCTTAAAGGATCTAGTTTAATTAATTTTAGCTCATAAACTAATAGATTTATTTGTAAATTCTCAGAAAATTCATTCTGTGTTCAAAGAATAAGTGCTGTGAGTTGGGGAGGGGGGATACGCTGCACTTTTCATACACAACAAAGAGGTTGAAACCCTGTTTTAAATGCAAAACAGAACTAACAAATCTTAACTATGTGATTGCAGTATCGTTGTAGCCAAGTTGCTTCCAGGATATTAGAGAAGCCAGGTGGGTGAGTAATATCTTTTATCGGATCAATTTCTAGTGGGGAAAGAGACAAGTTTTTGTGCTACACAAAGCTTCTTCTTAGTTGAAGATGATCTCTGTGTAGCTTGAAAGCTTGTCTCTTTCACCACCAGAAGTTGGTCCAATGAGAGCTAATACCTCACAAACCTTAACTATGCAGTTAAGACCAGAGCCTCTATAATATAATATCTTTCATCTTACAGACTCCCTCTGGTTTATGTAAACTTTATTAATTGTAGGTCAACACCTTTAGACTTTACTCATGCAAGTAGTCAGTCTGAGCCCAATGGCACTATTCACAAAAGTGGAAGCTGAAGCTAGATAGATTCAGACTAGAAATATGGTGCAAAATTTTAACATTGAGGATAATTAATCACTGGAACACCTTACCCATGGCTGTAAAGCCAAATTCTTAAGGGTATTTAGGTGCTTGGGAAGGATTATCTATCTCCTGAAGTCTCTAAAAAACAAATCTGAATATTCTTCTGAAAGGTATGCTATAGCTCAAACAGAAGTTACAGGCTTGAGGCAGAGATTATTGGGTGAGGTTCTTTGGCCTGTGTTGTACAGGAGGTCAGACTAGATGTACATAATAGTCCTTTTTTGCCTTGGAATCTATGTATAAGTAAGGAGAAATTGATTATCTCATATGTATTTCACCAATAAAGTACAGTTTGAAATGCCGGGGCGGGGGATGCAGTAGAGATTTAACAGTGCACAAATAACACTACACCACAGTATAGGGAAGAAAGTGAAGAAAAATACCCCATTCCAGTATAGTTGAATGTTCAGTTTATCAAAGAAGAAATTTGATATATTAGAAATTTGGCCACAATATTAGGGATAACTAATATCTATTTGCTATTTGTGCAAGTGTCCTGGATCTTTAATGAACGCAAGAAGTCAGGACTGTACTTAAATGTTACTTCATTTATCCACCTTCTGAAAAACGTGTGTGGACTTTTGTGTATCATTCAGATGGAATTATTTGACTGCTCTTTCACTGGGAAAATAGTTTGGACATAATGATAATGCAGATATGTTGATAGTAATTTTGAGAGGGTAAGAATACAGCCCTACTGGCTTCCCTAAAAAAGCAATCTGTACAGTAGTACATCCATGGTATCTCACCTCCCAGCTAAGTATATATCTCTCCAGTTCCAAGTCCTAGCAGCTCTAAAAGTGGTATAGAACACTAAGCAAAATAACTTTGTGGATATTAACCCTTTCAGTTTTTGGCATATTTCTCAAACCAATAGCTATGCACAAGATCATGTCTGGCCCTTGTGGGCATGCAGGTGAGGCATGGACAAGGAATGTTAGGGAGAATAAGACAAGAGAAGGAACCTCCTCCTACAAATGGCAGAGTGGCCACCTATTAAATAATGTAAGAGTAGCAGGTAAGCACCTTTACCTGTGTTGTTATAAATCACCATTAATTAGTTAATTAATGTTAATTCATTAGATAAATGTGACTGAAAGGTTGCACTGCCAGTCTGCCCAAAATGGAGGGGTAGGTGAAGGCAGGGTCGTACGAGAGCTGGCAGGCGCAAGGAGGCCACAGAGTACCCATTTAAAGGGTGGAAAATGTCTCACTGCAGTATGCAATCCCAGAGAACCCCACAGAGACAGAATCTTTTCCTTGGTTCCCACTAAAGCATGGCCCCTCTGCATCTCTGCAATGCAACTGCAGGCCTGAAAACACAACACAGCCATACTCATGTCCCCCAAACTTGAGGGCAGTATAGATAGATAGGCAGTGTTCCTAGTGGATAGAACACAGGACCGAAAACAGGGTTCTATTCCTAGCTCTGCTACTGGTCTGCTGGGTGACCTTGGGCAAATTACTTTCCCTCTCTGTGCCTCAGTTTCTCCAGCTGTAAAATGGGAATAAAGATACTGACCTCCTTTGTAAACGTAGATGGAGAGCTATAAATGAACTGCTATATAAGAGCTAAGAATTGTTATTATGTTAGCCAGACATAGTCGTATCTGCCTGCCTATCTGTCTAAATATCAAGAAGCAATAATTCACATGTCACCTTGTTTGACTACTTGTAGATCTTTTTGTCTGCTGATGACTTTAAGGAATGAATCCATTTTTTTTTAATATTAAGAACTAAACAAGAAACTAAACTAAACTTATTATTTAAAATTCTTTACCCTTTTTCTCTACTCACAAAGATCTTTCTTGTCAAGTGCAGATGGGAAGGGAAACTGAGAGTCCAGTATATGGTCAGAAATATAATGAGTATATTTTGCCACTGGCTAATAAATCAAAATCAAAATTAATAGCTGGAGTTAAAACTTTTCTAGCAGATGCAAGCAAGATGTTTTCATACCAGTCCTGGCTGCCAGAAGGTAAAGAGCAACTGTAAAATTTACAGTGTGATCTGTAGCTGTATGAATGCAGATGTACATTAATATGCTCCAAACGCTGACGCTTGTCCCCATTAATAAGTACCACCATGATTTTAAGGAATCTTCATGTGGGTAGTTATTGCAATAAACACATCTGCTGACCTATAAACACCAAATATTTTAACCCAAGGTTTCATGCTCAATTCTTGTACCTCTTTCTTCAGTTGGATACATCAAGCCCAAATAGCACACTCTTTAAATAAAAACCAGGACCTCTGAACAAGGCCAGATACATTTGTTCACTGCTGTTACCACTGGATTATGATGACTGAGCACCTTGACAATTTGTTTGATTACAGCAAATAGGTATGCGAGAGCTCTGTTATTTCTGTCAGCACATACATGGAGTTTGTGATTCAGAATTAAAGAACCAGTTTGGCTGAGCAGTCTCCAGATGGACAGTCTCTCTTATGTTCATTATTATACCTAAGAAATCAGTGAAATTTCTTTGTTCCCTCCCTCCTCACCCCACACTTTCTTAAGGAGTTTTATAAATCAGCCTTTTGGTTGCAGATTAAAAGCTCATCACTTTTATGTAGTCATCTTTTGCAACAGCTCAGTTCTGTTGAATTTATTATATTAGTAACACGTACAATAGTGTTGATGGCACTGAGTCATCTTAAGGATCTTAGCCAGTATTTGTAGTGAGATATAGAGTCTTTATACCCTTGGTTGCTGGTTTAAATTTGGCTCAGTAATGGTTGTATACAATTAACTACTGAATGTGACTTACTACATGAAAATTATTCTTTCAGAGTGAAACAACGTCCTGTCCAAGGCTAAAAATAAGGCCTATGCATTGCTTAAATCACACCTAAATCCTCAAAGAAGGGTAAAGTAGGATTTAAGTAGTATACAATTTTTGTGCTGAGCATCTGCAGAGGGATGAATTTCACCCTCAGTGGCCTGCTATTTGTGGAATAAATCAGTAGGCTCTGCCCTATTCCCACTGGAAAGGTGTCTTTGTCACAAAACCATTACAAATAGGCAGTAACTGATACACTTCATGGTATGCTCACCAGAGAGGCTGAAGATTTAATCTGATGGAATGAGAGGACACTGAAGACAATGAGAGGTTGAAGATTTAATCTGATGGAATGAGAGGACACCTCCCATCCCAGTATATGTTAAGGTTGTCATCTGTGTTTCATGGCTCAACAGAGAACTTCAGTCTTGCATGCTGTCAGTTCAGTCTCTTGTGAGCTGTTATTGTTTTTTGGAATGAAGCTCCCTTTGGCTACTCCACACCCCTTTCTGTACCACAAGGTATAGGCTCAAATAGGCCAGTCCCTCATGAGAATTTTCTCCCAGGTCCCCCTCCACTGTGAATTTAATATGAATTCTTCCTCTAATATTTTGGCCTTGAAAATCTTCCTGGAGAAAATTTCTGTGACCACTTAGCATTCAGGTTCAAGCCACCTCATCTGGAATATTTGGATATGCAGAATCAGAGGTTAAATTACTAATTCAATATGGATTATTTCAGATCTCTAAATCCAGCTATATCCTATAGAGACTGTCTCACCACAGAAATTTCATTTCCACACTTTTTATATCCTGCAGAGGCATTCTTTTTTCACAATACAAACACAGCAAATAGACATGCCTATAATTGTTTGGATGATAAACATCTTAATCTGTTTATCTGCAAAGACTAATATTTGCTTCAGCATAGTTTATTTAATGTTCATCACCTATATTTTATATCCAGAGTGAGGGAGGGGCATTCTGTATTGCAAAGACTAATAATGTTGAACTTTCTGTGTTGGCCGTCATTTCTCATAAATCCATTAATATCTCTAGTACTTTGGCTGGCATATACTAAGGAGTTTTCTGCATATGTTGATCCTATAAGTGGCAAGAGAGGTCTCTTTCTTCCAAAGATCCTTTGGTGAATTAGAAGAGATTAAACTGTTAAAAATTACATGGGGACAGATCCTCAGCTCATATAAATTTGATGTAATTCCATTGATTTCAATGCACCTACATTAATTTATACTAGCTAAGAATCTGGCCTACTGTGATTACCCCAGTGTTTGCAATGAGAATTCAAATGCACACAGGTCAAGAAATTCAAATGTTATCATCCCCATGGCAACATTAACTCAGTCACATTGCACCTACAGCGTGTGGTATTTTGGATTACTGGCTGTATTGTGAAAGGCCTTAATATATACTGTACAGTGTATTATTGTATCAGAGTTAATACTTTTGTGGTAATCTTAATATTTTAATTTCCTGATTTCTGGGGATTTGGAATTCTCAACTTTCAATGCTACATTAACATTGTTTTTGAATACATTTGAGAGAAAAAAAGGCGAGGAAAAAAAAGAAATGAAAATGAAAATAAAAATCATACTTCCTTTCATTGTATTTGCCTATTGGCCTTACTGTGCATCAGCAAACCTCTTAGTGAATGAAGCAAGCTCCCATTTCCCCTGTGCAAAAGCCTGGATTTGGACCTTTATACTTTTGACATGTTTGTGTTTAATCTATCAAATGCTTACATAGTGAGTCTCAGGTGTTAATCATTGCAAATCTTCTTCATTTAATTGACAGCATAATAATTTTATGCTGTAATTTTGCTTATGTAATGTAAGGATATTGTACTATGTACCCTTGTACATTGTGGGCCAGACCTTAAGATGTGTCCCTTTTTTTCACATTTCTGGTAGATTCTGATGGTAAAGAGAGCATAACCAGCACTGGAGGATCACCTCAGTTTAGGGAAATGCTCTAGTGGTGTTACTTCTCATTTCCTGATTCCAGTGAAGAAATGTCATCAGCACAGAAGGGTTGTGGCCAGGACTTCCCTCTATTTACCACTGAGGTTAACCTGCCATCTTGATTCTCTGGTGCTGTTGGCAGCCAACAGAATATACACAAGCGGAGTTTTTTAATATATACCCAGGAACTGGCCCTGCACACATCTGGTCCAGATTTACCTCAGCTTTGTACTTCCTCCCTCACCTGTTATTTACTCTTTGCCAAAGATTTATAGCCCTCTGACTTACATTTCACTCCAGAAGTAGCATTACTTTTGGTTTTATGGCAGAATTCCAGCCTTGGATATATCTAGATATGTTCATATGTCTCTAATCTCAACTCGCATAATCAAATCTTAGTGTTTTTAAAATTACAGCCCATAATTGTACATTGAAATGAAAATCATTGTTGCCAGGGCTTACGGAAACATAACAACTGCCTCACCAGATCAGTGGTGCCTTTGTAAATGCAGGATCTAGAGAGCTGAACTCCTTAGCGTGTTACAGTGTTTATCCTCTCATGTTGAATGAACCTTATACAGAGGTTGTTGAGGTTACCATACTTTTGGCCTCAAGATGTATAAATCTTTCCAAAGTGTCAAAATGTTGCTGCAAAATTAGGGACATGGCATTTCTTTTCTTTAATAGCTTGAGAATCATTATGTTATATCTGACATGATCACACTATTTGTAACGTACACAATGACCTGTTCACTGGGTGAAAATCTATTTCCATCTATTCAGCACATTCTCTCAAGATGCCTTCAGTGCTTTATTATAGGTTTCATTGTACTGGTCCCTGAAGAAAGTGTGGCTGATTTCTTCTCTGATTTTTTTCTGCATGCCTGAGTTTCACAGAGTGCAGACCCTTTCATATACTGGATATCTTCTCACTGAATTTGACAGATCCTCTTTACCAGGCTTACTTACTACCACATAGATTGCATTTGAGTTAGTTTTTGGCCATTGTATGAAATGATAAGTTTTCTTCTCTCTTACCTTACGTCAATGTCTTTACATGTGTTTATTTCTTGTACAGTAGCTAGCAGAATAGTCCTGGGGGGTCTCTAGGTACTACTGCAATACAAATAATAAGAATCTACAACTAAAATGAGTAATTTAAGGACACTAATCCAACTATGCTTCCACTACTTTGGTTGACATATATTTCCTTGTTGGTTTCTACTTTGTGGATGAGTTCAATGCTCGTGAATGTGAGGGGCTAATAACACTGGCTCGCATACTGTGAGCAGAAACATTGCAGGTTTATCTTTCCAGTTTTGAAAGTTTCTAAGGCTTAAACATAAATCCACCCATATCCTTTGCTTTCTGCTAGATATACACTATTATTTTTGTGTTGGGAACAGGTGGTTCCTCAAACAGGTAGGCAGCAGGGAATGTAAGTGCTCTCTTTGGGGAATTATGGAAATCTTAAAAGTTGAGAATAGGTAGTACTGGAGTTTTAAAAATCAATGTCCCTGCTCTGGATAGGGTGACCAGATGTTCCGACTTGATAGGGACAGTCCCGATTTTTGCGTCTTTTTCTTATATAGGCTCCTATTACCCTCACGCCCCCACCCCACCTGCTGTCCCGATTTTTCAAACTTGCTGTCTGGTCACCCTAGCTCTGTAACAGTAGTGATACAACTGTAGTGTAGTGGGAGGTGCAGATGTGCACCACCTTTGAAAATGTGGCTGTTCATTCAAGTGCCTAAGTATGGAGTCTGCTAATCTAACTTTATCCCAACTTTGTAAATTTACCCTAATTGCCTCCTATTTTATTGCTAAATTATGCTTTAAGATGCCTGCTCACGTTCATATTATATCAAAGCTAACACTAAAATATTCATTGTTTTAAATTGACTGCTTTCCACATGCCATCTGCATTGTTAGTGAGACAGCATGCTATTTCATCAATTCACTACAGTCTCTAACCTGCTGATTCATTTGCATGGGTGAAAGGTGAATGTTCAATGATTTCCACCACAGTTAACATAAACATTGACCTGATCGACTGCAGTGCTCCCTCTGTGCCATAACATAGCCACAGATTTATCATTCCTGCTTTAGCTTTGCTCCAGGCGCCTGATTAAAAAGCCCAGACCAATGTCTGCTTTTATCTACTTACTTTGATTTTCACTTTGGAGCACTTTACCAGAACTGTACTCATACCCCCCTGCTGCTTACATGCTTTGTGGCATTTATTGTCTGAGTTTTCCTCTCAGTGTGGCACCAAGGTCTAACTGCATAATATACCTTCTGCATGCAAGGATAATCCACATCTTCATCATCACTCTGATATATTGGACATGGTTTCTATAATGTTGTGGATATAATAGGGAAGAAAGCAATCAGAAAAGTCCCTGGGATTTTCAAGTTGCCTCTGAAGACTAATAAAATTCACCATATGTTTCTTCTATCTGCTGTGAACCAGGCTTCACTTCTAAATCCATGCAAGAAGCTGAAGGCTTAGTATGATGATGTCATCTAGACTAATCGTTTGCTAGAGTTATTGCTATTAATCATGGCTTACTATTGGTCTATGTAAAACCACATGGGGCATAGCATTAGCACCAGAACATTTATCAAGAAAAATGACTTTTTTGGGGTAAGGACATATTGCTTTTGCACTTCACTTAGGAAGAGAGGATGAAATTAGTCAGTATTGCTTAAAAGGCAGGCACTCTTGAAATAAATGATGACATGTTATGCTAATCTAATTAACTACATAGTACTTTTGAGAAAAGGAGGCAGCTGAATGTCTAGAAAATGAGGGGATTTAGAAATGGATATATAGAGTTCTTTATTTTCAGACTTTACATATACTTTTCAGTTTATGTGAATTCATGTGTTTTAATGTTACTGCAAATATTTGATGCTTCAAAGAATTTGTTGTGACAATCATTGGTAAAGACTTTTTTAGGCCATAAACTCCTTATTGGAGCAAAGCAGAAAATATAAAGATTGATACAATATAAAGTAAAGAAGCATTTAAAATGTTTTTGATTTGGTTATTAAAAGTAGCTGTAATTAAGCCCTGCAAGAAACATTAAACAACATTATTACCTCCTGGGATTGAAAAAAGGCTATAAAAGTGTGCAGTAGTTATATGAGTTTAATAGGAAAAAATAATGAACGTTTTTAAAAATCTCACCTTCAGTTTATTTTGAAAGGACAATTCATGTTTTTCTTCAATATTCTAATTTTTAAAAAAGGAATTTTATCTGTTAATATAAAACTTAAAAGCAATGGCTTAAATCAGAATGACACAGGCCAGAAGAAAGTATTTTCTATATTATCTAATATGCATTAAAATGTACTATTTAAGATAACGTTTTTATTTATTGATGCTTATAAAAGATGCCAGGTTCAAACTGACAACCCAAAAGAGTGAAGTCCTTTATTTATCCAGAGAGTTTTTAAAGACACATCACTGGATATATTCAAGAGATAAAATAGATCATACCAAACCAACCTGATCTCCTTCTTTGAGAAGGTAACAGATTTTTTAGACAAAGGAAATGCAGTGGATCTAATTTACCTCGATATCAGTAAGACATTTGATATGGTTCCACAAGGGGAATTATTAGTTAAATTGGAAAAGACGGGGATTGGTATGAAAATTGAAAGGTGGTTAAGGAATTGGTTAAAGGGGAAACTGCAATGGGTCATACTGAAAGATGAACTGTCAGGCTTGAAGGAGTTACTAGTGGAGATCCTCAGGGATCGTTTTTGGAACCAGTCTTATTTAATGTTTTTATTACTGACCTCAACACAAAAAGTGGCAGTGTGCTAATAAAGTTTGTGGATGACACAAAGCTGGGAGGTATTGCCAATACAGAGAAGGACCCAGATATCATACAGGAAGATCTGGAGGACCTTATAAACTAGAGTAATAGTAATAGGATGAAAATTAATAGTGAAAAGTGCAAGGTCATGCATTTAGGAATTAATAACAGGAATTTTTGTTATACGCTCCAGACACATCAGTTGGAAATAACAGAGGAGGAGCAGGACCTCGGAGTACTGATTGATCACAGGATGACTATGAGCCACCAATGTGATATGGCCATGAAGAAATCTAATGCGGTATTGGGATGTATCAGGTGAGGTATTTTCAGTAGAGATAAGGAGGTGTTAGTACCGTTATACAAAGCACTGGTGAGATGTCATCTGGAATACTGTTTGCAGTTCTGGACTCCCATGTTTAAGAAGGATGAATTCAAACTGGAACAGGTACAGAGAAGGGCTACTAGGATGTTCCGAGGAATGGAAAGCCTGTCTTATGAAAGAAGACTCAACAAGCTTGGCTAGTTTATCTTAACCAAAAGAAGGCTGAGGGGAGATATGATTGCTCTCTCTAAATATATCAGAGGGATAAATACCAAGGAAGGAGATGAATTATTTAAACTCAGTACCCTAGTGGACATAAGAACAAATGGATATAAACTGGCCATCAGGAAGTTTAGACTTGAAATTAGACACAGGTTTCTAAGCATCAGAGGAGTGAAGTTCTGGAACAGCCTTCCAAGGGAAGCAGTATGGGCAAAAGACATATCTGGCTTCAAGATTAATCTTGGTAAGTTTATGGAGGGGATGGTATGATGGGATAGCTTAATTTTGGCAATTAATTAATCTTTGACTATTAGCAGTTAATATGCCCAATGGCCTGTGATGGGATATTAGATGAGGTGAGATCTGAGTTACTACGGAGAATTCTTTCTGGGTTTCTGGCTGGTGAGTCTTGCCCATAGGCTCACATTTTAGCTGATCACCACATTTGGGGTCTGGAAGGAATTTTCCTCCAGAGCAGATTGGCAGAGGCCCTGGGGTTTTTTTCACTTTCCTCTGCAGCATGGAGCCTGGGTCACTTGCTTAAGGATTCTTTGCACCTTGAAGTCTTTAAACCATGATATGAGGACTTCAATAGCTCAGACATAGGTTAGGGGTTTATTACAGGAGTGGATGGGTGAGATTCTGTGGCCTGCATTGAGCAGGAGGTCAGACTAAGTCCCTTCTGACCTTAAAGGCTATGAGTCTAGGAGTCTAGTTTGATAGATTTTATAATTTACACAGGAAGTTATTCCTACTCAATATTTCCTTGTTTGCCATAGCCTTACCTACATGGGAAGAGGAGATCTGGTACTTTAGGTCTCTTTAATGTAATAGACAAAGGCATAATAAGCTCCAGTAAATTGAAATTTAAGTCAACAAAATTGAAAGTGGGAAATAAGAAACAAACTTTTAAGAAGGAAATGGTAATTAAACCACTGGACCAGTTATCCACGGGATGTGGTATATTTTCCATCACTCCAAGTCTTTAAATCAAAACTGGATGGCTCCCTTAGCGATATGCTCTAGTTCAACTAGACGTTGTTGGGCTAGATGCACTCAGTGAAATCTACAGCTTGTGTTATGCAAGGAAGTCCAACAAAATACTCATAATGGTACCCTCTTGTCTTAAAGTTCATTCAAATTTTTAAAAAATAAATGGTGATAATCATTTCTGTTAATAAATTACAGTCTTCATGTTCTGGGAGCTAAAATCTGTTAGAGATTTATTACAGATTCTTTGGGACAGCTCCTCAGAAGGTGTAGATGAACAAGGTTGCACTGAAGTCAGTGAAGCTCCACTGATTGATAGCGTCTGAGGACCTCTTCCATTGAGTGTATAGAGACCGAGAGTTGCTCTTCTTAATCCCATTTCTCAAGCCAGAAAAAATACAGCTTCTTACTTTACTTACTTATAATCTCATGTGCCTACTAACACATGGGGTAGCCCATTTTCCCCACTGCTGCCTATCCGGAGGAAGATGTTCGCCACCATTTTAAGTTGTCTACCACAAACCAGCATCCTTTTATATCATCCTACCAATAAGTAATACTTTGTCCTCCACACCTTCTCTTCCCTCCAGATGGAATCCAATCTAAGATGTACCTTGTATTCTGCCATGGGGTGGCCTGAAAACCTGGCCAAACCACCATAGCCAACTCTAATTGTGCAGTCTGCTGACCCATGCAGCACAACACTTCCTCACTAGTTACACAGTCTCTCCAACAAATTCCAAAATTCTTCTTAAACAATGCTGGTGGAATGCATTCAGCTTCCTGTAATGTATTTCCACTATCTGCCATGTTTCTGAGTAATGCAGTAGTATTGGAAGGACTATAGCATTGTACAATTTTGAGATGGAAAAACAATGTATTGGCTTTACCACTTCTTGCCTTCAGTTGGCCATTAGCAGATACTGTACTTCCAAGACACACAAAATCATTAACTCTTTCGTACTTTTCACAATCAGCCACATACTCAGTGCTGACATTCTCACCTATCTCCATAGTCTTTGTCTTCCATGTACTGAAAGAAAGTCTCAGTTCAGCAGCTTCTGCTTTTACACTTTTCTTGCCATCCAAGTTGGTATCCAATATGACTATTTCATCTGCAAAATAGAAGTCTTGCATCTTATGCCAAAACAATACCAGTGACCTTGGCAGCCGCTGTTGCTCTTCTCGTCAAAGTCTATGACAATGCAAAAGAGAACTGGGGATAGTACACAATCTTGCCTCACACCAGTAAGGTTCTTAAACCATTCCATGTATCTGCTTCTGAACCTGGTGCCAGACACAGGACTTCACCATCCTGCAACTAATCATGAGGTGTGAAGAGAAGGAGAAGATTAAGGTGGAAGGAAATTAAAGGAAACAAATTTACTCCTAAATCCACAACGTGGAACAATGGCCCCCCGGGGTTTTCTCCCCAACCCGTGCCTGCTGTTGGCAGGGCTATGCAAGTGTATATGTTACATTGTGGTATGCACTGTACATTTTGTGCCTTAAAATATGGTAAAAATCCTTTTTAATGCTCTTGTTTAATAAAAGTAAACAAATATTTTTCACCATATAAAAATTTAAAGAGGAAAAATGTTAACCTGTATTGCCACCTGAGTCCATAGAAAATGCCTGCCAGGTGGGAGCAATACTATTTTATGGCCATCTAAGTTCAAAATTCGTGCTCCATCCTTTAAAGCTATATCTGTTCACTGAATGGCAAAGGCAAAAAGAGGTGAGTTTTTCTCATTGTAAGAGTGTGCAAAGGCTTCATATTACTGGCACATGTGGTGCAGGCCTTAGGAGCTATCACATCACTAGGACAGGGTATTACAATAGTTTAGATAAATGACAGGAGCATGATTTGCCAAATTATTATCATTCCAAGATAATAAGGGCTGAACTCTGCAGATGCCTCTTAAGTGACAGAATGCTGTTCCTACGACAGATGTTATGTGTTACTTAATGGCTAGAAATGGATTAAGCTTTACACTCAAATTCCTACTGGCTTCAGGAAAAGAGATATAATTACTATTGGCTTGTATGGAGCAATGCCCTTATAGTCAAGCGCCCCAATCACCAAAACATCATTTCTAAAGTATTTAGTTTTGTAATATTTTGTCACATCCAATCAGCCAGTCTGAATAATAGCACAAAAATAGTCCCAATTGAGCTGGGTAGCAAAGATTTGTAGAGATAATATTTCAAAACAAAAGACCTAAGCCAAATCAAGGTATGATATTCTTGCCTTTCAAAATCTCTGACCCTCTTGCTTCTCTTATTTGCTGATAAAATTATGAAAAAAATCTATTAATGCCAACAGCTTTTAAGCTTATTTTACATTCCCAATGAGCTGAAGTGTTTTTTTATGTATCTACATAACTTCAGCTTGCTGTTTGCCAGAGGTTCAATTTTCTAGACTTATATGGAAGAGCACATTAAATGCAGAGAAGAGTGGTGACTACTATAAGCATAAAACTTCAAGCTGTTAATGCAAGATCTTTACTGAGTTGAGACAATGGTAATGTTGGAAGAATGGTCTTGTTGCAGAAGAGTAACCTGTGCTGATTGCATGGGAAAATATCCTTGTTCTAGTAACCTTGTGTGATTTGTAGGAAAATGCCCATATATGGGACATATTTTTTAGGTCAGAGGCATTAGAAACGAATTTAAGTTTTAAAGTTAAAACTAATTATATTTAGAAAAGGAGGTATGTGCCTAGCTAACTTGCTATAATTCTGTGTAGTTATAACTGTATAGTTAAGAATTAAATCCATTGTATGAAATATGCTTATAACTTCCTTTCTTTTTTATCATTAGTTTCTTTTAATAAAAATACATATGGAAGATTTATGATTAAGATGTGGAATCACAGAATCGTTGTGTAACTGGCCAAATGAATTTAAATTGGCTAACAGGTTAGAAAAAAATGTGCATTAACTATTGTTAGTGCTTAGAGTTATAATGTTATGATGTAACATTTGATTTTAAAAGATTCTGTCTTTTAGAGTCAGAGAGCTCAATTCTCCACCTCTTCAGTCTCTGCTTGGACCCTGTCTGTGTGTCTGTATGTTGAGGGGGAGTGAGCGGTGGAAGATGAGGAGTCAAAAAGCCAGTTACAGTTCCCTCCTTTGTTATGTCCGGCCATGAAAGTTGGAGCATCTGTTCTAACTTATGCCTGCAGATAATAGGCAAAGTGGAGCTCTGCAATGCTATGCTCCCTCCATGCTCTCAGCACACTACAAATATGACTTCTGCCACTGCTCACATGCCAGCCCTGCCAGCCCTGTGCATGGGAAACTCTGTACTGGCCAGTTGGTTCCAGAATCTAGCTGCTTTGCACCACATGTGCAGCCATAGTGCATTTGACAGTTTGGCCCAGGAGCTCCAGCCATATCACTTTCCATAGAACACTGTTGTTTGTTCTGGTCCTGAGAAATGGTTATTGGTATGGATGCCACAGGTGAAGAAATCAGCAGCTACGCAGCTGGTTATTTTTGGAATAAATGCCTAAACAATTAACCAAACTGTATTAATTGTAAGAAGTAATTCATAAAGTCCCCTTGATACTATGTAGCAGATAATCAGTCAATGTGGCATTCTATCAGCTGATCATAAAGGCCCGGTTCATAGCATGAGGTTACCGGTGGCTTCCCTCCCCCACTTCCAGCAATGCCCCCATCCCTTATTCCCCCTTCTATTCTTTCCTTGTGTGCAGATTTGGACACTGAGGAAAGTTACGTCAATCTGTGCTCATTGCTAAAAGCTGCCTTCCCAAGTCTAACTCACTAGACCCTGTGGCCAGGACTGGAATAAATTAAAGGCACCCGCTAGTGCACTGTTGCCTTATTAGACCCTGCTGACTACAGTGTGACATAAATGACATTTATGAAAACACAGTTAGCCTGACTGACCTCTTCAACCAAGGACTGACAGATGACTACCACTTATAAGTGAGCCCACCAAATGCTTCCAAGAAAGAGAAAACCCCCAGTGCTCGTACCTATCTTCAGCAAGGGAAAACCCATTTCCAAGCTCAGCGCATAGTTAGCACATCAAGAAAACCAGCACTAAACCTTAAAGTTATACCCTAGCAGTAACACTATCAGAGGTAGTAAGCAAACCATAGCTGAGAAGGTTGGAAAATAATTTCTTCTCTGGGAACTGGAGTGGGACTCTCAGGCCTCACAAGCTACATACATCCAACACAGAAGCCTTCAAACTGACCAGTCACTGAAGTTGGGTGTGCCACTTCACTACTAACATATATGAAATGCTAAGAAGTACACCCGGACTGGGCACTGTGGCTATGTACTCCGGGCAGTGAGCCTGTGCTGTTGCTCACCACTTCATTACGACTTTAGCGTGCTAGCTTGATGAGAGCTAAAATGTCTGTGAACTGAGACTCACACTCCTAGCTATAGGTGCTGATGCGGCCTGTGTGTTAATTGTGAAGTAATATCCATGAACTAATGGATACACAAATTGACTGCATATAAATTTGACATGTATACTGATTTCGCAAATATAGTTCATGGCATTTTCAGAACATGATTGGAATATGAGGTTGCGGGAGGGGGGCAAATATTTTTCCCTTCTTACATCTCATATAATAGCCTGAGAAGATTGACTGGGCATATCAAACAGGGCCCCAATGAAAAGAATTTACTTTCAGTAAATATATGGTATTGCATTAAACTTTACAAACTAAATAGCTCAGGCACAGTATAAGGCAAGAGGGCAGGAAAAAATTCAGTGAATCCTTGTTCCAGCCACCAGATTAATTTTCAAAGAATTTGTGATGATGGACACACTACAAAACCCAAAGAGCAAATGAAACACAACAGCAATATGTGCAAAATGAACTACTGCATGTTTTGTAGAAACATGATTTGGAAGCTATTATAGCAGCACTGACATTTTCATTATAAACCTCTACTTTCAGTGCTTCATAATTCAGCAATAGGCATTTGCTTTAGGATAACTCAGAATAAGAGGTCTCAGCCTAGCAGAAAAATGTTGTGGTGTTTGCTTGTATGTGCGCAAAATGTAAAAAAAAAAAAAGAAAAAAAAAAGATGCATTTATCTCGTCTAACCTAAAAGAGTCACTTTTTAAAGTGTTGCCTGGGTGGCTTTTAATTGATGTTTATTTATTAATTATTGTTATTTTATTATTTGTATTTTACCCACTAGAGGACCAAGGCACGATGAAGACCTGATTCTGCTGTTATGGGAAAAGTCATCAAATGCTGCTTTTACATGTAGCCTTACAAATCCTTTCCCTTAGTGTGCAAGGGGGATTGTGGGTGTCAGAAGCAGGACACTAATTTCAGAAGAAGGCAACATCAGTACTAAGCACTGTACAAATGTAACTCACTGACCATTGTGTTGTGTCCCCCTCTGTGGCCAGTCCACACAAGATATGCGTGTTATAGCTCACAGCTTGAGAGCATGGCTCACATTGTAAAGTTTCACACTTGTATCTTTGGAGGTCCCTGGTTCAGTCCCTCTTTGTTGATTATGATAGTTGCCACTACACAAACACCTAATCAGAGACTTTCTGTTGTGAATAGTTTATGAGCTTAATAGACAAGACAGACAGTAAAGGAAGAGTCTGCAAATGAATATGCAAATTGAGGTCCAGATAGCTTACATTACTTGTCCAAGATACCACAGGAAGTCTTTTGCTCCAGCAACATGTGGAGTTCCCATTGAAGTCAATGGGAGTTTTGCAGAGGACTTGAAGGGTTTGGCCTTTTACTATTGAATATACCATAACTAGGCTTTGCAGATTTTTTAAAACAATTTGAATGGATAATATGAGGTTGATTTTAAAGGATTTTTATTGATTTAACTTTTCACAGTTGTGCAAAATTATGAGGAAGGCAACAATTATTTAATGATAATTCACGTTGATTCAAAAAGTTGACACTTCATAAAGGTTAAAACAAATTGCCAATGTAACATGTCAAACTCTACAAAGTAAATATCCTTAAGGCAAACTAACAAGTTCTCAAGTAACATTTTTCTTACTTTGTCTACCTGTAAATTTCAATGATCATCCATGAAAATATTTTTTTCACTGGTTTGTGTCTGAAGTTGACATTTATTGATAAAGACTAATCAATCAAAGTCTAACTAGAATATATTTTAAATATTTGTTTTATGACTTAATAGCAAAAATCGCTGCTATTTTTAGGACTGTGACCAGGACAATGAAGCTTTAAACTGCAGTTTGTGCCCTGTGAGATTCTCATAGGGAATGAACACTGTTGAATCGACATAATGGCCCATTGATGGCAATGGGAGTTTTGCCATAGTCTTCATCAGAGCCAGGAGTTCACCCCATGACTATTAATATAATATTGTCAGATGGAATCTTCAGTAAACAGTTTATTTTCTTTTTCAAATATTTATATATTTTATTTTTATATGTTTATTTTTTCCATTAGTATATTAATATTAATTCCATTAGCAATGTTAAGTCTCCAGCTGTTTTGCAATGGGACAATTATTATATAATATAAAATTCTGGCTAAAGTTCCTTTCCTTTGGAGGAACATTCACACCCCCTGGAAATTTTTGGGAGGCTATTGTCTTCAGCAGGCACTGGAGAGAAACTTAATTCTTTAGCCTTTTCAATAAAAAGGGATAATAACTTTTCAATTAATTTTTCGCTGAAAAAGAAATTAAGCAATCAAAAGTCTCAGTCCTATTTTGGAAAAAGTAAGAGATCATGTGGTTATAGTTGCATTCCTCAAGCCACTGCAGTAGATTTTTACTTCCCACAATTCATAAATGCAAACAAACGTGGCTTCCTAATATCAGCTGGATAATTTTCAGGAAAAAAACAACATGGTGAAGAAGATGACATTGAAGTAGTTGTGAGAGACTTCACAGAGTATCCGCAAAAATACCTGCACTTTGGTATGATTTAGTAGGAGATTGGTCCTGCATTGAGCAGGGGGTTGGACTAGATGACCTCCTGAGGTTTCTTCCAGCCCTGATATTCTATGATTCTATGATTCTAATCTGAACAGTATCACCATCTTATCCTGCAAATTTACTGAAATGATCAAGGAGGACTCACATGAGTAAGGTTCTGCAGGCTTCACCACGCATGTGGAAAATTGCAATATATCTTCTGAAATGAACAAACATTTGCAAATGTAATATTCATGGAAAGTGTTTGAAAAAGGAGCTACTTTTTCATATTATTAATTAATTCATTTAAATTGATACAGAACAGAATATTAACAACTCTGTTATAATTGAATGGCAGCAGTTCCAGTCCAGGTATCTCTCAGGCAGCAGATGAAGCAAATTAAAAGTTCAGAACAACCCTCTCCAAAAAGTTCACCATCCTTATAATCCTCCTCCAACTTGTCAAATGCTTGGGGCGGGGTTGGGGAGAAGATGAGTTTTTCAGCATGTTTCCAAGGATATCCATTTTGAGCTATTTTGACAAGTGAGTTCCCAGACTGAAGTGGTCCCAGAGAGCTGAAGTCCTGACAGCAGCCCCCTTTGAAGGTTGAGAACTTCCATGAGTCTGGAAGGATGTCAGAGTGAGAGAGTTAGTCTCTCACGTAGTAGTTCCTGAACAATTTAACTGTTAACAGCATCAGATGAACAAATTCTCAGCTGCATTCTGGGGCAACACAAACTTTTGTTGTTGTGACTGACTATAGCATAGTACCATTTTAATTTCCTTAGAACCCAAAAGCAATAAATAAGTGGCTTTGTTGATACTTATAGGCTCAGGATTTTTTTTACTTCATTTTTTTTCTCTTCCTTGCTGCTCTCTTTAATCTTATTGTTTCTGGATTTTCAATTTCTTGCCTAAATGAACTCCTTCTCCATGAACACACAAGTCCTGAATCACAAAATAAGAGTTCTTCCTCTAATTGACATCAAAAGCAGTTAGCTTAATCCAACTTCAGATTGCTCCAGTTTTTTCCTCAAGAAATCCTGTGCTATCCTATTTTAGTCATGATCAGAATATAACTAGCCTTTCCATTTGAATTATCTCTCAAAACATGTTCGTGAAGAGAATCTAATCTGGACATGTGAAGAAAACAAGATTAGTATCACTCATTCTCTCTGTGTGGGCCTGTTTGTGTCTGCACTGTATGCGTGGATGCTACAAGGAAGCCACCATCAAATAGTATAGGAAATATTAGTTTAATGTGATATCCAGTAGCTGTTTTGTGATCTCTCTATCATTCAATACAATATTTCATCAATATGGTACCAAACTTTCAAATCAGTATTTGTGCAGCAACAGAATTCTAAACTAAATGTGATTTCCTAAGTTGCTGGTCATTATGTGGCAATTTAGGCTAGCAAATGATAACTGAACAGGATTTAAAAGCAAAGTTATTATGATTTTGTACTGGAGGGAGTCTGGTTTGCCTCATCTGAGCTTTTTGGACACAGGGGTTCAGATACCAGGAATAAGACTACTGCATAAAAGTCACACTTAACATCTCTAATCAGCCACATTTAGTAATTAGGCAAGCAACTAATCACACAGATATCTGTGCTGTTTCTCTCCATTGGCCTGCAAGCCTCAGTGGAAGCTTGTTGTATTTATTGAGAAGTAAATCAACATTAATGTGCTTCAAGCAACAGCATGTTTTTTAATTTTCTATTACAATTTCAAAGCAACTGCTTTTCCAGGTAATACAATTCCCTGTTACACTTTTATGGCAGTGGGACTGACTTGCAAGCTGAATGTTAAAAGAAAAAATGTCTGACTGGCGGATAACTTTGTTTGCATTTTCTTACTTGGTAAAAATAACAACGAAAGAATTCTGCAGAAGAGCTACTTCAAAAATGAATAGGGAACACCTTGTCAATTGCCAAAACATTTGGATGGCCTACAAGAAATGTGCCAACTAATGATGGCTAAGTCAGAGGGGAAGTTCGTAATACCTTATTTACATTTATTTATACAAAAGTACTTGCAAATGAAATGGAACTATCAATTAGTAAAATATTTAGCCAAGGTAACATGTGATCTTATTACCGTTATTATTATTGATCTTTTTCTTTTCTAACCTCTTTTTCTCCCAGTGCTTGTTAACAACCACTGCCTTGTTTCAGGTTAGGCACTGATCCTGCAAAGGGTAAAGCACATGAGTAGGTCCATTGATTTCAGCATAGCAGACGTTTTTGCAGGAATGGGATCTGAAATTGAAAATTCCCTGGGACCAGGACCACATTTTCCTGTGTTGGCAAAAAACCTTGCATAATGAGGCCCTGATCCTGACTAAAGCTACCGGAATACAAATACATATATACATACATAAAAAAGTGCATAGGTATTTGAAAAATCTGAAGGATTTCTAGGTGCTATTCTGGAATCATATTTTGGATTAAAACAACTGACTAAAATTAAAAGTGAAGTGACAGATTCTTTTCATAATTAATGGAGATGTGCTTACTTCAAACATTCTGAATCTTTTAAATGGCTATTCAAATCCATTGGGAGAAAATATCTACTGAAGTAGAGAGCAGCCCTTAAAAGTAACCCAGTTAATAAGCCCTCAGTGCATAACAGCAACAGACAGGCTGGGCTGAATATTTCACAGACTAACTGGCCTCAACAAACAATAAAAACAATGAATGTAAGTCATAAGTATGCTGAGAAATGAGAGGAAGAGGGAGTAAATCTCTAAACGAAACAGAGGAAAGGCTGAGCTGATGTTATTTTTACATATCTGAACTTAGTGAGAAAGGCCAAAGTCAACATCCTTGAGAAACTATTCCAATTAAGAAAGGAGCTGTAGAGAGCAGTTAGATTAAAAATAGGAAAAAATAAATGTTTTCCCCCTTAAAACAATAGGACTTGGATCATAATTAGGAAGACTTATAGAATAAATGTCAATTAATGGAAGCGGAATAGTAGAAAACTGAAGAGATACATCCTATGCTAGCATTTTCCCCTCTATCTATTTACACATCAAAAAAGAAAAACTCCTTAGTCTTTTCAAAAAAATCTTTATCTTTTGTTATTAATACAAAAGTCTAAAGAACATTTAAAGAAGTGGCCAAAATGAAGTAACACAGATGGGGATAGACAGAATCATTCTGAACAATAAAGACACAGACAAATTGAAAGAAGAATTAAAAAAAAAATCCTATCAATACCACAAGCCATTCATGAATGCTATCGAACAAAAATTGCTAGGAATGGGCAAGCCAACTATTGTGTGAGATATTCCATAACAAAAGACATTTTTTCATTATTGAGTTTATGTCTCAAAGATAGCCACACAAAGCCTATTAATTATAGTGAGTTCTTTTCATAAATACATTTTCAAGAACTGCCACACATTTAGTTGTATCAGCTGTAGTGTTTTACAAGGCTTCCAAGGATAGTTCTTTTTCCAGAGATGAAAAATACGTCACAGTTTTAAGGGGCTGATATACCCAAGTATCTGTGGATATCCTGTTAAGACCTTGAAAGTAACAGAAGTTAGCTTGGCATGATATAGGTCAGCCAAGAAGTAAAATGAATCCCCTTTCTGGGGAGTTAGGTTGCTGCTTTGTGGACAAGGTAAAAAAGGTGGCAAACTCTCACTTATTAGCTTATTCTAACAAGCACCTCATCCCTCTTCCACGCCAAGGATAGACAAGTTCCTGGAGTTTCTACAGTGCTTGGAGCCTGACTTCTTTTTGGGGTCGCAAGAGACAAAGAGGGAAGGTCCCAAACAACCTCTGGATCAGCTAAAATAATCATTCTCTCGCTGGAAAGGGGTACCATTGTCTCACTGGGAAAGAATAAGGACTCTTGGGCCAGGTCCATGGAAAGTGTGGGCAAGCTTCAAATTACACTTTTGGCCAGCTCTCTTTTCTCCTGATCTCTGTTTGGTTTAGGGGTAAAAAGCAGTGAATCACCTCAGTAAGCATTTCTCATTTCATTGGTACAGTTCCAGGCCTGAGCACTCAGCTGAGGAGATGCACTTAAAACAGCATCTTTGGAATTCTTCAGTGAGTCAGGTAATCAGTAAATCAGATTTTACCTCTTTAACATGGCCATGAATTGACCATAGATAAGGGCTGCCTTCTTGTTATTTTACTGATTTTGATTTCCTTGTATTGATGAGTCTGTGGCCAGTGCTCTCTCACGACAACAGTATGACTATGTATGCAAGTTTGTGCAGGGCTTTCACATGCTCTGTACCGAGCTTACTTTGTGGTGCCTGTGCATGACAGGCTGGAGGAGACATGGGCAGCATGGGGAAGAGGGGTGTCCACCAATGCACTAGATACAGAGGGCTTCAGAACCTTGCCCACCTACCTTGCCACAGTCTGTTGGAGGAAGGTTGATCTCTGCTGCATTACTGCAAATTTTCTCACCACCTTGCTATTTCAGTTCTGTGTGGAGAATGCATTAATTCTTTAGAAGGCTCCAAGCTCTGAGTTTCAAGTAGAGATAGTAGAAAAGCATTTGGGAATAGACTATTGAACAATGTTTTCATGTTTGATATATTATGCATAAGAGCATAAGAATGGCCATACTGAGTCAGGCCACAGTTCCATCTAGCTCTGTATCTTGTCTTCCCATTGCGGTCCAATGCCAGGTGCCCCAGACAGAATGAATTGAACAGGTAAGCATCAAGTGCCCATCCCCATTGCCCATTCCCAGCTTCTGGCAAACAGAGACTAGGGACACCATCCCAGCCTATCCTGGCTTACATCCTGATGGACGTATCCTCCATTAACTTATCATTTTCATTTTTAACCCTGTCTTGGCCATCACAACATCCTCTGGCAAGGAGTTCCACAGGTTCATTGTGCATTGTGTGAAAATGAATGTTTTACTGTTTGATCAACTCTACATTCAGTGATTACTATAAATAATGTAAAACACTCAGCTTTTACAGAGCATTTTTCATGCAGATGCCGCAATACCCTTTACAAAGCAACATTATCAGTTTTTTATAGATGGGAAACTGAGGCAGAAAGATGTGTAATGACTTGCCTAAAGTCACACAGCATGTCAGTGATAGAGTTGGGACTACAACACAGGTCTCCTGACTCCTACTCCAATGCTTTTCCCTTTGAACATGCTCCCTTCCAGAAAAGGAAGGGGGGAAAATAAACCATTTTAAATAGGCCCTTAACCTAGCCTCTAAAATTTTCACACAGTTTTGCATGTGCAAAATCTACTGTGCTAAAACCAGCACATACATGTGCATTCCACTTGCAAATGGGTTTTGCAGGTTGAAATGTGGGCTTTGCACATGCAAAATTGCAGGCAAACTTACGGAGGCTGCTTTTAGAAAGTTAGGCCTTTAGGAGGTTAATTCCTGTTCTTAAAACTGCTTAGTACAAAGATATGAAAATTGCTTACTTTTACTACCTGCAGTTGGTATACTAAAATGAAAAGTAAAATCTTAATATTCACTAAACATAATATTTGCATTATGAATCCCCCAAAAAACATTTCAGTGACATCTGCAGAGATGATGATGATAAAAATGGTGGGATTGTGCTTTCAAAGGGTGAGATGCAAAGGAAATATTTATGATTTCCAAAAATTAAGAATGAAGGAAAAATCCAGAGCAAAAACCAAAATGTCCATAATAATGGCTCTGTAATCTAATCAAAATGTAAAGTTTCTGTACTTACTACTATTCAACCATATTTTTTCCTGATCTTTCAGCAGTTGATGTATTAGATGCCTGTAAGACTGATTACAAATGAATTGTGCAGGTTAAAAGCTGGACTTTGTTGCTGCAGTAGAATAACAGCATATACAGAATAGACTCTGAGATAAATAAGAACAATTTATTTACACTGATGCTTCACTTCTTCATCTGATTATGAAAAGATGCTGATTTCAAAATGAAATACTTTTATCTGTGTATCTATGGCAATATAAATCATTCCCTTATGGGTGTAATAATGCTGAGCAATGATAAAGTCATACAAACACATAATGAATACAAATGAAAGGTAATAGTTAGCTAAATAATTTGTGCTACATAGATGTATGAAACATTAATTTAAAAACTCATAGCAACCAAAGGGAATATCAGTGAGAAATAACCTAGAGCAAGAAAAAATCAGTTTGATGAATTGGGCTATATTAAAGAAGTTCCACCTCTCTCCCCCCGCCCCCGCCTCCCAGTAATAGAAGAGATGGAACATTCATGTTAGAGAGTAATATTTTTATCCTCAGAAAAATTAGAGTTTTTTCCTTGAGGGGAGAACTTTGCATTAAAAACTGTTGGTTCCTTTAGAGACATTTTCAACATAAAGGATTTCAAGCTATGTGAAGGTAGAAATTTTTTTTAAAAAAATCATTTTACTTGGAGCATTAGAGTGGGAAGTGGGAGGAGATGAAACACAAGTGTGGGGGTAAGATGAAACACAGGTGGCCCTAGGTGTTCCTCTCACTTTAGGTTTGGTGACATAATAGTTTGATTGGGTTCTGTCATTCATGTAAAATGATATGAAGGGTAATTAAAAATACTGCAGGTCAGTTGAATATTTAACCTATTTGCTTATGTTAAGTTCTGTCTAGGGAGCAGTCCAATTCCACATTCTCAGTCACTTCTGAGCTATGATGTGTAATGCATATATTTTGTCATAATGAACATCTTTAAAGGCAGCAGACTGCCCTCAATCAGCATGCTGAGATCTCAGTGAGCCTCTTCCTGACCTGTCAAAGGGAATGGGAGTTTTTCCCTTTACTTCGGTGGCAGCAGGACCTGACCCACTGATACTAATAACGTGACAGTAGCATAAAAGGGCACTGTGTAAGTGGGGAGGCCAGGATAGTGATGCAGCGTAGATCTGCTGCAGAATCTTTTCAGGTTTGTAAGCCAGAATGTAAGAAAGCGTCAGAACACAAACCAAAAGATAATGAGCCTGCTCATCAAGTCACCTAAGAACTGATCCAAAACCCACTGAAATTTATGGAAAGATTTGTGTTTACTTTTACAAGGCTTTGGATCAGTCGCTTACTGATTTTGCACTGTTGTAACTTCACAGGATTTATATGGAACTACTCCTGATTTACTCTGGAAAGAGAATCAGATCTCATGGGTTTATAAAAGTGACATTCTTAAATGACATGCAGCAGAGATTGGCATCACCTACAAATTTCAAAACCACATAGTGATTCATATGCCAGTTGTGAAGATAGTTTGGTGTTAGTCTATTTCTAACTCACACCTCTTCTTGTGGTGTCATTTACTTGTAATTTGCAAAGAAATAAAACATTCTTTTAAGGACTAGACTTCCACAAATTGCCCAAAGGGAAAAAAAGAGTGATAAAACTGAATTTTCATCTACTGTTGAATTAATTGATCAACTTAATGGACAAAAGACCATTCTTCAAAGACCAGTGGTCTTATCCACTTGGGCCACTCATGTGCAATGATATTAACAAGGTTCACTTGACTTACTTGACTAGGCATTTTTAATAGAATGGGTTTGTTAATTGATTAATTTTTAATTTAAAAATTTTAAACTTTTTTTAAAAATTGACAACTTTTTCATATATTTTACCCTCCTCTCAGTATTTCTACCATTTCTTTAGCTGGTCAAAATGATCTGGAATTCAAATATTCAATCTGAGTTTTTTAAAAAAGAAGGGGAGGTTAAAAAACATTTTTGCAAAATGTCCTCTTTTTTTGACAACTCTATTGTTCTGTCACCAAACTGTGGGCTCTTGTCTTTCAAGTCAAACTCTGTAAACGTATATGTGTAAAAGTGATAAGAAAGAAGAAGAGGTATCACAAAATGTTATGAAATAAGACATTAATCATGTAAGCAAGTATGCACCTGAGTAGTGTTGAACACAATAGTATTATTCACATGTGCATACATATTTTTAATATCAGCATCTATATTTTAGTGTCTAAATTTTCACACAGCTATTTCCATATGCAATTACTGAAGCTTTACATGCAAATGTTCATGTGTGTACATAAATGGATCGATAGTACATACAAAGCAATTTGTGCACTACCTGTTTCAGAGCTTAATGGAAAGCCTATTGAAGTCAATGGCAGCCTTTGTACTAATTTCAGTTCTGGTTGGATCAAGACACCAGGCCCAGATAGATCAAGGTACAAAATGTTTTAAAGAAATGTGAACATAAGTTTTTCAGCCTCATAGAAAAAGTCTGATGTGAGGGATGAATGAAGTTATGTCAGTTATTATTTTATGGCATCTAGTTCTCTCATTTTGTAATTATGTTGCATCGTGTCATTATGCTATTTGTTCAAATTACCCTTACATTATGATCAAATATTATTACTGGAACTTAGTACATTGTACGATGTATTTAATTGTCATTGTGTCAAACATTAATGATGTTGGATAATACCAAAGAATGAGTAATGTGCTGAATATTAGCAGAATGACATTTAAAATTTGATTTCTGGGTCATTAAGATATTTCTTTTCAAGTTTGGAAAAGCAATTAAAAAAGCTCTTGCATTTAGGTTTCAACAATATAGTTCTATGAGTCACAAAAGCAAAGAACAACACCTGGAAATAAAATTTATTTTTTAAAACTCAGATATAGTCCAAAATGGCCAAAAGGATTGTATAGATTCTGCAGTCTAGTTGCTCAATTCAACAAACTGATTTTAAAAAATTCAGGGGCTAGAAAGACTCTTTGCCCTGAGTATGGGCAGTATATCATAGAATCATAGAAGATTAGAGCTGGAACAGACCTCAGTCATCTAGTCCAACTCCCCTGCTCAAAGCAGGACCAACACCTACTAAATCATCCCAGCCAGGGCTTTATCAAGCCAGGCCTTAAAAACCTCTAAGGATGGAGATTCCACCATCTCCCTAGGTAACCCATTCCAGTACTTTACCACCCTCCTAGTGAAATAGTATTTTCTAATATCCAACCTAGACCTCTGCCACTGCAACTTGAGACAATTGCTCCTTGTGCTGTCACCTGCCACCACTGAAAACAGCAGAGCTCTATCCTCTTTGGAACCCTCCTTCAGGTAGTTGAAGGTGGCTATCAAATCTCCCCTCACTCTTCTCTTCTGTAGACGAAACAAGCCCAGTTCCACCAGTCTCTCCTCGTAAGTCATGTGACTCAGTCAGCCCCCTAATCATTTTCATTGTCCTCCACTGGATTCCCGCCAATTTGTCCACATCTTTTCTGTAGTAGGGGGCCTAAAACTGGGCACAATACTCCAGATGTGGCCTCATCATTGCCAAATAGAGGGGAATAATCGCTTTCCTTCATCTTCTGGCAATGCTCCTACTAATAAAACCCAATATGCCTTCGGCCTTATTAGCAACAAGGGCATGCTGCTGACTTGTATCCAGCTTCTCGTCCATGAAATTCCCGTGTCCTTTTCTGCAGAACTGCTGCTTAGCCAGTCGATCCCCAGCCTGTAGTGGTGCATGGGATTCTTCTGTCCAAAGCACAGGAGTCTGCATTTCTTCTTGTTGAACCTCATCAGATTTCTTTTGGCCCAATCCTCCAATTTGTCTAAGTCACTCTGAACCCTATATCCCTACCCTCCATCATATCTACCTCTCCCCACAGCTTAGTGTCATCTGTGAGCTTGCTGAGGGTACAATCTATGTCCTGAGCAAACGGCAGCATGTAGCTGTGCAACCCCAGGGGGAGGTATGGGAAGAATTTGGGACTCAGAATGTCACAATTCTGTTCCTAGTTATCTTTTGCTCCCAGAATATAACAACTCAGAGCATTTCTACACTTGGAAATTTACTAAATAACTATTCTAGTATAGTTATTATTCCAGAATAGTTATTTTAATATAATCCCCTGTGCGGATGCTCTTACTCCAGAACAAAAGTGACTCTTTCCGATTTAGCTTAATTCGCCTTTGATACTCAGCTGGTGTAAACTGATGTAGTTTGACTCAAGTCAATGGCTCTACTCTGATTTACAACAACTGACAGGATTTGAATCTTTACATCGCTACAATGAATGTTTTTCATAATCTACTTTCTTTGCTCATTTATCCAGCATTTTTTCCTTTTTTCCCCCCTTTATTACTCATGCAAGACTTTTCTCTGTTCACCCTTATTTCCTTCTCATCTAGTCAGAATACTAGACCATACAATATTTACTCTTCTAAATAGAAGGTTTATTCTCAGAGTTCCTGGTAGCAAACTATGCATTTTGTAAGTGGAGTCTGACGGAATGCAAATTCTCCAGCTGTGTTTATTAGTAGGTAGCAGTTTGTTATGTTTTCAAGATGCCAGCTAGTATCATGTCTGGTTTCTTTTGATATAAAGATGAAATAATTGCACTTACAGTATACAAATATGTTTGGAATCTCACACTGTGGGTTTCTCCCCCCTCAATCTGGAAAATACTATGAGGTATAGTATCTTCACTGCTCATATTCTCTCTCTATATATATGCTACACAAAATAAACTATTCATAATGGGAGTATAAGCGACAAAGCTGTAATTGTCTTGTGTATATTTATAATAATGTAAACTAGGGGAATGAAATAAGTGTGAAAATGAAGTTTCTGTCTTTTCATGAGTTACGAATAATTATCAGGCTAGACACATCCTTGGATATAAAAAAAGATTCAGTTTTCTTCCAAATTCTTTTTGTTTATATATATACTTCATAGCCAAATACCAATGTTTTAGCAATATAGCTGAAAGTTTCATTCATACATGTTTAACTTCTTAGAATCCATTTTGTATTAGTGTTGGAATATTTTGCATTCCAATCATATATATTGCTCCTTTGTCTTTTTTACATTCTCATGTAGTCTCGGTCAAAACTAGCTTCAGCCACTCTCATTACTGGCTCATGAAGTCATTCCTCAGACTCAGGTATAAGGACAACATCACCAGCAAAGCTGAGATTACAGGCACCTGCTTCCTCTAATTTCAATTCCACCATTGTAACCATCAAGATCAACATGCATTGCCATTTCAATATAAATCCTGAACAGATGCAGTGGCATAATGCTGCCTTGCTGAATGTTTTTCCAGATGTTAAACCACTCTGTTGTTCCTTTTGTTGTAAATTGTTTCTTCCTGGTGACATTATAGAGATGGCAGCAAATGACCACATTTAAAAATGCTAATTGACTACAGATTTGTCTAGAAATTATGTGGCAAACTATGCCGAACATTTTTTATGGTGTGCAAGGTTTAAGCACAAGCACTGGTTTTGTTCTTCTCCTATTTCCATAACCATTAGGAATTCCAGTGATTGATTTTCATGAGCATTCCTCAAGCCTGAATGTGACTGAACTACTTATAGACTGGTGAAAAAAGCTACTCCATTTGTATGGGAATTGAGTGTGACTGTTTGGTAATTTGCACAATCCTTCAGATGTCCAGGTGGTTTGTTTTTTTTTCTTTTGCATATTGTTACTCCAATATTCTTATCTAATCTTTACCATGGCATGCTATTGTTAGCTCTTGTTTCTCCTTCCTGTGAAGCTGCAGACTAAATAGAAATCGTGCATGACTTAGCCCTGACTTCAGATGATTGTATCGTTGTGGTTCCATCTTCTTGTTTTGAAATCAGCCATGGTTGTCCTATTGTTTGCATATTTTCATTATCAGTTGTTGTTGCAATGCCAAAGAAAGTCTGCTTTTCCACAATTTCTTTTGTTTTCTACTTATAATCTATTAGTGCATTTATTAGGGTCTAGAGAAGCAATGCCAATATACACCAAATGAGTCTAAAATTAGAAACCAAATACTCTTTCTGACAAATTCTTTTGTAATTTCCACTGGTTTGCATTTGTGGGGTAGGCAGGAGGTGAATCATCAGGATAACTATAGCATCCCTATTTCCATTGTTTCTGAAAATACTGCAATCAATGTATTGTCCTCTGATTACCACAGAGCTCTGAAATCTAGTGCTGGCAAGAGGAACTCTTATTACTGATCATTCTTTCAGATTTATGGTATTTATCCAACTTCATAAGGAGATCTTTTCCAAACAACATTATTATAAATAAACAAAAAAGGGAACTGAATGGCAGCAGTTTCATAGTGTAAGAGATGAGGACTAATATTTGGGTGTTTTGGACAGGAATGTTGGCAAATTACTTAACAGGAGAGGCCTGTTATTACTAGTGCTAAAGTTAACTAAGAGTTTGATGGCACAGGCTTTGGTGGAGCATAGTGAGGGGGAAACTGTAGCTGCTGAAAGAGAGGATCTGACAGGGATATAAAGATCATTTTGCATAAAATGTTTCAATTTGAGCAAAACCAAGAGACTAGCTTAAGTAGGTGGGAAATGGTGCCTGACAAACAGTACGGAAGTCAACCTAGTACTAATACTAGTCAACATGCTAGAATGCCCTTTGTTAAAAGTATTTTGTATATTTGTATTGATTATACAACATTGTATTCATCTGTGCGTTTTTGTACACATTTAAAATCTGCAAATGTGTGTGTGGGAGCGGCCTTATTTTCCAATTTACCATTTTTTGTGCATGTGTAGGTTTTATTGAGTGATCTATAGTGGAAAATTTCTGCATATTCTTTTAAACACCTTCCTGCACTCTTCGCATACTTGTGTAGCTTAACAAACCAAGTCATGGGTAGATTAATATCAAAAAGAATCAGTTCTGAGAAAGAAGGTTCTGGGACACATTTGATGATAGGGTTTCTGTTTCTGCTTTTGTTTGTATTATAAAATCCCATCATTTACTTTGTGTACTTTTGTTTAGATAGCAAATATACTACTCCAAACTGAAATTGACTTAGTTTAGCCACTGTATACATTTCAGCCACGAAAATTCTTGTTTGTGATCAAAATGTACCTTACATGAATTTGTGAGACATATAGACACATTAGGGAGAACTGCTCAGCATTACTGGTTAGTATTCACCCAAAGTCCTCAAAGATTCTAGAACCTACAGTGTGTATTGACAGACATCATAGTACATAAGTCCACCTGACTTCAAAAAGCTAAAGGTATCTGTGTTTGGGTATCAATCATGAGAGGAGTGTAGAGTTGTTCTGTGGACCATCACTACATGGGTCATAGAGTTGACTCCATCTTCTGTCCTGGGACTCCTGATGTCTGGAATACTAATGTTTAGTGACTAAATCATCAAGCCACACAAGTTTTCAATTTAATACAATTAATTAGCAAAGAGTAAATAACTGGAAAAAAAATATTTACAAATTAAAAGAAAGATGATTAATATCAAATCAAATTAATATCATTATCAGGTTGATTAAATGATATTGAGTAAAGCAACAATTTCTGATTAACTTTTTCATTTAATGATTTGGGAAGGCATCAATCTTATTTAGCTCTCTGCCTCAAAAGAGACAGGGCATGATCAGTCTGAATATCAATTAATATATTTATATTCCGGCTGAATGGCTGAAATATACTCAGGAAAAGTCAAACCACTCCTGATTGAAGCAAATATTGAGACTACATCACTTAAGGCAATCATTATATTGGTTGCTATCCTCAATGTTAGCGGTCCCACTTCTTTCCTTGCTTTCTTTTTATTTATATGGTTAAATAATCAGTCAAAATTACTATTCCATGATGTTTCTGTAATCTCTATAATATCTGGGATCTCTTCCTTCACCATTCATTCTAGTTCCTCCATTTTGTTACCCAGACTCCTTGCATTGGTGAATAGACATCTTAATTGTTTCTGTTTGGCTTTACTAAAATTCTTCACTAAATTAGATACAGTAATTTTACTGCCTCTATCTCCTACTTGACTGTCACTGTCAGTGGTGTTGGCACTATCTTTCTTCTTGTTATCCATTCTCCTACCTTCTGTTCCTTTCTCCATTGCTGTAACCCCTTTTACTTGATTTTCTTCCCAGTCAATTAGAATCAGGCATGGAAATTACATGGAGCATCTTCCAACTGTTTCACTAATTTCCTATTTTAATGTTTTTTTAAATCAATTCTGCCACCCCCACCCAGAAGTGTATTTCTCTCCATTCTCAGGTGGAGTCCATCCTATGAGAACAGCTCCCTGTCTGTCAATGCCTCCTTCTAAGCCTTCCATATAGCACCCTGCAGTCAAACATCCCAAAGCCTTCTTTATAGCACCACTGCCCGAGCAATCTCTTGATTATCATAATCTTGTTTTACCTACCTAGCGACAGGCAGAATCCCATTGAAGATCATCTGAATCTTCACTCCTTTAAGCATCTTTCCCAGTCTGATATAGTCTTACTTAATGTGTCCCATTAGGATTCCCTTTAGTTTCAGATTCATATCTTGTATCCTAGTTTCCAGCAGACAGCATATGCTGCTATTCTCTAGATCAGCTCTGGTTCTTCTTAGTAGGGAGTCCCCAGTCATGTAGACTAGCCTTTTCCTGGTGTTGGTGAGATTCTCCAGCCTTCCCCATTTTTATTCCTTCTGGCTTCAAGTCTTGTCTTCTGTTCTCAATTCCAATCTTCGACTAGCCATCTTCTGTCTTCCTGGGGCTCTCAACTCTAGTTTTTTTGTAGGGCTAGCTACTTTTCTTTTGTTCCTTGCTGTCCCAACTTCCATAGCTTTGGTTTATACTTGAATATTATGGCTATAACTGTGGTTCTAAAGGATGTAAGTTACCACATTCTACCAATGGCACTCCTACTGCTAACTATCAACTCATTTTCAGAAATAACTAGTCATTCCCATACTGATTGAACTCATGTCTGTGAAATACCCACATAGGTAGGAACGCTTTAGAATATTTTCTGCATCTTTTGCAGATTAAACATAAATAAAGTGAAGTTATTGACTAATCAAAGGAAAAATGTTACCTAGATTTCTAAAAGATGTTTTAAAGGCCAAGTATTTATGATTTTGCTATAGGATTGACAAAACATTTTAAATCATTATAAAGTACAATATTTTCCTCATATGCAAGAATAGTGGCTTATAAAAGTATATTGAAAGCATTTTGGGTCTAGAGTAAATTATCATAGCTTCACTGAAGTCAATTTGGATATGAAAATTTGCACTAGCTGAGAGTCTGCCCTTTTGTGACTAGAGGCACATCCGTACATTGGGGAGCTATCAGTTGATTAAGGGCCTGATTCAAAGCCCACTGAATTCAAGGAAAGTGTTTCCATTCACTGCAATGGACTTTAGACCAGGCCCTTGTTCTTTAAAATAAATTTTGCAAAATGGAATGAAGGAGACATGTAATATCATTTTATAAATTGTGGGATCATTTCCCATTTATTTGTTGAAAGAATTTGACTGCAGAATCCCAAAGGGTCAGTCCTCAGCTAGAGTTCAACTACATTTATTTACACCAGCTGAGGATCTTTCTCAAATAGTACAATATGTAACAAACAAAATCTTTAAGGCTTACAATAAAATAGATATTTCACTGCAGACTGGAAACTGCTTCATTCTCTTAGTGACTGTGCTATAGGATCAGTGACTGTTCTGTCCTCTACTGAGTTTCTAATACCACAAGAAAGGTACTAACATGATAAAAGTCAGATAGCATTAGTGACTTTCTATCATATTAGCGAAGTGAATTTTTATTGCATTAAAAAAGCAGATTCCAAAATAGCCATAGAAATTAACCAAAATGATAAAAGGCCTTGCAAAATCAATAGTGTAGTCTATTTAGCTAGTCTGTTCTGTGCACTCAATTTCTCTCTCTGATATCTCCCCTTCTTGTTCCCCTAAAACACACACATGCATACTCACATTGCCCACTGCAGAAGTATCATTGCAATATCCAGTGGAACTATATCTCGGTATGACATCATTGTCATATAGTCAGTAGTTTGTATTCTTCAAAAGAGAATCCCTTGAAGTTGGTATTAGCCATGGACTCTAATATTAATAAAGCACCCAAAATTCAATAATTCACTTTCAGCTTTACATTAACTCCATAGAAATATAAAGTACAGTGAATGAATCAACCAAAAAGTGCTATCTGCTGTCTTTCTAATTATTTTTTGTTATAGTTCTTGCACAGATGGAAAGCTTTTATTTGTGGCAGGCAAAACTGCCAGACATTACATGAGGTTTTGTTTATTCTGTAAACAACATATTGGATATTTGTATGAAAAATAAGAAAAAAAGTTTATTTCATAGCAATATTGAAGGTAATACACAAAACATAAAATGTCATCTGTCCCTTTTGTAGCATAATTAATCCGCATCTCTATTCATCTGTAATTTATGTATAACATTGCCCAGTCCAATTAATATCATGCCATCCAGCTATGGAAAATTTTGTATAAGACTGGGTCCTTCTTGCTCCAGCAACATATCTTGGTGTGCAGTAAAAGTGTCAAGTAATTAAAATATTGTAAATTGCTCACCCAAGCTGTGTATGTATGTGGGGGTGAGGGTGGTTTGTTTGTTTGTTTGTTTATTGCTTTGAACTTTCTGTATTCTGAAATGGAGAAGAAATAACAACATTGCACAAGTTCAGCATTAGGTGACTGGTTAATTGTTAGATGCTGCAACGTTATATTTTTGTTGTAATTTTTATTTACATAGATAAAACTAATACATTATATGAACTATAAGAATAAAAATATCTACCAATGTATTCATAGCACATATTTTACGAATGTGCTATGCATTCTCCCAAACATTGGCTTCTTACCATGCTTCTTGTTTTGACTGAGAATCTGGTTCTGTTAATTACCAGCTGGATCCCTTCTGTTATGAAGAGTTTTCCAAGTTCCTACTACGTCTCTCTCTGAACAACTTTGAAAAGTCAGAGAAGATCCCCACTGGATTCTTGGACTTGAAATTCCAGTTAGAATAAAAAGAACCCAATCAATTTTTGGGTACTAAGCAATATTGTCAATAACATATGTACTGAAACATATGTTCTGATACATTTTTGAACTTGCAGCATTTTTCAGATTTTCTTTTAAACTGGAAAATGTCTTGTAGTGAAAAAAATATATTTTTCTAGCTCATTTGATAACATCTTATTTGTAGAGTGAAAAAGACAAACTTGTCATACCTCATTGTCCCACTGCCAAACAAGCCATCCAAAGTTATATCTCTTTGACAATACTGAACCTCACTGTTAATTTTCTAGGGCTGGGACTCCTCACTTTCAGACCTCTATTCTTCTACTACCTCACTCTCCCTTAAATTAAAGCCTTCTCTTTCACTCTTTTCTGCATATCTTCTCTCAAGCTGCCTCCCACCCTGTTATTAGTCTCTGTCTCTCATATATATCCCTTTCTTAGACGTCAGGCCCTGTATCTCACCTCTACAGACCCTCAGATCTTTTTATTTTCTCCCTGCTTTGGATCCTCTCTCTTTTTCTAGACCTCTCACTTCTTTATACCCCTCGCTAGGTACTTCCTGCTTCTCTAATGTCTGCAGAACTCCTGCCAGCTCAACATATTTGTGTATATTACTCTGCTTTTTCATATTCTGCTGCAACCTTATCTTGCTCAGTCTGATTGGCAGCTGCATGGAAAGGAAAAGGGGTTGAGTGAAGCCTGCCTCCCATCTCTCCATCTAAAGAGACTTCATTAATACTCAAAAACACACAAAAAATTGATTCCATGGAAATTTTAAAACTTCATTTTTGACTGTCTTCAGACAGTGGTTCTCAACCAGGGGTACATGTAGTCCTGGGGGTATTCAGAGGTCTTCCTGGGGGTACCTCAACTTGTATAAATATAAACCTAGTTTTACAACAGGCTACATATAAAGCACTAGCAAAGTCACTACAAATTAAAATTTCATACAGACAGTGACTTGTTTATACTGCTCTAAATGTAAGTACAATATTCCAATTTATTTCTTTTATAATTATATGGTAAACAATAAGAAAGTAAGCAATTTTTCAGTCATAGTGTGGCTGTGAATTTTTATGTCTGTTTTTGTAAGCAAGTAGTTATTAAGTGAAATGAAACTTGGAGGTACACAACACAAATCAAACTCTGGAAAGACTGAGAACCACTGTCTTAAGATACCCCCATACATTCCCAGTGGCTCATATGCAAGCACAAGTATTTAGTTTGTCATATGTAATAAGACAGAAAATCCAAGTACGACATGCAACATGGGTATTTGTAAACTAAAACATTTATTCCAGAGTTTGTAATCAGACTGTACAAAAAATATTTAAATAAATGATTAATAGGCCTGATTCGCCTCTCAAATTGGTGTTAAATCAGTTGAGAAACTGATGTAAGAGCAGAATCAGACTCCCTATTAGTAATACAATGGTTTTGTAATAATTTCTCTCACTCTCTAATGACTGGCTCCAGTGAGGATATGATTCTGCTACTTTCTGACAGAAACCGGAGTTACTTCTTTAATTCAAATGGTGCTGAAAGTGGAGAAAGGACTGATCTCCACTGACAGCTGGGATATCTGTATTGTTATCACATTTGTTACATATGAATAATGATCCAGAATGACTCTCAGTGCAATGCCTTAGAGGCATTCTGCATTATCTGAGCTTTTCCAGGACTAACATTCTCCCAACTCCAACAACTAGAGGATAAAGTGAATGACTCAGCCATGCTGCATAGGGCAGAGGGAAAGAACAGCCCCTCCTCTTAAGTATTGAGTATTAAGTATTTTTAAAATATACTTCTGATAAGGAATATCAGAATTTCTCCCTACATTTGTCTGAATTGAATTATGGTAAAACTCGAACAGGTATCTGTTGCACCTATAATACAAAAATTAAAGTGCTCAGAACTTGAGCTTTACAAATATGATTGTGAAACTGAATGTGGAGACTCTTAACTAAAATGTAATAAGCAATGGCTGATGGCTTTGTGAATATGGATTAAGGAACTGATAGGGGTCTATCTAAAAGTAAACAAGCCTTTGAGATTGCTCTGTCCACTACTGCAAAAGACAGTCTGTGCTACATTTTAGCACTGGAGGCATATTCAAGAATAAGTGGTAGGTTTAAATTGGTTTGTAAATTCTGTATGTATTTTGAATGCCAAAAGAATGATGTTGGGTGTAAATCTTGATGCACAGATGCAGTATCTTCAATGCATTGCTCAGGCAGATGGGATAATGAAGAGTTGGTTTTGGATTTTTAATGAGAGTGTACACTATACAAATTACATAGGGAATTGTGGGAATTAGAACAGAATTTTGAAAGGCAGGCTAACTGAGCTGTTACTATGGGTATGGTTACACTTACAAGATTATAGCGCTATAGGTTATAGCGGTCCCCTTATACAGTAATATGTATAGCGCTATTGTATGTCCACACTCAGATGCTCCTGCGGTATAGCATGGCCACATTTGGGGCACTTAATGCGGCATTAAGAGCAGCGCATTAGGGCAGGTATCCCAGCATTCAGCTGGGTGCAACGTGCTTTTTAAACGAGGGGGGTGAGGGGGGACGCGTTGTGTGTATGCGGAGGGAGAGAGACAGTGGGTTTTCCGTTTTTCTGAAAGCCTGTCAGTGAGCCTCCGTTCACAGAAGGCTTTGTTTTCACACAGGCTCCCTCCTTAAACGTTTGCATTGCTTATCTGCGGAGTTAAGAAAGAAACTCTAAAGAGGTACTTCCGCATTCCTCCAGCCGAGTTCAAAACAAAGGGAAGAGACGTCAATTGCCTTAAATGGCTCTAGGCATCTCCAGAGATTACTTGTAGCGCAGTGGGTGTCCACATTCTTGCTGTAGCGCTACAGCAGCTGCGCTACAGCCCTTATTCCCCATGCGGAGGTGGATTAATAATAGCGCTATAACTCAGCAGTTATAGCGCTATTAGTGCCTTGCCAGTGTGGACGGGGAGTAGGTTATAGCGCTCGTGGGGGCTTTATAGCGCTATAAAGTGCCAGTGTAACCATGGCCTTAGTCTAGCTGTTACTGCATTTTCCTACTAATCCTTGAATTCGTATTTGTAAGCAAGATCATGATGTAATATCTTTAATTGTTGATTTAGAGATTAAATGAGTCACGACAATTTATTTCTCAACCTGCACCAATCTATTATGTGTTCTAACAGAATGTGAACTGTACAAGGGAAATTGAAAAAATTAGGAACAAAGAATAGTCAGTAAAGAAGCCAAAGGGTATAGTTCTACTTTTCTGAATTTCAAAGACCAGATGCCCAGCCAAAACCTAATTTGACATGGTTCTCAGTTCTTTTGTAAGGTCTATATGAATTATTGCTTACAGTTCATGTAAAATAGAGGACGATAAACCCAGTTTTTAAAAAAATCCACAGAAAAGACAGAAGTATAAAGAAAAGGAACTGGCAGTTGGTTTGGCAGACTAGAGACAGTGTATAGTGCTATTATATGGGAGAAGACCCAAGCGCAGGCATAATGTAAGAATTCCCATACTTTGAGAAGAGACATATTGTGAATATGAGACATTTAGTCATCAGTAAGGTAAACTGCCCTGTTACGTGACTGATCTCTCCTGGTTGACTCACAGAGTTGCACTACTGGCTACACAAAAAAAATGGCTATGTGACCCTGAAAATTGGAGTTAGAGTAATATAGATATATTTAGGTGCCAGATGGGATTTTCACCAATGACTAGCTATATCCACCCAAAAGGTAGCCTGTTGATGAATTCAGAATGCTCCTGTTCCTTTCTTTACCTGTGGGGCATAATTTCCTGAAGCCCTATAGTTTCTATGCCCCTCGTGTCAGCTCAGCCCTGAAGGATGATAGATGGATGTGTGTTAAACAGAACCAGGGCTTGGCCCATTCCCCGTTGATGACCCCACACTGCCAATCTGCCTGTGGAGGAAAAGCACTGTCTGCCCAACACCTGTTGTCTTCACCCGTTTTTGTCTACACCCAATGTCTGGGGAACGTTAACATGGTTATGCAGGTGGGGGATGGGATTCTTACATCCCAGGAATTTGGCCCTTTTTTAATTCTATATTTGGGCACAGATGGTTAACTGGTATCTTTTCATTAGTAATATATCTCGGTTAGGAAGAGTTACTTTCATATTGCAGAAAACTGTTAAATAGATTACAACCTAAATCAATTTACATTCTAAATCCTTCCATATTTTTCCTTTGCCAGGGCTAGATGGCTTAAAGCAAAAGCTCTGAACTGATCCAGCAGTGAGGTCGTAAGACTGAATTTGTGGCATCATAGTAATCTCTGTGGCAACATGCTGTGATCTCATTAAAAGGATAATACTCTGCTGACTATTCCAGCTGGAATCCATACACAAAGTGAATGTATCATGCTGCAGAATCCAATCCCTTTGGTGAGGAGATTTGTGTATCGCACTGGGGATGTAACAGCTCTTGCTGGAACAGAGAAGTTCAGCTTCCACCTCTCTATATGAGCAGTTGTGAATCTGGGTATTAATGTGTGTTTCTGAGCAGTGAAGGGGTTAAAGTTATATTTTTAAAGTTCATCTTCTATTAAGTGAAGAAACAAAAGGAGTTTTTGAAAACAAATCCAGGTATAAAATAAAATCCATACTTATTACATTTTTATGGCTTTGAGGTTCCACAGCTGTTTAAGACACTTAAGATCCGTTTGCAAAATTTGTAATGATTCCTGACATATTTCATTCACCTTACAGTGTGCCGCTTTATTATGTAAAACAACACATGGGGGATGCCTGGTAAATGTGTTTAAGAAGAACAGTGCACTTGAAGGCCATTGACAGGACTATAAGATACATCTATTTCGTGTAAACTAGGTGCAGTAAAACTCCTACAAATCATATTGACAGATTATACAAGCAAAACTGGCATGACAGCTCCTGTAATAATAAAAAGGCATAAAGTGCAACTATCATAATCAAATTCTTGCTAACAAGAGAGACTGCAGAATCTTTACTCCCTTTGTGTTTACTATATAAATGTACCACTGGTCCAAGCAACATTAAAACATAAACCGTGACAAAGAGCAGTAGGGACCATTACTTTTAAAGGATCCTTGATGTTATAATTCATCATTCCCAATTAGATTCAACTACCATATAACTTAGCAACCAAATTGAAGTGTTAAAATAGGGTTCTATTACTAAACTCTCAACTCTATGGTTGTTGTATTCTATGTTTGAAGCATTTAAAACTAGATTGGACACAACATCTGGGATAATACTGTAGGCAGATATCTGCGCTGGCTGTGAGACAAAATGAATGAGGTCTCTTCTCTAATTTCCATTATTCTCTCCACTGATCTTATATTACCAGCTATTCTGGTCATAACAAAGCTAAATTACCAGAGTACAGCTCTTTTCAACTGTTTTAAACATTGCACACAGTAGTTCAGAAACAATTCTAACAACATTCAAATCATTTCAGGTAACTTTGAATAATCAAATGAGCCCAAAAATAAATTAGGAACAAGTTTTAGAAACAAAGGGGTTATGCCAAGCTTGTTGGCTGCACCTGCCGAGCTCACAGTGCAACCAATGAGAGGGGTTGCAAACGTGGCTTACAATCACCTGTTCCTAGGTCAGCTGTTGCTTTTCCTATCACCAGGTGTAACTTAGAGCATCGTGAAGGTTGATCTAAAACAGGAGTCAGCAACCTTTCAGAAGTGGTGTGCCGAGCCTTCATTCACTCTAATTTAAGGTTTTGTGTGCCAGTAATACATTTTCACATTTTTAAAAGGTCTCTTTCTATAAGTCTATAATATAGAACTAAACTATTGTTGTATGTAAAGTAAATAAGATTTTTAAAATGTTTAAGAAACATCACTTAAAATTAAATTAAAATGCAGAGCCCACTGGACTGGTGGCTAGGACCTAGGCAGTGAGTGCCACTGAAAGTCAGCTCACGTGCCGCCTTTGGCATCCGTGCCATAGGTTGCCTGCCCCTGATCTAAAAGTATGTCATATGTCAATAACTACAAAATACCACTGTCATGGCTAGGGATTACCACAGACAAGCCCTTTTTTCCTGGTCGTGCTTTCTTTCTCCCAGCAACACTTGTTGACCTGGCTGAAGGAATCACTTGGTGCTTAGAAGCCACATAGTTGGCTCTGTGCCACCGGAAGATTAATTTGCACTGTGGTGATTTTCTTGCCGTGCAAGGTTTAAACCCACTTTGTATCAGCCAATGAGGCATAAAGAAGCCCTAGGATAGTGGAAAATTATGACTTTTCAATAAAATATCTGAAAACTGAAAAGGTTTTGACTTTTGGCTGAAAAGAAAAAAAATTTCACCAAAACCCAAAGCGTTTCTATTTGGAAAAGCCACCATAGTGTCTCATGGGAATTGTCGTTTGAGTGCCTCATGCCCCATTCTTCTTTTTTCCACTGTGGGGCAAGTTCTGCAGCTTGACTTCATATCTCATGATGCACCATAGCCAAAGTCTCCCTACATGTATCACAGTGGCTTAGCATGAGGGGAGGCCATGGTGCATCATGGGAGATGTAGTCCAACCAAGGATCCTGGTTCACAGAAGAAAATTGGAGCGTGAACCATCCAACAACCCCATGAGGCAGTGTAGCAGCATTTCCAAATCTATATTTTCAGTTTTGTCTGAGATTTTTCAGTTTTCTGTTTTCACCAAAAAATGTAGGAAAATGCCCCTTACTATCTTTATATGTATATTCTTTGCTAACAGCAGCTCCAGAAACTCACTCTGGAATATGTTCTTTGTGGCTAATATGTCATCCGCAATAAGGATTCTGCATCAGAACTTAGAACTTATGGTCCTGATGTTGCATGAGCCAGGAAAAAAACCTTGGCTCTGCTGCAGTAGCAGGAGTACAAAACAATCAAATATATTTTTTAATCAGGGAAAGAGGCAAATGTGGCTGAACCCACAAAGGGAGTATCCCTGACTGACTAAGGAAGTGCCATTTTCATATAATCTCTTTTCACAGTAGAGCTACACTTCAGTAACTTGAAGTTATTATTAAACTGAATGGGAAATTTCATTACTAAAGTTATGAAGAGAAAATAAAAACCATCTTATCTGTGCAACTGTTGCTTTTCAACAGAGTTGAAGATAAGTTTTTAATGTGTCATCTTGGTTTCGCCCAAGAAGTTTAGAAATTCAACCACGTAACAACTGTTGAACACTTAAAGCCTAGTTATTTGTTCAAGATGGATTCCTACTAACTCCAGTCTGCAAAAAGCAAGGAGAAAATGAAAGATGTTCTCTTAAGATTGTATTATACTAAAGCAAACTGTTTCCTTTGCATTCAAGCATGGCCTACCCGAATATTAGTAGTCTTCCCCAACCCTGCTGTCAAAGACAAACAGCTCAGCTTGGAAGTCAGTTTAATTGAATTTTGATTTTCACTGAAGTTAAAAATAGTTAAATCACCTTGCTGCCAAATCAATAACTGTCAATTGTTGATTCCAATCTCCTTTCAAAAATCTCAGGCAAAAATTCTGTGTGTAATAGACATGTTAAGTAAACAGTGTTAACCACTTCACAGATCTGTTATGTTAATATATTGCTCATCCTGCTTTATCAGACAGAACCAAGTGAACTGAGAAGTTTTTTATATATTAACTGTAAATTACACTTAGCTCAGCTAATAAAATTTTATTGTCATGGAACTGTTTTCCACATCTTGTGCATTTAAGAGATTGAAATGTAAATTATTGTAAGCTACCTCTATCTCATTATAGACGTCTGAGCAAATGAGATTTTCAAGATTGAAAAAATGAACTAAGTGTTCTCTTGGGGGACACACAACTATCACTTTTTCCCACCATAGTCAGGGAATCACAAAGAAAGAAAAAGATAGTGAAAAAGTAGATCTTACTTCTCTTTTAAGGTTACACAATTCAATTTCTATTCATGAAGGTTTATTAAACAAAATATTGCTTTGTTTTGATTATGGCTCTTCTAATTTTATTTTACTTTCTCACATAACATTTTGAACCTCTTTAAAGTCCTAATCATGGAGCTCAAAGAACTAGCATGTATTACCAAGACAGACATTAGAGCTCCTCTAGTTGTTACTGTGTTGTAGAATCAGGAAAAATACCAATAAATTTGGCCCTGTTTCTTCAGTTTTACTCTAGTGCTGGTGTGAGTGAGGATTTGGGTCTGATCAAGGGGAGTTTTGCCTTAATAAGGAATGGAAGATCAGTTCAGATAAGAGTATATTTTTTACAGAACACTCAGATTGTCTAGAAATAGTGTCACATAATTTAAGTATATCTGTGGTATCTGTGCTGTGATTGTATTACTGAACATATCTAAAACCAAGTGACGTTTTTCAAGTGAAATATACATAAAACATATTAGAGTTAATGACAAAGAATGAAAGGCTACATGAAAAACAGCATAAAAATCAGAAAGAATAATTATATAATGAAAAAATCTTTCTTTCTAATCGTAAGGATGTTTGTTACTCTATTAATAGATGCAAGGAATTTACAGTAAATTGGCTGCTATCTTTGCATAATACTGCACCTCCCCTTTAAGCGGGATTGGGGGTAATTTGTCTAGCTGGCTGAATTAAGGGAACAGTACATTATGGCTGGGAGGAGTGGGAAGAGAGAGGTTAAACTGCAAAAGGGCCCAAGAAGCAACCCTGACTCATCCCCTGAAATCGGACTGGCAGAAGGATTTAAAAGGGGGCAGCACTCATTCTCCCTCCCCTTTAGGGATTAAATACCAGGTTTGGTCAAGACCTGCTGTGGGCATTGCACTAGCTGTCCATTTTTATGGGGGCTGGGAAGGAATTTTTCCCTTGCCACCAGCTTGGCCTAGGTGAAGCTGGGTTTTTTTCACCCTCTCCATGGTGGGTTCAGAGAGGGCTTTGTTGATGTACAGCATGAAGGAGTCAAGCTATCTGTTGCACTCATTATATAAGTGTAGGGTGGATGTCCAGTGCAGGTACTCCAGAGAGAAAGGATACAGTGACTGGATAAATGGCTTGGTAAAGGATTTTAAAAGGATGTGTTAATTAAAGGAATGGAATTGCAGGTGCTGTTGGTACAGCAGGGAGCCAACTTCCCTTTCTTATAGCCCACCTTAACCCTTCTATGGAGGGGGCGGGATGATAGGGTCTCAGAAATGGATTGGCTGGGAGACCTAGATGAAAAAAAGGGGGGCTGGCGGAAGCTATTGAATGAACATGGGGTTATCCGCACTGTACACTTTTAGCTGCTGTGTAGTCCCAGCCATCTAATAATAAAGTTGCAGCCTGATTAAAATCATATGTAATGTCTCCCATCCTATTTTCAGTATAGCCGGACAATGTCTAGATTGGAATTAAACACTTACAGCAGTCCTCTGACTCAGATTCTCAGTGCTCAGGTTGAAATTGAAGTGTAGATGTTTGGGTATGGGCAGAAGCCCAGGCTTTGGGACCCCTCGAGTAGGGAGGTCTCAGAGCCTGGGCTCCAGATTGTAGGACCTGAATTTTATAATTGTACTAAATTGTTATAAGAATTGATGTAAACTTTAATTTCATTCTATAACAAAAAGAAATGAATGTCTGAAACTGTGTGATGTTCCCAGTATGCATTACAATTAGGACCTGTTATGAAGTTTAGTTAGTAAAAGACAGGATTTTGTATTGTTTCTATGATAAATAGATTAGAGAAATGTTAAGGGCCTAAAGCCCCAATGTAAATTGTTTTAGTTATAAGATTTAGCAAGGTTTGATTTACAATGTATTCTGCTGAATATAAAATACTGCTGTCTGTGTACCTTTGAAGGTTTCTGTAAGAGATTGTGTGATTGTTTGTGTGAAAGAGGAATGCATGCATCAGGAAGAGATAGGTGTGAAGCCATCACAAATATCCAGATGGTCAAGAAAAGTGAGAGACTTAAAAAGACCAGGAAACAATCAGAAAACATCCATTGTATCGGATGCTAAGCAGCATTAATGGGCCTCAGAAGTGAGCAGGCACCCCCACAGGAGAGACAACAAATAGAAGATAATGATGGGAAGCCCGAAAATAACCATCAAAGGATGACAGCAGGGAAACCCCAAAATTAACACCACTTAAAAACTAATGATTACAGGGTGAAATTGCAAAATTCATGGACTCAAATGGAAATTTACAAGTATAAAGCTTGGGTGTTTTGCCATGAAACTCTGGGTTCAGTTCTGCAAACCCTCAGAACATCAGATCATGACCAACAAAGCCCCCCAGCTTCTTACTCATGCTCAGTCTAACAGGCCATTAGATTGACTGACAAGAGACTGGTAACTATGAACATCAGCTGGCAGGACTGTGTGAATGGTGTGTGTGTGTGAAATGAATATACTAAATGATGTATTCTTAATAAATTATGGCATATTGCCTTCCTCTTATAAAAGATCCCATGTGCTTTGTATAGCATAACAAGATCAAGCCCAAATATCTACACTGCAATTTTATAGTCCCACAAGCTCTGTTCACCTGAGCTTATATATACCAACTGACAGAGGTCAGTTATGGGTGTTTCAGTGCAGTGTATATGTACCCTTTCTTAACACCATTTCTGTGTATCATGTATGTTAGAACTATTCTTTTCAAACATGAAATGCTTGGAATAATCCTTCCAGGGACACAATTGCAATGAAATTGCAGCAAAATCTTGATTTTGTTGTAACATGGAATTTGCTGACATATCTGAACCTGCACACCTGATCCGGCAAAATTTCCTTTGAAATCAATGGGAGTGCAGCCTGAGAAAGGACCCCAGGATTATCCCCTTTATGTTTGCTCCACTGTGAAACAAAATAGAATGTCATTAGTAGAGCTAGGCAATACTGACAAATGTTGCCCCCTTTTTTCTGTTAGCTAACTGTCTGCAAGCAGGTGGTAATTTCTCTTAAATGTTTTCATTATTTGAAATTACTCAAAAATTTCTTCAGTTCATAAGTCTTGGTCTCTAAATCATTCACTAACTGTTTGCTGGCAATATTTTCACTTTGAACTCTGTTGTTTAATTACATGACATGTGGTATTTTCTCTACTTCTTGTTAGGCTGACTAATGAAACTAATGAACTCAGTGTGAAATGAGAATTTTGTATTTTACAATCAAATACAATATTCACAGTTTAAGGCCAGATGGGACAACCAGATCATCCTGTGTGATTTCCAGTATATCACAGGCCACTAAACACCAACCAGTCACCTCCTCACCAAGTCCAACATCCAGAATAGATAAAAGTATTACAGTTCTTAGGATATGCAGTTGTATGTCACAGACGGAAAACAAGAGGGTCTGAGATGCATCACTGCCTATGGTACTTGCAATGCAGGGAACTGGTTCAGTAAGATATATTAAAATGATCCCAGCAAATGAATAAGCTGAAGAGAAAAATGAACCCGCCTGCCCCCAAGAATGACAATGAATTAAATCAAAGAATCGTAGAAGATTAGGGTTGGAAGAGACCTCAGGAGGTCATCTAGTCCAACCCCCTGCTCAAAACAGGACAAACCCCAACTAAATCATCCCAGCCAGAACTTTTTCAAGCTGGGCCTTAAAAACCTCTAAGGATAGAGTTTTCACCACCTCCCTGGGTAACCCATTCCAGTGCTTCACCACCCTCCTAGTGAAATAGTTTTTCTTAATATCCAACCTAGACCTCTTCCACTGCAATTTGAGACCACTGCTCTTGTTCTGTCATCTGCTACCACTGAAAACAGCCGAGCTACATCCTCTTTGGAACATCCTCAGGTAGTTGAAAGCTGTTATCAAATCTCCCCTCACTCTTCTATTCTGCAGACTAAATAACCCCAGCTCAGCATCTCCTAATAAGTCGTGTACCCCAGCCTCCTAATCATTTTTGTTGCTCTCTGCTGGACTCTCTCCAATTTGTTCACATCCTTTCTGTCGTGGGAGGCCCAAAACTGGATGCAATACTCCAGATGTTGCCTCATCAGTGCCAAATAGAGGGGAATAATCACTTCCCTTGATCTGCTAGCAATGCTCTTACTAAGGCAGCCCAGTATGCTGTTAGCCTTCTTGGCAACAAGGACACACTACTGACTCATATCCAGTTTCTCATCCACTGTAATCCCCAGGTCCTTTTCTGCACAACTTCCACTTAGCCAGTTGGTCCACAGACTATAAGAGTACATGAGATTTCTCCATCCTAAATACAGGACTCTGCACCTGTCCTTTTTGAGCCTCATCAGATTTCTTTTGGCCCAATTCTCCAATTTTTCTAGGTCACTCTGGACCCTATTCCTACTCTCCAGAATATCTACCTCTCCCCACAGCTTAGTGTCATCCACGAACTTGCTGATAGCGCAATCCATCCAATCATCCAGATCATGAAAAAAGATGTTAAACAAAACAAGACCCAGGACCAACCCCTTGGGTCCACTTGATATGGACTGCCAGCTAGACATTGACTCATTGATCACAACCAGTGAAACATGATTAGACTCATGTGAGCAAGACCCACCAGTCAAACATCTGAGAAAGAGACTTCTCAGTTCAGTGCTATCTCAGAGTACCGAAACCCCCAGGCCAGTGTTCCACTATGCTCATCCCTGATATTTCAGAAGACAGTATAACAATAACAACAACACCACCACCACCAGAATACATCTGGGAAAAAATTCCCATCTTGATCCCATACAGATAACCATCTGAAGTTCTGAAGTATGAAATCTTAGGATAACAAAATATTTATCTGAAGAGACACCCAGGGCTGCTGACCCCAGTCTCTCGCCAATGCTGGCAACTCCGTCATACAGTCTCACCCAGAAATCTATCATGCTCTATCTTTAAACAAATGTGGATGCTTGACCCCCACAAACCTCTATTGGGAGACTGTTCCAGAAATCACTTCTCTGATATTTAGAAAGCTTTTTCTAATTTCCACCCTAAATTTATTCATGGCCAGTATATACCGATTTGTTCTTGTGCCAACACTATCCGTTAGCTCACCCTCTCTGATATTTTCCTTCCTTATATATTTATAAAGAACAATTATATCCCCATCTGAACCTTCTTGTTGCCAGACCAGACAACAAAAACTCTTTTAGTTTTCTCTTGTAAAATAGTCTCTCCATTCCTCTAATCATCCTGGTAACTCTCTCTTGTCCTTGTTGAGCCTCATTAAATTTCTTTTGGCCCAATCCTCCAATTTGTCTAGGTCACTCTGGACCCTGTTCCTACTCTCCAGCATATCTACCTCTCCCCACAGCTTTCACCACCTCCCTGTTACCCCAATAAAGAAAGATATCGGTTTAGGCTGTCATGATCTACCTTTGTTAAACCTATGTCATTACATTTTTAATTTTCATGCCATCCACACTGAATAACAACCCAACTTCTTAATTTCTCATTCTCTTTTTATTTCTATAACCAAGTGAACTCTCACTAGTTATTTTAATGTCCTTTGTAATCTCCATTTTAATTTTAATTTTAGCAATTCTCACTTTATTCCTAATTTTCTTTCTGTCGAGATGTAACTTTCTTTGCTGGTCAATCCTTTTTTTCCATTTCCTATAGCTCTCTCCTTACTCCTAATAATCTTTTTGAGGTGATTATCCATCCATTTACACCTGGATCCCTTCCCTACAACTTTTTTCCTTTTCCTGGGGAAGCAAATTCTAGATAGTTATTTTCACCTTTGATTTTAAGCCTCCTTCACATTTAAGACATTGAGCTCTTCAGTCCAGTTCAGTTTTCTAACTAATTCCTTTCATTTTCAAAGGCTGCTCTATGGAAATTAAACAACATAATTGCAGACCTAGTTTTGATACTCCTACCATTTCATTTAAACTGAAACAACATGTGATCACTTGATTCAAGATTATTGTCTACAACCAGCTTTTCAGTACTTACCAAGATCAAGTCTAAAAGTGCATTAACTCCTTAGGTTTAGTGACTATTTGGTGAAGAATCCTCAGCTGATATAAACTGGCAGAGCTCCACTGACATCAAAAGAGTCCTACTGATTAACACCAGCCAAAGATCTGACCCAATGGTGTTAAAAGTGTTATAAGTAAAATCGCAGTCAGGCCTAAAAGTGGTATAATTTAAATACTTGTCCTTGGTGCTACTTTCACTATCATCCCACAATTCCATCCTTTACCTTCTGCTCTGAACTTCACTCATTACCAGAAAGAATCAATTCCTTAGAGTATTAAATTCAAAATAAACATCTTGCATTCCAGTTCTGAAGCAAAATTTGACTGGATCAGTTATCTTGAGTTAGCACATTACCTAGTGAAGTTAAGTTTTAGAATCCAAATTGGAGTATTCTCTCAAAATGAATAAATATGTGGAAAAATACCTCATGCCAATTTTTGTTTAATATATACAAGCAAACAATGGTAAGGAATTTTTAGAAAGAAATGTAAACATTTAATTATTCTGTAACACTAAGTTTTCATCCACAAGTGATCAGATAATTCAGGAAGGTTTCACAGAGTCTGTAGTATAAGAAAAGAGTCACCAGAATTCAGAAGAAATATGAAATACTTATTTTAATGTAGAAAATAAACTAGTTTCAAACAAATGTCTAGAAAAGCTTAATAAAATATGCTAGTAAAAAGCAAGTCATTGTCTGTGTAAAAGTGCTATGTTTACCATAAAGTAAGAAGAAAGTAAACTTATATGACTCAGCTGCTATGAAAAGTATATATAAAGATATACTTATTTTACATATACTATAACTTCATTCACTCTGAAAAATATGTATCACTGCAATGCTCAGAAATTCCTGGAACGTTATGGGGTAGATTTTATCATCCTATGAACTTCTTCTGACAAAACTCAGCTAGGAATTTATAAAGTCTTTTTTTCTTCTTCTAATGTTCCATTAAAGATAATCCCCCAAACCCTGGTACGCTTGCCTCTTTTAAATTGTGCCTAAACTCACTTTAAATTGCTGAAAGAGTTTGCATATTCAATCAATAAATGAAGTTATTTCAACTGTGAATCACACCCAGATTCTAGAATTGCTGCACAGATTTGATTTCATAGCTTTCTCTGACTATCTATTGTTGGGCACAGGACTTTCTTGCATGAGGTTGTGAAGTTGAGTCAGGCACCCAACTTAATGTGCTCTGTGTGGCCTGAAAGCTTATCTCTCTCACCAAGAGAAGTTGGTTCAATAAAACATATTACCCCGCTCATCTTGTCTCTCCATTATACCTGTTTGCACCTATGTGCACAAAAAGAGAAAGCAGTTCTCGACCAGTGCTACTAAGCAGGAACATACAGAATTAATATACAATTCTAGATGTCAAATGGACAGGTTGTATTGCAGTTGGTGTGCAAAAGGACAGCAGAAAGGTGTGGAGAACATAGATATGCTTCCTATAGATTAAAAAAAAACATATCAGACACTGGGACTATGAATGAGACAAATTGAACTGCAAAGGAGAGATGCTTACATAGCTCAAGACAAAACTTTTCCCTTGCTGTGAGAATTGGGAAATCACTCAAAGGGCCATGATGTAAAAGACTGTGTCATGTCATTTCACATTAAAAAGAAAAGGAACGTGCCCGTTTTGTTCTGCCTTACAAGTCCCTCTATGTGAGCAATATTGCAAAGCTAAATAATCTTGGAAAGAGAAGCTAGATAATTTACCTCATAGTCAGCATTAGGTTGCTGATATATGTAGACTGAAACAGCAGGTCTGGACCATAAATTTGAAACTCAAATACCTTTAATAGTAAGGATGCTATCCTAACAAGTAAACATGTTTACTATTATTATCATCACTAATTATTGTTTGTATTGCCATCACACTTACTAATCCCAATCATAGATTAGGACCCCACTTTGGTTAGATACTGTACAGACACAAAATGAAAAGTCAGCCCTGGCTTCAAAGAGTTTAGAATCTAAATATGCAGTTGGTGGTCAATAAATTATCATTTAGCTTCTAATAGAAATCACACAATAACCCTAGGCATTACTATTCTTTCCAGCTGGTCTGTAACCCACTTAGGTGGGACTTTAATGGTGTATAGGCCTTGTTCTAACTAATGGTGCAGGGTTCAATTCCATTCTCTAAACATATCAAAATTGTGGGCCTGAATTTGCAACTTGTGAAATGATTTGCACTTGTGCAAGGGAATGCTAAATAGGTGAAAAATGCATCCAAATCAGATTGGTAGCATTTTTACACCACACTGCATTCACTCTGTACATGTTCTAATGACTATCAAAGGCCAAAAGTAATGGAACATCAGGCCTTATGTTATCAGTGTGGGGCAGTTTTCACTTAGAGGTACGTGGGATGGTATGAATACTTGTTCTGTGCTGTTTATGGGGCTGCCAAAGCCCCCCTGCACTCTATAGGAACCATTTCAAATACATTTTGATCCAAAACATGAATAAGGCTGTGTGGGAGCTAAACAAGAGAAGTCCCTTGGAGACCCCATGACCGCAATCACAAAAATCAATTGTATAGTCTGAATAAAACATAAATGGGGCATCAGGAATACAAAAAGCACTCAAAAAATCACCACAGAAAACATTTCACTCAAAAAGTACTTTAAGCTATGGCTATTAGAGACGTCTTGCAGACATGCAATAATTAAACAAAACAAAACAAATACCAGCCTTGCATCTTTTAGGGCAGTGGTGCAATTTAAACTTTTAACTTCTGAAAGCTTCTGCACCATCTAAATAATGAATTAATCTTTCTTTCAGAGTCTGATGAATGTGGATAATGAAAATATAGTGTTTTTTCTTTATTTGAATTAATATGTTTCTTTAAGTTGGAATTCTACTTTCATGATGCTCCATAACGATTTTAGCTTTCTTAATGTTCCAAGTGAATAAAGGTTCTCCTTTGTTGCACATTTTAGAGATAGCTTGTTAGCTTTATTACAGATTCATCTGACTTTTTTACTGTTGCAGTGGGGGGAGGTTTTGGTTGGACATTAGGAAAAACTTCACTAGGAGGGTAGTGAAGGAATGGGTTGGGTTACCTGGGAGAGCGGGGGTGGAATCCCTGCCTTAGAGTTTTTTAAGGTCAGGCTTGACAAAGCCCTGGCAGGGATTATTTAGATGGGGTTGGTCCTGCTTTGAGCAGGGGGTTGGACTAGATGACCTCCCGAGGTCCCTTCCAACTCTGATATTCTATGATTCTATGAAAGATTTTAGTGCTTGAGTTAAAAACGTTTGTTTCAGTTGATTTTCAATAAGTCATCCAAAGGGCAAGTACCATGTAGCTGGCATTAGGAAAGTCTTGGATACAAGGCTTCAGTCTTATAGTCCTTTTAAAGGCAAAGTTGCCAGTGACTAGAGTGACTGTTCACAGACTGCAGGATCAAGCCTAGGTGAGTTAAGAATCCAATCTGCATCATGTCCATGTCACCTTTGATAGTATTACACACAGATAAAGCTGATTAGAAAATGGTTTTATTTTTGTTTTCCTGAGAACGATTTTGACAAAAATAATAATAAAAAAGTTTCCATCAATATTATGTGTGAAAAATGTCACTTCAACCAAAAACATAAATGAAAGCTTTTGTCACAAAATGGCACAAATGGTTCAAAGTTTCTGAACAAAAATAATTTTTCTTTTACTAAACCTCAAATTTCGCTGTGGAAAGTAGAAATTTCAAATGAAAAAATTTGTTTCAGACAGTTTTCATGGAAGATTGTCCACCAGTCCTACCCAACTGTAGGATATTTAATGCATATATATATATGTGTGGTTGTAATAGACTTATGTGATGCTTAATCATTTATTTCATCTGCTTGTCCATATGGGCCAAATTTTTCTAACAAGAGGCTTGAGATCTGTTTGAAAACATGCGCGAACACTTATGTACCTCCATTTACTACACTTACACATAGAACTTACTAGCTCCTAACTACCTATTAATGCATGTAAATACTGCAAAATCATAGGTCATTGTGTGACAAGAAGGAAAAGTGTAATAGTTGATTCATTTCTGTGCACTGACTTTGGACCTTATATTTTGAAAATTTGGCCCCATACATTTGGTATCATTTAGAAATATTGTCAGTGTTATACCATCCTGGGTCATGTAGTGTTTTAGTACAGTACTTTCTGGATCACTAATGAATCCATATTTTACAATATGCAATAAGTAGTTCATATGGAAGTACACAAGGACAACTGCATAATTTATTTTCACCAGTTTGACCTCTTGTTTATACCTTGTCTGCTTCAGGATTTCTCACTTTTATGCTCACTGTCATAAGAGAAATGTTAATAATGTTAAAAGACCCTACCTACAAGTTTCTTCAATTTGCAACAGCTGCTCCAGAGTCTGCAGTGTACACTGTATTCAACTAATGAAGAACAAATCCATATCCCTTTGGTATCTCTTCCTGGAGGCAACTATCATCACACAGACAAGTAAAAAGGTACCAGTGCAACCAGGAGCTTTGCACTTTCAGCAACTTGTCATTTAGAACTAGAATACAAGGTAAAAGCTATAGCCAGGGGCTGGCAGAACAACTGGGACCAGCAGTTTTAAAATTTGTTGGAGGATAGGAAAGTCTGGAGAAGAAGGTAATTTCCCACTCATTCTCTCTCCCTCCCCCACTTCCTGCCAATACCTTAGATTTTCCATTTTTCATAATATTTGCAATGTCTCAATGATAATCCTATTGAGAATGAACTGCTTACCTCTACATTACAGGCAAGTCTACACTACCACTTAAGTCGATTTAACTTGCATCACTCAGGAGTGTGGGAAAAAAATCCCACACTGAGCGATGCAAGTTACAGTGACCTAAGCGTGTCCACACCAGAACTATAGTCAGCAGGAAACTCTCTCCCACTAACATAGCTTCTGTATCTCTTAGAAATGGAGTAATTATGCCAACAGAGGAGTGCTCTCCAATCATCATCTTCACTGTTTCAGTGCATCTGTGCCAATGTAGCACTTCTAATGTAGACCTGCCCTACGTCTAATACCAAAATTTGTCTGCCAATCTTGAGTCTAGAGTCTCTACCAATTTATCACTAGAATTATCCCCATTAAAAGCTATGTAAGGAGAAGACATGGTAGTCAGTTCCCTGGCAAAATACAAGAAGGTATATTGCACATTTACTTTCCTACAGAAATACAGGATAATATATAATAATACAGGATAACAAAGGGAGTCAGGCTGAAGGAAGGATACACTGCTAAAATGAAGACTTGCTACAAAGTTTTGATATGTAAAGCATTTGTGCTGGATGTGATGTTCTGTACTAGAAATGTGATACCTTCTATGAAAAGCTTCAACAATCACTGACTTGGAAATACAAATAACTGTACTATGTAAGCGATGAGAGAAGGGAGGCAGTGTACTCTAGTGACTAGAACACTGTACTGAGACTCAGGAGACTTGGATTCTCTTCCTGGATCTTCTACTGGCCAGCTGGGTAATCTTGGGTAAGTCACTTCTTTGCCCCATGCCTCAAGTTTTCCCATCTGTACAACAGAGATAATGATTCTGATCCTTTTTGTATAACAGTTTAGATCTGCTGATGAAAAGCGCTATGTAAGAGCTTGGTATTATTATTTATTAGTGTAAGAGATGAAATAAGAAATACATGTATGTGAAACATGGATGATAGAGATACAAAAGGAGCACTTAAAGATGATAAAGTCATTGCGGAGAAAGTAAATGAATTCTTTGCTTCGGTCTTCCCGGATGAGGACGTTAGGGAGATTCCCAAACCTGAGCCGTCTTTTGTAGGTGACAAATCTGAGGAATTGTCACAGATTGAAGTGTCACTAGAGGAAGTTTTGGAACTAATTGATAAACTTAACTGTAACAAGTCACTGGGACCAGATGGCATTCACCCAAGAGTTCTGAAAGAACTCAAATGTGAAATTGTGGAACTATTAACTAGGGTTTGTAAACTGTCCTTTAAATCAGCTTCTGTACCCAATGACTGGAAGATAGCTAATGTAACGCCAATATTTAAAAAGGGCTATAGAGGTGATCCCAGCAATTACAGACCGGGAAGTCTAACGTCCGTACCGGGCAAATTAGTTGAAACAATAGTAAAGAATAAAATTGTCAGGCACATAGAAGAACATAAATTGTTGGGCAAAAGTCAGCATGGTTTCTGTAAAGGGAAATCATGTCTTACTAATCTATTAGAGTTCTTTGAAGGGGTCAACAAACATGTGGACAAGGGGGATCCAGTGGATGTAGTGTACTTAAATTTCCAGAAAGCCTTTGACAAGTTCCCTCACCAAAGGCTCTTACGTAAATTAAGTTGCCATGGGATAAGAGGAAAGATCCTTTCATGGATTGAGAACTGGTTAAAAGACAGGGAACAAAGGGTAGGAATAAATGGTAAATATTCAGAATGGAAAGGGGTAACTAGTGGTGTTCCCCAAGGGTCAGTCCTAAGACGAATCCTATTCAACTTATTCATCAGTGATTTGGAGGAAGGGGTAAACAATGAGGTGACAAAGTTTGCAGATGATACTGAACTGCTCAAAATAGTTAAAACCCAAGCAGACTGTGAAGAACTTCAGAAAGTTCTCACAAAACTAAAAGATTGGGCAACAAAATGGCAAATGAAAATTAATGTGGATAAATGTAAAGTAATGCACATTGGAAAAAATAACCCCAACTATACATACAATATGATGGGGGCTAATTTAGCTGCAACCAATCAGGAAAAAGCTCTTGGAGTCATCGTGGATAGTTCTCTGAAGATGTCCATGCAGTGTGCAGTGGCAGTCAAAAAAGCAATCAGGATGTTAGGAATCATTAAAAAAGGGATAGAGAATAAGATGGAGAGTATCTTATTGCCCTTATACAAATCCATGGTGCACCCACATCTTGAATACTGTGTACAGATGTGGTCTCCTCATCTCAAAAAGGATATACTGTCATTAGAAAAGGTTCAGAGAAGGGCAACTAAAATGATTAGGGGATTGGAATGGGTCCCATATGAGGAGAGATTAAAGAGGCTCGGACTTTTTAGCCTGGAAAAGAGGAGGCTAAGGGGGGATTTGATAGAGGTATATAAAATTATGAGTGGTGTGGAGAAAGTGAATAAGGAAAAGTTATTTTCTTGTTTCCATAAAAGAAGAACTAGGGGCCACCCAATGAAATTAGTGGGCATCAGGTTTAAAACAAATAAAAGGAAGTTCTTCTTCACACAGTGCACAGTCAACCTGTGGAACTCCTTGCCTGAGGAGGCTGTGAAGGCAAGGACTATAACAGGGTTTAAAAGAGAACTGGATAAATTCATGGAGGTTAAGTCCATTAATGGCAATTAGCCAGACTGGGTAAGGAATGGTGTCCCTAGCCTTTGTTTGTCAGACGGGTGTGATGGATGGCAGGAGAGAGATCACTTGATCTTTACCTGTTAGGTTCACTCACTCCAGGGCACCTGGCATTGGCCACTGTTGGTAGACAGTATACTGGGCTAGATGGACCTTTGGTCTGACCCAGTATAGCCTTTCTTATGCTCTTACGTTCTTATATAGTGGACCAAAACTCTTGAAACAAACTTGAATTGAACCTGCTTAAAGGTTTTTAAAATATTCTGCAAAGTTTTTCTGCTTTTGTCTTCTAGGAAATGGAAGTGCCAGGTGGTATGGTTCTTTTTGATGTATTTTCCTGTGGGATGAGAATCAGAACTACTAGGAAATCTAATAAAAAAGTCTATTACATGAAATCTGTAGACCGGATTTGCATGCTGAAGATGTTCTGATAGTTGGACAAACACCTACATTTATTGGAGGCTTATCCAAACTGAATTCAAAATCAGTTGCTGCTGTTACTGTTTTTATAGTTTCCTAAAGTCCCAGTCAAAATCAGGGAGCATTGTGCTGGGCACTTTATAAATATATAAGAGGACAAAAAATACCCCATCAAAATGAGCATGGGGCATAACTGCCCATTAAGACAGTAAGGTACAGAAAACAGAAAACACCGACTATTTAGACCTATACAGCATGTAAAGCTTTTGCCAGCTGAACCAAACCTGTCCAGCTTTCAATTTACTGGACAGACAGGAAGCAAGATGCTAGAATTGTGCCTAGTTTAACAAATCAAAGTTCTTCACATTCTCTTGCCAGAGGGTGCTATTCATACTTCATGTATTGATCAATGGAACAGCAATTTTGGGGAACAAGAAATGGGCTTTTAAAAAAGGTCGTTTGGTAGTTTGATTTGAGTATGGATTCTGCTGTAATTGTTTCTTGTATGCAGTACAATCAGCTTTAGTGTGGAATGAGTGTTCCTGATTAACAAGATACATGCAGTCATTTTAATGAACTCTTCCACAGAGACAAAAGTAAGAGATGAGAGAACTTCTGTTTGTTCATTTCACTAATTAAAAATGAGCACCTCCAGCTCTGTGAAAACAAAACTCATTAAAGCAAATGCAATATGTCAACCTGGAGTTGTGAAATACAAATCATACAGAGCAAACCATGGACATTAAGTTAAGTGTTCACATTCTTTTTCACATGTGGTGAATTTGGCTCTGGGCTTCCCTGTGACTTTTCCTCTCATATATTAAATACATATGGGAAACGGAAATTCAAGGACAGGAAATTCACTGAGCAAGCAAGAAAAAAACCTATGTTTAATTAAAATTACGGAGAGTAGAAACCTTGTTGCATAGAGAACTATTTTTAACTGGTTTATTCTTTTAGCTGATATTTATTTTAGAGAACCAAGTTGAAGTATTATTAATATTATGTAACATTGGCCTGGGAGCAGAGAAAATGTTTTGTTTCACCGAATAGTCTGGTTAGTGTAAGGTTTCAGGAAACTAAGAGTTGCATTGTCATTTCAGAGTTTTAGTCGTGGAGTTTTCAGGAAGTGTATTTCTTTTCTTTATCAGCAGTAAAGATGCAGGTTTACTTGTTTATCGGATGCGTGAAAACCGGTTCCACTGGCTTGCTGACCGGGAAATTCAAATAAAGTTAAGAGACAGGTGTTATTCAGAGTACATCACCTTTGGTTTTGAAGGCTAAGAGATCAGGTTGTCTGAAAATTAGAATCAGTTTGTAATGCATCTGAGTATTACATTCCTTCCTGAAACATAATATATTTCTCAAATACTTGTTTTATATTTTCAAGTAGAGTGCACATGTATTGAAAATATATGTTAGAGTGTAGATTATATTAAGTCAACATTTTTTTCCCGGAACTTAGAAAGACATGCCAAGCTTTATCATCTGTATGACTAGATTGGCATTAGACAAGTATTTAATGTCTAAAATGAGGTTGTAAAAATAATATTGTGAAGTCAATACTTACTTTCTCACAATGACTCCCATTATCACTTAGAAAGCTATTGAGAAGGCGGTGTTGGAACAGTTCCAGTTACATCTTTATTTAGTTTTAGAAGTGGGCTTAAGTACAGGAAAATAGTGTGTTTATTATCTCCACCTGGCAATGGACACAGAAGGTATTCATCCTGATTATTTTAGCTTGATCAGCATCCTTTGATACTAGTGACTACAAAGTTTTGTTGATGACCCTGAAATGTCTTGCTGTGATGGGATAGGCTAATGCCTTCCTCTCTGACAGATCACATAAGCATCTAGTTGTCCCAAGGGCTCTCCTGTGTAATATTCTGCAGTGTTCTGCCATGTTATGCCTCCTATTCAATGTGTATATACTCACTTTGCGAAACCAAATGAGTGAGTATATACACATTGAATGGGAAGAGCAAATAATATCTGTAAAGAAAATGAGGAATACTTGTGGCACCTTAGATAGCCCACCAAAGCTTATGCTGAAATAAATTGGTTAGTCTCTAAGGTGCCACAAGTATTCCTCGTTTTGTTTATGGATACAGACTAACACGGCTGCTAATCTTAATCAAATAATATCTGAGACTATTTAACTTATCTGGGCCTAAGTCATACTGAAAGCATAGGCCCTAGTCCTCTACTTGGACCTGTTTGCCTGAACCAAGTAAAAAACAGACAGACCTACTAAGTCAATGGGATTCCATACAAGGACATAGCTCTACCCACACAGAGCTCATTACAAGATCATGGTATTCAAGACAAATGGCTATATGTTCCACTGTCAAAAACTTGCAACCTTAATCTCTTTCAAGACAGTATTACATTTATTCAGGGACAAGAAAAAACTATGGTTTCATGTAGGCAATTACTTACTTTCTAATTATCCTCCCTTTGCTGGGTGAACTCATCCTCAGCCACATTCAGCTAAAACACATAAAGGCAACAGAGTTAGATTCATTATATGGAACTACAGAGTAAAGAGGCCTAGGCTGTCACCAGCAAAAATTAATTTACCTAGAATAGAAAGACCATCAAAAGTTTTTCAAGATTTAGAAAAAGAATTTCCATAATGGGTTGAAAAGTTATAGTAGAAAGCATCTAAGCAGTGAGTAATATTTATGATGTTTAAAATTTACATATCAGTTTCAAATCCTGGTAAGCTTGTCAGACAAAAAGGTTTTATATTCAAGGAAGAAGATCTGCTGTGAATATTTGCAAGCAGTCTTCTTTGCAAACACAGTCAAAACAGATCTGTATATAGTACTATTTAAAGGAGTGATTAACCTAAGTCAAATGTATTGATGTACTGGTGAAACTAGCAGTCTCTGTATTTTGGTTGCCCCAGAAGTCCTGATTTGACTTTTGGGTACTTGCCAGCTATAAACATTTACAGCTGGTTCCTCCTGATACACTGAATTGTTGCAAGGTTGAAAGGTTCAAGAACAGTTCTTAAACTGTGTAAAAAACAAAGGCACAAAAAGTTTCACCCCACTGGAAAGTGAAGGTTGATTAGATATGTACGAAAATCCCAGCAGCCATTTGGGAACAGTGTTTTTTTTTTATTCTTTGACCTTCCTGATGCAAACAACATTTGGAAAGAACGACAATTTGATGAAGATGGAAAGACCCTCCCACTATCGTTCAAGATAAAGGAGTGTCATGCATTTTATTAGTGCTTCCTGTATAAGAAAGATGGTAAAGAATACCATGCAGGCCTGAGAGACTGATTTGTCTTGAAAATAGATCTTTGCTTTGAAAATTTTAAGCATTTAAAACATCTCTTTCCCCAGTAAACCACAATTTCTTGTTTCCAGTGTCCAGTGTATAATCTCTAATCTTTCTTTACAAAATTTCAGATTTATTTTGTTACTGTGCAGCCTTGTTCTTCCAAAAAAATAAAATCTTCCTTTAATCCTTTATTGGAATACGTGATAAAACAAAGAGGCAATACAGTGCAGCACACACAATAAAGTGGTTGGACAGAAAGGATTAACTATATCTTATACAAATATTTCTGGAACAATCAGTAGGTGCTTTGCAATGTCCCAAGGGGTCCATCTCGAAGTAAAAGCTTTATCTTGAAGGGTGGCAGTAAATCCTTTCATTTTTCAAATCTCTGACATTCAGATAATCCATTCCTTTTGTGGGGGAGGCATGTCTCTTTTTAGTCAATAAGATATAACACATTTCCTGGGTACTAACAATAATATTCGCAGCAGTGAGCATTATTTTGGTGCACATTTCTTTAAGGGATTTTCCTTAGTAACATGATAAGTGTTGTGCAGGGTAAGTTTTTGTCAAAGACTACACAGTGTGAATGAAAAATAAAGGACTAGTAACATAGACTTAAGTTAGGCATAGTTCCAGGCAGACACTGTAAACGCTTCTTGCATTCTACTTTATCAATTCACCTCATTTCTGACCACATCACCACCAATTATTCCATTCTTATGCCTCTTTTGAACAAAGCCTGTTAAGTCTGATGAACTGTGGCAAGCCATGTGGTGATTTTGTGATCTGGATAAGGAAAGGGTAAAAAATGGGCAAACAGGCTACTACTGTTAAATTACAACAGTCACCTATACATATATGCATATGCACACCATACTTTTACCATTCATTTTTCATATATTTCGTATGCAAATGGCACTTTAACACTGCGGCACTGAATCTCAGATAATAATATGCAGCGGTTGGCAACTGTTAGTTTTTTTAGAGGTTGACATTTTATAGGCATAATATCAGGTCCCATTGTCCAGGGAGAAAGTCAGAAATATTCAAATTCAAGAAAACTGAAACTAGAGAAAATAAAATTAAGATATGGATTATAATCAGGAAGGGATGCCCTATGCTGGGCATCTCCATCATAAAGTTTGTAGAATGGTGACAATTTGGAGGGTCCTACACAGTAAGGTAACATCTTACAGGGATCTACCAAAGTGGAGAAGAGATGACATGCAACACCCACTGCCTGCTCCCTCTCCCCCACCATGTCAGTGTTGAGAAGTTTCAAATATCCTCTGATTAAAAAACATAATACAGTATAACTTCTTCTCCTTAACATGGAAGGCAAAGAGGAAGTGAGAGACAACACAGAAATAGCTGCAGCAAGAGCCCTGATCCAAAGGTGCCTTGAAATGAAAATGGAAAGGTCACAATGTGTGCACTGCCAGTGGGAGTTCATTATGAATGCATATGCATTGGCCAGGCAGACCAGAGTTGTTTACAAAAGGTTAGTGGAGGAGAACATAGCAGACTCGGTCAGAGCAAGAACAGAACTAACTGCCATGAGACCAAGGGCTGATACTAGAGCATATAGATGAACCTCTGGGCTGACCTGGCAGTCAGTTGCACGTTGCAACAGAAAGCAGCATGGAAGCCTGACATTACACAGGTAGTCAGACCAAGAACAGATCACACTGAGTGCACTGGATAGCAGTAGCATCATAGGAAAAGTGAAGAAGGGAGGAGAACTTTTCTTTTTAACCATTAGGAGTGTTCCTTCATGACAGTAGTGACAAGAGATCCAGTATAATGGAGAAACCTCAGAGACAGAGAGAGAGAGAGTTTTCACTTCTGAAAAATCTGTTGGCTGGAGATTTTCAAGATCTGATTTGGAAAATGAGGAGTCACCACAAGAAAAATGTCCTCTGCTGGGCTTGGCTCCCTGTTAATGGTGCAGCTCTCTTCTGAGAGCCAGCAGCTCAAATGCTACAGTTGTGTGACTTATTGCATCTGGGGGCACAGACAGAGAATTTTTTCTCCCTCCATGTTGGCTGGAATTTTCAAAGGAACCTAACGGAGTGAAGAATCAGAGAGGTAGCCATGTTAGTCTGGAATTGCAGAAGTGACAAAGAGTCCTGTGGCACCTTAAAGTCTAACTAAAGTATTAGAGCATAAGCTTTTGTGGGCTAATACCCACTTCAGGTTTGCATCCGACGAAGTGGGTATTAGCCCACGAAAGCTTATGCTCTAATACTTTAGTTAGTCTTTAAGGTGCCACAGGACTCTTTGTCACTTCTAACGGAGTGAGATACTCAGCTCTCATTGAGTTTCCCCTTAGGGTCCTTTGAAAATTCAAGCCTTCATATTTTAAAAAAATGTCATATGTAGAGAACCACACCAGCACATCAACACAGAGTACAGCAAGGGTATCAAACATATGGCCCAGGGAATGGATGTGGATATACTTATGTGGCCCAATAACATATTCAGATTCTACAGCATCTCAGCTCTCATTTTTAAAAATAGGAAGTTTCTAGCCCTGATGGTTATAAAGAAAGCTTTCCAAATGTGAACTGGGTATAAACAGATACAGTGATGTCTGCTTGAGTTGGCATACAGCCAAATATAGTAATTCTGAAGGGGTGTGAACTACTGCTCTCCTTTGGAGAGTCAACTGGAAAGTGAATGTCAACATTTATTATTCCTCTGCTGGTCATTCTAACAGATGTGAATGGAGCCTTTAGAGAGGTGAGAACTGGGAGTTGCTGCAGGGAACTAAATGCAGAGGAAGAACAGAGCAGACTTACAAAAACAGAGGAAGAAGAAGAGAGAAACAGACAATGGAGTATGAGGAAGGAAGAAAGAGGGGAGAAGTATCACTGGCTAAAAAGGAAGCAGATTTTCTCATTGAGTGATACTGAACATGACAGTAAAGGACTGAATATTAAAGTTGAATTACTACATAAAGGCTTTGTTTTCTCATTGATCTAATGTCAGTGGAAGATCTGCTCCGGACTGAAGAGAGTTTGAGGTTTGGTACATCCTTGCCCACAGATGATAATTAAAGATGGAATCTGGCCCTCAGCAGCAAATGAGTTTGATACTGCTCTAGTACAGCCATATTTGCTTAATGGAACTTCAGTAAAAGGCATTAAAATACTTCATCTGGGGTCTATTCTTCTACTTTCTGATGGATTGTACAAGACTTTGGGAATTCAGTTAGAGGAACACTAGGACCAGGAGCCAATAAATCCTAGTTGGCCAACTAAGAAAACAGAAATATTTCCAGTTGGAATTTCCATTAGTTTTTTACTAGTCTCAGGACTCAGATGTGTACAGGTTCTTCAGCTGTAGTCTGTGCAGACACTGTTATACTGCTTCTCTTTTTGGGAGCCGACCCAGCTCAGTTGCAGTTGGCTGCTGATGACCTTATATTAGAATTTCTCTAATATCAGGTTCCAGTGCTGCAAAGTCAGACTGCTATTATACAGTGCTACTATTTTCTTTTGGTACAGAGAGAGCCAAGGTTTTTTACTATGAAAAGTTGTTCCAGGCTAAAAGAGCACCGTGACCCATAGCACATATATGACTCAGGGGGCTAAATTGGTGCTCTGCTTTAGTATCTGCACTAACAGTTTTGACTTCAGTTGTTCTGCTCCTTTTTTGCTGATAGACAACTCAGGCACTACAGTTTTGTATATTAATATTTGAGCTATTTTATTATGGTTTAACTAAACCAAAGAAAGGGCCCTGTGAAGCTGCCTCAGCTGTCTCACTACCTGCACTATTATAATAATACATGAGAGTCAGCATCACTGCTTCTGGCATCTAAGGAGAACTTTATGTCTATGTAGCTCACCAGAAATAACTTTTCTGTTCCCAGTCCAGATGACAGTGCCAGTACCTTCAACATCGAACCTGAACTTGAATTTTAAATGGGCAATTCAAATGTTCCAAATGGATTTCCTTGCTGAATCATTTTCTGTGCATGTATGGCAAAATGCCAATGCTTATGGCATCCCTAACTGCAGCTTCAGTTTTAAATATCAAAAAGATTTTTTTACTAAAGAATAAATGAAGATTTTTTGGTAAAAATTTTGCTTTATTTTTTATTGTTGTTAAGATTTAATATTTTTGAGCCTACGGTATTTGTTTAAACTACATTTTTGTGCACAATTTTTACACATTTATAGTTTTATGGGTTATTTTAATCATTTTCTTTGCACTGAAAAATAAAGTCTCATTATTTTGAATTATTTCTTATTTTGCATATTTCAAATTTTAGGCCCATATCCTCTGATGAGCAGTGTGCAGGTAGATATCTATGGGAGGTCATTGTAGGATCTGGACTTTAGTGTCTAAAAAGAGACTATTAGTAACATTTTAATTAAAAAAGAATACTTTTGGTTAAGCAACATTGTTAGCCAAGCAAGTTCCTCCTTATACAGATGGTATTTAGCAATTCATTGCCATTTCTGGCTAGGAACAGAGAGATGTCAGCCCTTTGTGATGCAATATCCATTGGACAGGCAGCTTGCTGGGAATCTGATGTGTAAACTCTACATAAAGAGGAATAACAGCTGTTGAAAAATTGTATTCTCTTAATCCTCATTGTTTAAATTTGTCAAAGTACATATAACATCCATAGAACAGCAAATAATGTGAATTAATTTTTATCACAGCTCTATCATGGAAGGGGTCTTTGGCTTTGCTTGCAAGCCAAGAGGTTTATGTATCAAAGTGTTATGATCAAGCTGGTATTAATGCAGTTCCAAAATGTATCTCCACAACTTTAATATTGCAGTGGAAGCAATATTAACTTATCTGTGCCTCAGTTTCCCCATCTGTAAAGTGGGGATAAAGGTACTGTCCTCCTTTGTGAAACAAAGATCTGCTTATGAAAATCACTACATTTTAGAGAGGTATTATTATTCTAAAATATGATTTTATTCAACTTCTGGTCATATGGAAATGTTTTAAATAATCTTCTTTACCTTTTATAACAATGTATCCTATATTTTGAAGGATCTATTTCTCTTTGGAAGCAAGGCAAAAAAAAAAGATTTTGTGGAAGTAGCTGAACTGACAAGATAAGAAAATTTAGATTATAAAAACCACTTAAAATCATAAACCAAATATCATATCATAACCCACTTAATATTTGAACCCAAACCTATAGTTCCCTGAATCAATATTACAGTAAATAATTTAAATTAATATACATGTTTAGTAATACAGGAAGGTGGTAGCCAATGTAAATTCAATTTTAATTTAGATTCCATCTCCTGTTTTGGTTATAGTCTGCATCAAGTTAGGATAAGGTTTTTTGAACTACATCTGCAAATAAATTAAAATGGTAATTTAACTTTATTCTGCTAGTAACTTGATGCACTGAAAAACGGAAAGCTAGTGGAAAGTTTCAGAGGTGAGGTCTGATGTGGTCAGAGGGGTGGGCAAGGAAGATGATCTTAACAATTGCTAAGCAAAATCATTGCATGTTTAAGAAATGGGAAGTGGTAGGGAATGAGCATGTCAAGGAGACCAGACAGGAGGAACCTATAGGGTGATTCAGGAAACTTAAAATAACATTTGTCCATCCCTAAGCTCAGACATAAACACAAATCATTTTAACTGTATAATTTTCAAATATACTTCTAGTCCACTGTCATCCATAAAATGTCACATACCAAAGAAAGGATATTTAAAACCAAATTTATGTATTAAAATTGATGTATTTGGTAGTTTAAGAATCATGTAGTTATTACAGAACATATGTTCTTTCATTACAACTTAACATTCTTCCCCCAAATGCTTGTAAATGGTGTAAGTACTGCAAGGATTAATTAATATACATAGCAGGCTGTGACAATTTGGGAAATCTATATGTAAAACTTATGAATTCAGGTTGATGTTATGAAGTTGTAATTATGAAATAGCTGTATCACGGAGTGCCTCTGTATGAAAGTGCAAACCACCGTTTGTGATGTGCTCTGACCAAACAATTGCTATGCTAACATGGGATTGTGCTGGAGTTGTCCTCCACCTTGTCTGCACAGCCGGGGGAAGAGAAGAGAGTGGAAAATCCCCAAACAGGACAAAGGTAACAAAAAGGACTCAGAAAGAGTAAAAGGATTTTTTTGGAAGGACAAGACATTTTGGGCAGAAGAGAGGGAAAACACACATGCTTTTGTAGCAGGGGGACTCTGATTTAACTATGGACCATCCAAGGTCAGGAAATGATCACTGAGATAGATAAGACTCTGGGATTCTGAAGAGAAGTACTGAACTGAAGAGGAAGAATCATGATCAAGCTAGAGGACTCTGTCCAAGCCCAAAGATCTCTCCAGAGAAGTGAGAAAACAGAGGCACGGAAAATACAAATAGGTGTGTTTATTATTTTGTCTACATTTGTGTATCTCTTGTGCTGCTAAATAAAGAGACACTGTGCTTTAGATTAGAATCCCATACAAAGTCTGTCTGTGTGTCTGTTTGTTTTCCTGAAGAGGTGAACTGTAAACAAGAAAGTTCACACCTTTTATGGTATGAAACATGAAAAAGCTGCTGGAGAGGCTTGGGGAAGATGGCAGTAGTTTCAGGGCTGGGCAGTGGGGTGCACATGCCAAGAGGTATATCAGACATAAGGAATGCGTCCCTAGAGGCCCAAACCAATGCCTAAACTCTGCCCAGCCCCCACCAAGCTACGAGCACATGGAACCCCTCATAGCAGTCTGGAGAGCATGCACAGGGGGATCTCAACCAGACCTGTGACACAAGCATAGTTTAAATGTTTGTGTCATTGAAATTTTCGTAGTTCAAAAGAGAATAGAAAAAAAAATCCTATTTTACATGCCTTGTTTTTATTCCAGAGGTTTATCTTTTCTATGCTCTTTTAACTCTTTTTCTCATATGGATGGGTAGGACTCCCACTGAAGTCAATGGATCTGATCCTGCTTCTAATTAAGTTAACGGTCAAATTCTCATTTACACCAAAGGGAGTAGGTTGAAGCCCAATAGGAACATAATACAAGTATCTGAGAGCAGAATGTGGACTTTAATTAACTGCTGAAGATTCAGTCTTCCCTGAAGTAGCTCCCCTTTGCCCCCCATGGTGTATCGTATTGCTGTTAGAGGCATTACACAACCACGGCTTAACTAAGGAGTAAAGTTCTCAGCACCCATCCACAGTGTTGTCTGAAAACAGAAACGATTATTCTTACAGATTGAAGTTAGTCTCTTGGACTCAGGCAAAAATGCTGAGAGCAAGGAATGAGAGTGAAATGGATTTTGAAGGGAAAGCAGAGTGGTAGAGCTCAGAGGGAGTTCTCTTCAGCCTCTAACTCCTCTCTGCAGCCAGCTCCATCTAATACTTTCCCCCTATACAGAGATAGAAATTGGAGGGAGCTATTTGTAGCCAGAACTCTTTCCCCCTAGCAGAGGAAGCAAGGGTAAGCATAGGAAGCAGGACAGCAAGTTGCCTCCAATACTTTGAGAAGGAGGAACTAATTGGCTGCCTGTTTAAGCCAAGGAAGAGTATAAACAGCCACCAATGCCACCCCAAAATACAGCTCCAAAGAAATGGGAGTAGAAGATCTCAAGGGCTTGTTGGCATTGGGACACCAGAACAGAGGTGTCTGGTGTAATCCTTTTGTTCCCTTTCCTATTAAAGCCAGAAGAGAAGACCACTGGTGACTAGATCAATGGGTGGTGGTGGGGAGCAGGGTACTTTCCTCCTTTTCCATGGGGACATGGTGGAGTGGAGTATTGGGTCAGAGCATATTTTTCTTTTTTCTCCCCCGTTTTTTATGTATGGTTGGGAGGAAGAGGAATGCCTGGCCAGAGACAGAGAAATTGCTAGCTGATGTGAACATTTACCTCAGGATTGCTGCTGGCAGGAGTGTGCTAGTGCTATGAATTTCACTCTGCATGTTGTTACACCGTAGTTATCCAAAAAATGATAAGATGTCATGAGTTTTTAATCAAGTTTTCTTTCACATTTTAACATTGGCCACACTTGGGATGTGTGTTTCTCCTCTGCTCAGAGAAATCATCTTCTTTCAGATTAGTAAGGGACTCCTCAGCATGATGTCACATGGGCATTCAGCTGTTGGGTAGCATGGTGAGCTTGGTCTCAAACTGGTGAGCAGGCCAATGTGCTGTCTGTAATCTGTACCAGACATCTGTGAGTATTCTGAAGAAGGCCTTAGTGTAGAAATGTTGGCATTATTCCACTTGGAATGACCCTTTAAATAAAAGCAGCATATATAAGAAAGAGAGGGTTATTCTATTTTCCTTGTAATTGATATGGACTCAGGGCTAGTATGCTTGTAGCAGTGTATAAAGTGACTGAAAAGCTGTTTGTCTTCAAGGGGAGATAACTGCAGTCCTCAATGCAGCATTATTAAATAGTTAGGAACTGCATTTTAGTCTTAACCATAGGAATGATCTAGTCACTCTATAAAAGGACATCTGTAGCATGCCTCCAGCACTTCTTCCTTATCCCATCCCCCATATGAACACATACAATAAGTGTATGTAAAATGATGTTTTTGCTTGCCCATTTCTGATTCCTTCAAGATGACTTTAAAGACTGTTAAAATAAACTGACATTAATAATCATGTTATGAAAGACTTAAAAAAAAATACCCCACTGAAGGAAAACAACTAAAAATTAAAGGAAAAATGAGGTTATTTGAAAGGGGAGATCTAGTAGTAGTGAAAGGGGAGTTCCACAGAGAAACCAAGAATTGTTCATTTTAACATTATTTTAAAAAGTTGGCTGTAAAGACTTACTCTGGCCTATTATAGGTCAAATTCTGAAATGCAATAACACATGCTACACTGTTTCATTTTAGCTGAGGATCTGGACCATGGGCATGAACCTAAAACCCCAAACAGGGAAGATCATGCCCCAAAATCTGCATGTGGAGGAAACACATTATACGCGGCTCTCGTCCTTTCTGTGTGAAAAAGACTTAGAATTTCCTTTGCCTACTGGCAGATGAGGCATCCCATTTTTCCACTGTTATCTGTCAAGAGCAAGATGTTTTACTCCATTGTAAATTGGCTGCTTTATAGCAGCATCCTTTTTGTTCATCTTGTGATATCATTCTTTGTCCTCCACACCTTCTCTTCCTTCCAGGTGGAATCCTAAGACATACTTTGTGCTTCTTCCACGGGATGGCCTGGTGACATAGCCAAACTACTCTAAATGTCTTAATTTAATTACTGAGTCCGCAATCTGCTGATCTGTGGAGTACAACACTTCTATGTTGGTTACTTAATCTCTCCCATACATTCCCAAGATTATTCTAAAAACAATGCTGGTAAAAAGCATTCAGTTTCCTGTTGTGTACTTCTGCCATCTGTCATGTTTCTGAGGCATACAATAGTGTCTGGAGGACAGTAGCATTATACAATCTCATTTTAGTCTGCATATGTAACTTCTTACTCTTCCAGATGTTTGACAAACAGGAAAATGATCTTTTAGCTTTACCAATGACCATTAGAAGATATTGTACTTCTAAGACAGACAAAATCATCAGCTCTTTTGTACTCTCCTCTATCAATCACACAACTCCAGTTTTGACAGAATTCTTTCTTATCTCCGTGGTCTTGGTCTTCTGTGTACAGATATGAAGTCCAACTTTATCAGCTTCTGCTTTTATGTTCATGAGAAGTCATTTCATTTCATCCACTTTGGTATCCAGTATAACAATATCATCTGCAATATCTAAGTCTTACAGGTTATCTCTTTCCCAGACAGTACCAACGTCCTTGGCATCAGCCATTTCTCTTCTCATCACAAAATCTACAGCAATGCAGAAGAGATGTAGGGATATTGTGCAACCTTGCCTTATGCCGGGAACAATCCTAAACCATTGTGTCTTCATTCTCTGTCCTGAGGTAGCACACAGACTCATCATACAATATTTGTTACAATTATATAATGTCTCAAGATCTTCCAAAGGCTTCTCTGTAGACACTATCAAATGTTTTAACCACATCAAGGGAATTAAAAACCATCTTCTGTTGGTGTTCTAAGCTTCTTTCAATGTCTTCTGAAGGTGAAGACCTGGTCTGCTACCTGACCCAATGGATCAAAATTCAGCCTATAATTCCCTGAGCACTTTATGTATGTGGAAAGGGCCTTGGGTATTTCTGAATCCTATTCCATTCTGCTCCCTATATGGGATCCACATAGTGAAGGGTGGAAATAGGGCAGGACCCATATTCCTTCCTTTAGTCCCACAGAGTTTACCTGAAAAAGGCAATACAAGCCCATTATTTATAGGTTTAAAAAATCTTCACTCCCTTTCTCCTCTCTGTTTGGTTGTCCTTGAACTTATAGAATCAGAGGGGTAGCCATGTTAGTCTGGAATTGCAGAAGCGACAAAGAGTCTAACTACAAAAGCAGCTTCTCTTCTCTCGCTATTCACATCTCCAGTTCAACTGCTAGAGGAATACCTCACCCTCCCTGATTAGAAATAACAAGCTGGTTCAGCCTCATTGGATTTACCCTGTTATCTACAACCTGGTTCTTGCCTACCTATTTATATGTGCCCCTGGGTACTTCCACTGCATGCATCTGACGAAGTGGGTATTAGCCCATGAAATCTTATGCTCTAATACTTTAATTAGTCTTTAAGGTGCCACAGGACTCTGTGTCACTTCTTGATTTTATAGAAACTCTTCTGATTGGCTCAGAGGATGGAGATACTAATTAATTATATGGCAGCACAGGGCAAAGTAGAGTACTGAACATGAATTGCACAGCAAGTTTTGAAAAGCAATTCCTATCCTTATCTTGGCTGAGCTCTGTGGATCTCTCTGAGGGAGAGGGGAGGAGTCCTGCATCTAAGGCTGTAGATTGGTAACAGAGGGACTGCACAGTTTGCTCCAATCTAATAATAGGAGTAACTTCCATGCTTTGATCATTCATCATCTGTAGAGTGGGAGAGGGAGAATAGAAATTCTGCATTATAATGGATCCTGTCATCTTGCCCCAACTCCCCCAGCTCACTGCTCTTTAAAGAGTTACTTCAGAACTGGGGTTCTGTATTCAAGGGAAGCACACTATCTGAAACACTGACTGCCCTCACCCAGGGTATCAGAAATGAATTTTTTATGCATCCAGGAGCCCTGTTTGCCCATGGATGTAGGCACATTATTTTCCCTTCAGTTAAACTATTTCATTATCTTTAGATAATGCGGGGAAAATGTGGAGGGAAATTCTAAAATTGTGGGCAGCTGTAAGGATTTTTCCCATGCGTTGTCAATATTTTCTGGGAAGTTTAACAAGCTTTAGTGGTTTCCCAGACCTCTCTTTCCTCACTTTTACAGCACATGCCATAAAAGAAATGTCAGGAAAAAACAGGAACATCTGCATGGAAGTTTGGGTCATGATTTAGAACATTTGTATCATACGTTTTGCTGGTCATCCACATACTTGCTCATAGATACTTTTCTAAACCTGCTTACAGTGATATCCCAGACACTTTACATTGATCCAAACAGTTACACTACGGCAAAAAATAGCTCAGGAAAACAGCAGATAGACATTACAAAAATAAAAAGGTCCGGACCTAGACTGAAGTAAGTTTCTCATGATGTAAGGAGCTGATCCAAAGCCTTTTGAAATCAGTAGGGCCTGACTCAGTGTGCGTTGGGTCAGGCTCCAAGTCTGGCTTTATTTCCCACTACTCTTTTAAACAATTTTAGTAAGGGATGACCTGAACCAAAAATCCCAGATCCAAGCACTCCTGAGGAACTGAATGAGGATTCATGTGTGACTTTTGTGGCTAGCACTTTCCTCTACAATGGCCTAAAACACCCAAGCTCTGGAGAAATTTGGAACAGCAGTAAGCTCTAATTTGGATGAATGGGTCCATCTAAGAGAAGTAATGTGGTTTATATCAAACTACTGATTGGCCGCAGAAGGCAATGACTTTATGTTCATTCACATTTAATCTCTCTCCAGAAGTTGCCCCTACTCACAGCCCTGTTCTTTTCTCACAGATTAATCCCACTTACATAAGCCAGTAGAACTACTTGTATGAGGAAGGTAAGCAGCTTGTTGCTGTGCAAATCTATGATCATACTACTGTTGGTTGGTGGCTGATAAACACTGCATGATGTACTACATCAATTTATAAAAGAACCAAAGAAAATGAACTCCCTGGGGTACCATACAGGAATTATACAGGCATCTAGTTATTGCAATAATGTAATGAAGTTCTCAACCTCATGAAAAAAAATCACAGTGTCAGCAGGGAAGCAAACATCACAGTTTTACAGTTCTGTGTGGAACCAATTACAAATAATTGGTTCTTGACAAACTTTGTGTACTTCAGAATTCATAAATTTGCTTCAATAGATTAGCTATAATTTATAGATCTTTGTTTATAATAGATGCATTCATTGTTTCTTTCTGCTATTCATCATATGCTCTCAGTAAAAAGAATTGTTGTTAATTTATAAGTATTGATGCTAATTTTAGAAATTAATCAAAATCATAGGTGAATGGTGTATTTAGCCATCATATTTAAAATTATTATGGACAATTAAACAGATTCCACGTTACATAAAAATGGAGCAAAAGTAGCTAGTGCACGAATGAAATAGTGTCTCCGGAGCAATATGGATTTATAATAATAAAGAAACCTAGGAGATATTTATTATACACAAATAAAAATATAATGAAGAGGATTTATGCCAGGATGGGTTTAATCTCAGAAGGAAAAAACCAAAAAAACAAACCAAAACAAACCTCCATACACCCCCATATACAATATAATTTGGGTAGCATGACCCAACTACAGGAATAACTGTCTAGGACAAGTAAATAGTGTTTTCCAGCTAGCATAAACAAATCTATGACTACTGTATCCCAGGGGATCAGTTTTTCTTGTGCCACCAACATGGGCTCTTTTGCATGACTTGGCCTGTATTTTTGGCATATGTGACAAGCCTTAAGAGCTTCTTCAGTGTCACTGTTCATTTGAGGCCATAATAAAATGTCGCTGGGCCTTCTTTTAGCATTTCCAATCCCTAAATGATCTTTTTAACTTAATTTTCTGTAACACTTTAGCAATAACCATTCTGGTGTCTTCAAACTAAATCACATTTAATACTAAGAGCTCTAACTTCTATTGATAATAGAGGCTGGGAATATGCTATCCCAGACAACCTTAATTACTTTCTGTAGGTTTCATCCTGAGCAGTATTTCTGGCAATCACAGACCATATTTTATCTGAGGTTGGACAGGGGTTTTTTTATTACTGTTGTTGTTGGTAAGATGGACATGTACGTAATGTAGCTCTGGATTCAAATACACTATACTTTTGTTAAATGCTCTGGACAGTGTATCTGTAACTATCAAATCTTTCCTAGGTTTGCATTCAATTTGCAAATCATACATTTGTAGGTGAAAAAATATCTGTATTCTCCACAGACTTTTTGCCAGGCACCTTTTGGCAATAGCAATAAATGGTTTATGATCAGTTTCAACAAACACTGGTCTCCTATAAATAAAAACATGAAACTTTTTAAATCCATGGACCAAGGCCAAAGCCTAATGTTCCAGCATAATGACACTCAGTTTTGTTATCACTCTTGTAATAATTAGGCCTACACATTTGTCCTAATTGTAAGATCAATTGGGAGACCTGAGTGAAAGTTCATAAAATGTCACAATGACCTATAACAGAAATGTTGATGGGCAATGGCACAAAGGAGAGACTAAAAGTCTGAATTAGTCCAGACATAAAGGCATACTAACACAATTCAAGGATTGTAGTAATCTCATGCCTGGTAAACAAGAGAAGTGTGTGACTGGAAATCAGTGAACCAAAATCGGTGTGTCAGAAATTAGGCCTAACTAATGGACAAAACAATGAGGGGATAGGCTATTCCATCCATCACTGCCTTATGGGCTCCTTAAAAGAAAATACTATTTTTTTAGGGAAAATTGCCTGCAGGCAGTCTCAAAACTACTGCCGGCTGGTAAATGGGTGAACCAGAAAAAGCAAGCTTCACCATTATGCTCCCACCATTTCTTGGGATCCTGGGCTCCACAATGACACTGTTGGACCTTTGTTGTCATTCTGATACTGAGAGGTATCCTGACCAGACTGGGCCAGGGAGTGGGACCCAGAGAGGGAGACCAAACAGCAAGTGTGAAAAATCAGGACCGGAGTAATAAATACCTATATAAGACAAAGCCCTTAATATTGGGACTGTCCCTATAAAATCAGAACATCTGGACAACCTAGACCCAGATGACATTGCCACCTCCACTGGCAACAACTAAATCTCAAATACCATCTGGGATTTGAGACTTGGATTCCTGCTGTCAAATCCCTCCATATGTCACTTTCCTTTCCCATTTTAGTTATTCTCTTTCCTATCCTTCTTCCTTTTTTTTTTTTTTTCCCCTTCTGTCTAATGAAAGCCTGGGTTAGCTGGCCAAGACTGCCTATTTCTAGTCTCAGGCTGACAACAGTGTTGCAAAATATACAATTACAAATCAATGCCATAAACAGTCTAGTGATGGTATTAGTTTGTCAGGTCTTGGAGCTGGTGACAAAACCATCTGCTATGCCTGTGTTTATCCAGCAATGAGGTTTCAAGTGAGAATCAACACCACAGAGAAACATTGTAATTTTTTCTCTCTCTCCTCTTATGCATGTGTTTGTTTTGTTTGTCTTTTAGAAAATGGGATTAGACTTCAAAAACAACAGCTTCAGCCCATCTCAGTTAACTTTTTCTCTGTCTCCCCCAACCAGGACAGTTATTACCATCTTTTATATTATCTAAATGATTGTCAAATAGGCTTTTTCCTTCTAAAATCTCTCCAAAGGTAGAGAGAGCAAGATATAGTGTTAAAAGAAAAACCTTATTTAACACTTCATTTTTGAAATGTTTTACCTGTTTTCCCCTTTCTGTATCTTTAATAAAAGGTTAAAACAATTTTTAATGGTGTGATTGCCATGCTATTAAGCAGACTGAAGTCTCTGTATTCAAAAACCCTGAACCTTGTTTAAAACCATTAATGTACAGCAACAAAGGCATGTTAACATCTTTGACTTTGGGGCCAATTTATTCAATCAAAAATAATTAATACAAAACCCATGATGCATAAACTACTGGTCTCCACTTTTGACCATACTGTTATAAGATTCATCCTTGGACAATTTATTTTTTCACTGTCATAGTACTTCAGTTGTAGATCCTCTTTAATTAACTCCTTAAATTTCTCACACTCATCATTAAGATTTACTGTGATCTTCCTGTGCATTTTGCTGTGTTAACTTCTTTCCCAACTGTGTTATTTCCATTACACAGAACTTGCATATTTGTTTGCTTATCATTACCTTTTTTGAAAGGATTCATTTTGATTATGTCAAAATGATTTTTTTCAATATTTCCAAAATGTTTTTCTTCTTTGTTTCAACTAAAACAGTTTTCCAAAACACACATGAGTTCATGAAAGGTTTTCAATGACCTGAATCTGTATTTTGGGGAGAACAAAAAAGGTTCAGCCAAAACGTTTTGCTTCGCTCTAATTAGATTCGCTCTAATCTAATCACAAATGCCTCTATAATTTCACTTTTCTTTTGCACCCTTTGCTTCCATATATCTCATTTTTGTGTGAAGTACTGTACTCCTAAAATTTCTGAATACAGTTTCATATTTAGTTTCCTCTGCCTGAGTTGACTGAAAACGATTAAACAAAGTGCTTCAGAATCAGCACTGTCAAAAATAAGGCTAGCTTCTGACTATCTTTCTTTTTACTGACGACACCCATTGCTTACAGATACAAAGCTGTTTGAATTTCCTCTTGTTGTTTTCCAAATTTCCAGAGCATTTCATCTCTGGTGGTGCTCCATTCTTACACTCAGGGTATCTTCTTCATTTCTCTTTACTTCTGATATCATGTGGTATTTACTCAGTGTTTAAATGTGTCAAAGAAATCTGATTTATTCTATGTACAGTTCCAACTTGTGTTGCATAAGAAAAAGAGCTTCACAGCACTCTACGCAGATTCTATGTCTGGGAAGTTCAGTCCTTAAAAGCACATTCCCCAGTACCACAACTATTAACCCCATTTTACCAATGGAGAACAGAGGAGCTGGCTTGTCCAAGATCACACAAGAAGTCGGTGGGGGAGCTGGGAACTGAAACATGGGCTATGTGGGGTTTAATACAGGAAACCTGCTCTACTCAAGCTGCACTTTTTATTTATTTTTCTCCGGCTTTGAAAATCTTTTAGAAGTTTGTGTAAATGTGGGAATGCTGTCAGCATTTGCTACTTCAAAATGTGCTGTACGGCTTAACTCTCAGGAAGTTGTATTTTGCTTCTGCTACAGTACTCCACTGAAGGTTTTCCTACATTCAGCTGGATTTTCCATGTCTGAAATGTAGTTGAATCACTCGCAGTATTTCCTACAACAGTGTCTAGGTGAATTCTGGTAGGTTAATATGCCTGTCTGGCAGTGAATCTTTGACATATGCACACTTGGGACCAGATCCTGCATTTCTTGAACTCTTAAATCTGCTAATGAAGTGCTACTCCAATAAAAGATTTTATGAGGATATGAGATCTCTCTCAAGACTTGATATTTCCCTATACAGCAAACATATGCATCTTGCAGGTTCATAATGGTGGCCATTAGAGTCCTTGACATTTTTTGTTAGAATATGGGTGTTAACTCCAGTACCCAGACTATATTCCACTTTGAGGATTTACATTATACCTTCTTAAACTGTAGTAGTTCATTGTATACTGTATGCTTCCATTATATTCACTTTTACAGGTAGATGCATTTCAGTGGTTAGTAGGAGTGAGGTGATTCTTGTAATGTATAATATATAATTTGTAAAGTACTCTGGGGTTCTTTGGTTCTTTAAAAGGTACTTTATAACTACAGGGGAAATACTAAAATGAATCATAGTAATAGTGTGCAGGCCAACCAAAATTGTATTCTCATACCTCATATATTCAAGTTCCATTATTTCTTTTGCATAGCATAGGAGTGGACTATAGAAATCTACAGAAAACTTTTATGCTGCTTTATTATAAGGATAAAAGAATGATGTTAGTGGTAAAGGATATGCAGGAATCACGTGTACTACATGTTAATGACAGAAAAATCTTGTCTCAGAAATGTTCTGAGTAGTTCATCATCCAGAATGAGACAAGATAGCGTCAGTGCATGGATTATGGAAACTTTGTCCAACAAAAGTAAGCCTGCTATTTCATTTTCATTTCTCGGTATATAACAGCTATAACAATTAGAGATGGACAAATGCACTTTGCCTAATTTTAAACCCATTAGAATGTTGTGGATGGTAAAGTTTGGCTCCAATTTTAATGTTTTCTAGATTGCATTCCACTGTGAAAAGGAGCAGGTCTGGACTAAAGTAATAATTCCATGGGGAAGGAAATAGTATGGTAAATTATGAAGAAGAGAGTGGACAGATTTAAAAAAAAAACCCAAACAAACAGAGGAAGATTGTAAGAAAAGGAAAATCAGAGAAGGGGAGAGAAATAATCTAATGCAAAAATACAGTAAATATTATATATGCAGAATATATATCCACTCCTGGGAATATTTTAGCCTTGATAAAAAAAAGTGTCTTTCCTTGAACTATAAACAATATTATTATTTTAAATTCAAACACTCATCATCAAAATATGTTTTTAAACGACAGGAAAAGAATCTTTGAGAAGTCAAACTAGTTTTAGATATCTCCCAAATAGTTTGAGGCTTGTGAAGTCTCACATTCCACCAGGCTCTCCCATGCTGATAACCTTATATAAGAGAGCAGTTTTGATTTGCAAAGGTGAACAATAGATTTTATTTCTAGATTACTGTCTATAAATGAAATGTGGCCACTATCAAATTAATGATGTGCAGGTTTGGGAATACCAGCACATCTGGTTAACACATGAATAATTATATTTCTACAAAAGACAAACATTTTCAAACATAACCTGAAATGGCTGTTTTCTTGATTTTAGAAAAGAGCAAATTGTATAAATAGATAACCAGAAGATTTAAATAGCTTGTGTTTATCTTGTAAACTCCTTTGTACTTACTCATAATATGTAAATAAGCTAAATGGAGCACAAGAAAAGGATTTATATAGATTAGACAAACTGTTGGGTAATATACATTCTAACACATGCCAATTAATATGACAAACAAATCTATTTCTAGAGTGCTCATAATGTAATATTTGTATTTATCCAATATACACACACCCCCTTCTGCAGTTGGACTGAACTAGCAGGAATTAGGGAAACATAATGCCTTGAAAATAGACCCAGAGGAAAACTCTACTGTGGTCTAAACCAGAGTTCTTTGCCTCATTTGAGGAAAAAATGACACATATGTTATGAGAGGTTATTCTGAACTATTATTTTATATATATCCATTACACACTCATTTTTCCATTTTAAATTGGTGCTAGCTAATCCATATTATATTAATTCTCAAATGTTGACTTTTCTGTCTCAATTTTCTCTGTAAATGAGCAATAGGACACAATATTGTACAGAAGAAGATTGGCTCTCTCATCAACAGAAGCTGGTCCAATAAAAGATATTACCTCATCCGCCTTGTCTCTCTAATATCCTGGGACCAACATAGCCACAAAAATACTGCATACTAAGATAGTCAAGTGAACAAAAAACTATGATTTCTAGACTGAACATATGTGATTTTAGGAGGGAAATACAAAAGAAGACTCCTCTGCTTCATAGAATTACCTACCAAAAGGATCCTTAAGCCTGATACATAGGTGTATCAAAGGTAGGTAAGAATATATGTTATATGGTGCTTTATAACTTTACAGAGAACAGCCATGAAATCTCAAACTCTCACTGAATACATTAAAATAGCTGGGAGAGGGGCCAAGACAGTAGTCAGAAAACACACCTGTTGTATGTACTGACAAACTGATAATTTATAACAAGCAAAGGAACTTTTCTTCTCTCTGTACATATTATAGCCCATATGAATATAGGTTAAAATAAATAAAAACAGATCCATTTTGGTAGCTGTCTGAACAGCTCTCAAGATCATGTACTGATATTACTTTCCACCATTTGTGGTGAAGGATTGCCTCGAGGGCTTGGAGATAGGGTCAAGAGAAAAAAAATGCATCTAAAAGGAATTCATGTTCCAAAGCAGGCCCCTGTTCAGACAAACAAATGTGCACATGTATGCATGCAGAGGTCAAGAGGGGCACATTCCTGGTGCTTCCTGTTACCAGAGTGCTCAGTAAAAGAGGTACGTCAATAGTATGCAAGAAATTAGTTGGGAGATAGGGTGCCAGTACCTCATGCTCAAGAACATGCAGCCTTGTTCCTGGGTAATACAGGACTAATAAAACTGCTTCTTCTTGTGCACTGTAAATAGCTTCTTGTGTGCAGCTCTGCATATGCCGCTGTTAATACTTCCAACTGCATTTCTATAGGTGCTTTCTATATTGATTGTATTGATATAATAACAAATAAAAATAGCCATCCAGAGCACCTCAGAAAATATGGAAATACCTAATGCAATTTATTGATGTTTAGAATTTTAATTATTGGTCAACCTCCTCTCCCCTGATGACAGATCTCCTTCTTCCCCTGCTGCCATGGCTAGGAGACAGATCTTCTTTCAGGCCTCTATCCAGAAAAGCATGTAAACATGCATTTAATTTTAATATGTAAATTGTCCCATTGAATCAACAGAACTATTTGTGGGCATAGAGTGAAGCAGATGCTTAAATACTTTGCAGGATAGGAGTCTTAAAATTGAGAAGGTGGATAGGGGACAGGTAGGTCCTATGTTCCCAGCAGCTGATGCCGATGATCGTCTTATTACTGGGACATTTTGGATCCATATTGTCAAAAATATTTAGGTTCCTCACTTCCACTGAAATCAGTGGAAGATAGGAGCCTAAATACTTTTGAGGATCTGGGTCTTGGAGCTCGGAAGTGCCTCAGTCAAGCACTGGCTACCCGTTTCAGATTCTCCTGCCTAGTAAATCCTCACTCACCATCCCTAGAAAACAGGGATTTCTAGGTGAGTAATGTTCACCCAACCTGGAGAGAGAGCAAGTCAAGAGGAGCATTCCCTCTGGTAAAACATTCCCTCTGAACAGCTGAGGAGGGGACCTCTGCTACTCTCTCTTTACTTTAAGTCTTGAATATAGTGATTTTTCTAAGGGTTAATTTTTTTCTGCCCCAACATGGGGGCTGAAGAATGGGGAGAAGGTTTAGGGAGAATGTGAACACTAGCACTCCCCGAGTGGAAAATGGGTGTATTAGTGTGGACTGAAATATTGGATCCCCAAAAGTGGGTATGGCTGAAGGAGTATAGCCTTCAGCCACAGGATGGACTGCTTGTCAGATCCTGGATGCAACTCCAGAAAAGAAAGTGTAAGAGTCACATGTCCATGGAGGAATATTAACTGCATCAGCACTAGAAGCAGAGTGACTCCACGAAGTGCCACTGGAAAAATACACTTTCCCTATGGCAGCAAGAGCCATATCACAGCTTTAAGGGCTGGTCCTCACTAGGGCGGGGGATTGACTGTAGATACGCAACTTCAGCTACGTTAATAATGTAGCTGAAGTCGGCGTCTCTAGAGCCAACTTACCTCCCGTCCTCACGGTGGCGGCGGTCGGCAGCGCGCTCCCCTGTTGACTTCAGCTCGCCGCGAGGAGTAAGCCGGAGTTCCAGAGTCAACCGCGGCGCCACTGGCGATCGATTTATCGCATCCTGACAAGATGCAATAAATTGATCGCCAAAAGACCGATTTCTGCCATGCCAAGTGAGGACAAGCCCTAAGACTTCACATATAAAATCCCTGCCCATTGAAGTCAGTGGGAATTTTGTCATTGACTTCAATGGGGCTAAAATTTCGTCCCAGGTACTTGTATACTTTGGAATGAAAATTGGCTTTTTTCTGAACAATTGTTACCACTATCAACATAACATTGTTTTTGTATTTTATTGGGTAGTCAGAGAAGAGGATGCTTCTTGAAATTTCGTAAGGATCCACTGGGAGCATTTTGGTTAAAATTAGCAAAATATAATTATTTTAACATAATAAGGACTTTCAACATTTGATTTACTTTTGTTAACTGAATGATTGTATAAAGTAAACAACAAAGTTATAGTAATAGGATTTTAGGAAATAAACTTGCATCCATAGATGCTCACTTTGATTCAATGGATCTTTTGGCTCTAAATTCAATGAGAGCAGAATCAAGTCCTGAATTATAACTCCAGGCAGAATTTCTTTCTCTTTTTAAATAATAGTTGCAGCAGGTGATCTGAATAGTTTTGAATGGCTTTTAAAGGAGATTGATCTCCACTTGATGGTGTCTCCTTTTTGGCTGCTCTTAGCGATTCTCAATATTATTACATATCCATTTATTAATAGTACATTAGTATTGTATTTTTATATACAGTAACAGATTAACAGATTTAATATCAGTATAGTAACAGATTTAATATCTCTCAAGTGGCATCTAGTCAACCTCTACTCAAATACAAACTTTCCCAAACTTCATATATTAATGGAGCACTTTCTTATTTTTTATATTTGTTTTATAGTTCCATGGTTTTAGTCCTTTGTATCATATAAAATGTTTAAACATAAAGGAATATTTAAAATATTACATTGGAGAGGGATAACTAGCTTGAAAATTTAATGACTTGGAGCTAGTGTGCATTTCTGAAAGGATAATATTCCCTAAATGAGTCTGTCTAATCTTTCTTGCCAAACCGTTAAAGACGGAAATCATTGGTTTACATATTAAAACGATTATGAAAAGATCAAAATTCAGGCATATTCCCTAATGGGAAATGTTAAGTTAAATTCTTCTTGGCCAAAGTCCCATCCTGATTTCAGTAAAAGATTTAAGAAAGATTGCTAACAAAAGTTGTGTCATGTATCAATATGAAGGAACAAGAACAACTTAAAGAGAGGGTAATCAATTTTTTTTTGTCAAGGTCCAAACTTCTTGGTCATGTATAGTCAAGATCCAGGCTACACAGAAAATACCAAAATAATAGCAAAAATGACAATAATATATAAATAAAAAGCTTTTACGGTCCATCCATAACCATCTGGCAGTCTGGATTTGACCCGCAATCCGCCTATTGATTACCCCTGAAGAGTGACTTCCCACACATTATTGTAGAGAACAAACAACTAGAGGCAATCTTCATTTTCCTAACTAGCAGTGTGCAATATTTTTATTTATATTAACATTAAATATATTTTTAAAAAATAAAATTACATGGGGATACAAAAAGATTACATTCCTATATTATTTGAATTGTTATAATATGAAAAATGCATTTAATGAGCCCTTGGATTACAGCCTGATTTAAAGGCATACCTCATCTCACTGTGTACTAAGCCAGTTAAATCTTTCAGTGATTTAAACTTGATGAGTTTGGATAGGATAAAGAAAACCCCTATCTTTCACAATACTGGGGTGTTTTGCTTTAGTTGAACTGCTCCCATGATTCAAATTATACATGTAGTTTATTATACCCTTTTAAATCAGGACCAGAGTACATTTTTTTCTATAGAGAATTCTCTATATTATGAAAATACCATTTTCCATTTGTAATTAAAGTGCAGTTATGGTAAGAGAAGGAGCCATGTCAGAATGTCTCTGAACTTTGTAATCAATCTAGCCTAATTTTGCTTTTCTCTTGGTCCAAAATAGCCTGAGCTTGATAACCTGCTTGTCATGCTGTAACATGTCATTCACCATGTCATGTCATGAACATGTCATTCACCAGGGTTCTGGGATTTGGCTGAGAGTATGGGAGTTCAGAAACAAGCTTTACAATTGCTGAGATGTATTGGCTGGTTTATAGGACTTCATCCTAAAAACACTTATGCACATTCTCACAGTGTGATTGGCCCCCCGAATGGGAGAGGGGCTGTGATAAGTTTAACTTATCTGCATAAGTGAAGGAAATAAAGGCCAGAGAATGGAGGGCAAGTGTCCCTTATAAGAACAGCAGGAAGCTTCAGGAGAGAGGAAGATATGGCAAAGACCATGGAGTAAGGAAAGGACCTGTGACCATGGGAATTGGAAGACTGAGCTGGAAGGCTGAGCTCCAGCCAAGCAAAGTCTGGGTGTGTGACTGAATTGGGATCAAGCTCTGGGAAGGAGGGCGGGGAACTCCCTACCCAGGGGAGAGAGAGATATTGAACTGGACTTAGGTCCTGAAGGCCCAGTGTGTATCCAGAGGACTAAATAAAGTTGACCCCAGAGATCAGTGTTTAAATTACCTTTGGATGGGGGAAGTGGAGTTTAAGAAGCCCCTGAAGCAGTAGAGACAGTGGCAGAG
>ML677336.1:4555692-4593048 GCA_007922305.1 Dermatemys mawii | reverse complement strand
AACCTAACATCCATTAACTTTAATGAGATTGATGCATCTAGGTGCTTTTGAAAAATGTACTAAACCCCTAAATGCCTTTAAAAATCTGGACCCAGCTGGAAGATAAGCTCTAGAACAATTGAAACAGTAGCTTTACAAATAAACTGTAATTACAGCCATTGGTGTTTGTAAAGAATGTACGCTGCACACAGGGTATTAGGTTTCCAATCAGGTGGCTGTTGCCTGTTGCAACCCATGTAGTGAGTACATAGCCATGCAGTAATGATACAACTAGAACAGAAACCCAAAGAATGATGAACAAATTCTTTTTATATTATTTTAAATCACTACCACTTACACTGCTTGTCCTAATTAGAAAAGGGGAAGGAAAAGATAAGGGCAAAACTGTGCAAAAATCTGTTCCTGAGTTATTTGCTACTTCATACGCTCCCACTTAGACTCATATGACCTCATTAACTTTAATGAGGTTGCATTTGTATAAATGAATTTGTATAAATGGATTTGGGATTTTTTAAAGTATGACTCTGATATAAGAAAACCATTTTGAGCAGCTCTGAGGTAAATCCTGTTTTGATGTATGCATTCAAAATTTGGATGATGTACAGATGCCATGATATGAAACTGAATCATTTTCACATGGGCTAATGAGCTCATGTGAAAACTGATGAGGATAAGATGGCAAGACAAGAATTCCAAGTATTGTGGTTCTCTTATTGGCACGTATTCCAAGCATGTTTCTGGAGTAAATTTCTTTGATTTCTCAACATCTAGTCTATAGTGTTTAATATGATATAATAGGGAAATGCTGATGCATATTGATTTGGGTCAAGTATTTCAACTGCAGTGCATACGAATGCTTTAAATAAGAAAATATACACATTAATTGGTATGATTCTTTTCTATTTTTCCTAACACTTTCTTTTTTGTTTAGTGATTAAGTCCTTCCATAATATTTGTTAAGAGCTTTGGACTCGATATTAAAATGAGGTGGTATAATTAATAATTGAACAGTACTCACTTTTTGAAACATGCATTAAAATGCTTCAAAAGTAGAAACATATTGCATTTTTCTATAAAATAAAGCATTGCTATTTACATATATGTCTTCAATTATGTAAGTATTACTAAAAAAATTTTCATTCCCTTTTATTTGTATTGGCAATGGACTTTTCCTTCAAATCCAAGATGGCTGACCTGTTAGTATGTCATATACTCCTCAAAGTGTTAAGAGTAGGCAGAACTCAAGTGTATAATCTATATGTAATCTCTACTGGAGAAAGCCGTGAGTTGCTAGCATCACTTGCAGGAAGAAGACAAGATTGACTAAGTAAAATCAACGACTGATGAGAGAGGAGAAATGGGAAGATAACTGGAACACATGTCAAGAGACATCAGAGGTGAAATTGAAAAAAAAAATTCAATTTCAAAGCAATTTCTCACTGGTGACATTGACTGCACTGAACTGAGGAGGACAGAGAGAAGGCTGAAATGATAGGGAGGTAGGGACTTCAGGGATATGATGGTAGGGCTCGTAAGAAAATTACATGGTCCTAAAGCATATAGAAAGATATCATCTTAAATATACATTTCAAGCTTTTCTGAGGGTGAGGTGAGATGAGCTAGTACTATAAAGAGTGAATTCCTCTAATACTTGTTTCTTAAATGTCGCTGGAGCTGGTTTCAGTTTTTGTGAATAAAGGGATATTAAACACCAATCATAATTTAAACTATAAACAGAGGACATAAAATAAAGATTCTTCCCTTTATAAAAATACATCCTGTGCAATTTATTTCCCAAACTATACATAGATTTTTTTAAAAATCCCACAGTATTCAGAGTCCTATCATTCCTACTTGTAAAATTAACTGCTCTTGGTAGTACCGTTGGCATTTATATAAATATAAAAGAGTTTAAGAATCGCTATACAGAAGCTGAGTGCTTTCTAAAAGATGATGAAGAAGGAAACATTTTTTATTTTTATTTTCTCCTTTAATTCAGCAGAATGTCTTGCCTACTGTAGATAGTCTTTACAAAAAGAGATGTAACTCCATTTTACTTCTGTTATTTTACTCAATTTTTCTTCTGTTTGGCTAGAAATGTTTATTTTCCCTTTTCTAAATAATCCATGTTCCTGGATCATGAATATTGTCTCTGACCTTTACTGTTTCACAGAACGCCTGCTTCCAAACAGTACAAAGCACTAAAAAAATCAGTGAAAAAACTTTTCAGGTAATCCATGGTGGCTTTCTCAGTATGGAAGTTGAATATATGTTTTATTTACTTGGTGATATCAGACAAGTATTGCTGTTTTGTGTGTGTGAGAGACACACACACACAATGAATACCTGATAAACAGATGCAATAAAACTGCATTAATTCTTTCAGACGAACACCTAGGAAATGTTTCATCAGTGCCCTTTACTTGAGAACTGTCATCCTGAAGAAGGTGCACAGATGACACAATAAATAGTAATATAAAATATAGCTTAGATTAGTCTTAATCTCCTTGAGGCTCCTGTTTTTCACAGTTAATGAACAGTTTGCTGCTGTGATCTCTTACAAATCAGTTGGTATACACTAATTTTAGAGGATTACTGCTTAAACAGATTCCAAAAAAGTAGTACTGTACTCTGTTATTATTTTTATCCCCTTTTTTTCCCTTGTGGAATTAATATGATTCTCCAAGAAAGTTTCAATTTGTCACAGCATGGCTTAGAGGTGTTATTTCCCAGCTTTAGACAGTGACTGAAAGGGGTACACTTTTTTTTTTTTTTGCTCAGTGCTGTTCAGTGTACACACATACAGCACCGGTTTTGTAAACAGAAAGCCAATGCACTTGTTTTGGCTTTTCAGTGAAGAGAGTGAGAAGTCGTAGATGAGTATTAGAATTAAAAATTGTGCCAAGAGTGTAATATGTCCATTACAGCTAAGCAGTGTAATTCACTGAGAAAGGGTAACAGTACCATTATGGGCACATTCTGTAGAATATTCAGCAAATGTAATGGTTTTTCATCAACTTTCTGTAATGAATATTTTTCCTCAGTATTCGACCAGCTATAATTAATTCAATAACAGGCTGGATTACTCTGAACACTTTACAAATAGAATTTCTCTTGAGAAAATCAATGAGATTTTTCCATACTTTGAATTATAAAATTCCTCAAACATGAAACCTTGGAGAATCCTTGAAAAACATAGTGTAGTATAGTCTCCTTTAGCAATATAATACAGTATAACATACCTTGAGATTAAGGGTCAGATCCTCAGCTAGAATAAACTGGAAAATGTATAAATAGTTAGGGCAATTCTTGGCCCTGCTAAGGTCCTTTTGCGCAGCCAGAGCAGCACAAAGGAATTTTAAACTTATCCTAAATGACTAGTTGAAAATTTCTCTGATATCCAGGTGTGATTAGCTATACACCAGCTCCCTTCAGTCTCATTTGATCATAAGTCAACAGAGCCTCTAGTCTGCTTTATGTTGTGCTGGAATTTGTGTTTCTCCCTATCCATCTCTAGGAGCAAGGGAGGTGGAAATGTGGTCTTGAAATTCATTGGCTTCCCTCAGGTTGGCACTGTTAATGATTGAGCTGTTATTCATGACCTTAATATGCAAATTAAATACACAAAACTAGTTGCTTAAGGAAGTTTGAAACACAGATACTTCCATATTTATTACCATGCTGGTGTCTGGTGTTTAGTTGTTTTTTTTAAATATCACCTCAGCTGATTAGCTCCTCAAAAAGAGATTAATTTTTATTGTAAATATACACTTGAAACTCAGAGCTGGGTCAAGTTTGGAGTGTGTTTTACTTGCTTTCCAGCATATTTGCTCTTGTAGCTATAATTAAGGGGACATTGTGAGGATAGCAGACTATAATGGGCAGATTGCTTGTTCTGACAGTTTACTGTTTGGATTTTTCCTTCAGGGGACCAAGTTTCAGAGCTTAAAACTGCTGAGTGGTACAGAGTGTTCCTGTTTTACCTCTAGTGTATTTAAGACAGATGTTATTATTTTCTTCACCTTGCATATATTCTTCCTCATGATTACACAAAACATCTAGTTTCCCTTGTTTTCCAGAATGCCTTCTGTTTAATGTCAGATGTGGATGTCACTTGTTCTGATGGCTCACCACTATTTTCTTATTGTTCAAATGTGAAGGTAGGTAAACGTATTTTGCCAAAACCAGATCTCTTCTGTAATTACAGACTTACCTTCATTCTATGACAAAATGTGGAAAGCAGTAAGTTCTGAACAAGTAGCCATTATTATTGTTTCAAAGGTTATATTGAGCAAAGAATATAAAGCAAAAGCCTAAACTGATGGACAGATTTCTCTGTTATCTCAATTGTCCTTTTTGCTGCTTTGATAAGTCAATCGTTTTTAAACTCTGACCTGTCACTGTAGTCAGAAGTCCAATGCAATAATAACTTAATATTAGTGTGCAAGGAAGTCTGAAGCAAGTATAACGGATACTCTCATGTGATATTAATCTCAGAGAGAGTTGTGTACTTCCCTTTTGTGGTACAGTTTCAGTCAGTATATCTTTTAGAAGGATTCCTTCTAAAGTGCATGTAGATGCCTAAATACACCAAACTCTTGGGAAAATGCACAGAGCCAAATGAAGCCCCTGGAGGACCCACAACCTTCCCAGTTTTCAGAACAATCTCCCTCTCTTTCTCTCTCAGAAAAGAAAACCCCACAGCAAATCAGAATTGCAAACCATAGGTCATTATAGTCCATCCTTGAACATTCAGGGACTCATCAATATTTTCTTTGGACTAATGATGTGTTGAGTTAGATAAGCAGTTTCATGTGTTCTAGATATTAACCAATCACAAATTTAATTAACTGCAACTTTACAAGGTTTTCTTTTTTAAGATTAGAGAAGTAAATCGGGTGTCAGATTCGGTTAGGGGGTTTGAAGTGAATGTTTGCATTAGGGTCATTTTGAACATATGTGAGGGCATTAAGGATCTCCAGAATAATTGAGAAAAACTTTGTACTGAGCAGATCTATACCATGAATAGCTATGGGAGATTGCATGGTGTTATTATAGGAACATGGAAATATTGCAGCAAATATTATCTTTTAAAGATGGGCTATCAGTGCACGTGTATCTGGGAAGCAATCACCTCAAATATCATTCTTAATATGAAGATTCTGAACTGCACACTGAACTACATCTGGTTCTGATGCCTCTTGTTAATTAATACAAAGAGGAAAAAAATGACTGTACTAGGAAATAAAAAAATTGGATCATGCTATATACAAATGTATCTTAATGAACTTGAATTGTCATATAAAATGCAGAAAGTGTGTATTACTTAAGGGTCTTAAAACTTTTAGTTTTTTTAAAGGGAAATGTTGTAGCAGATCATAGGGCTGGAAACCTGAAATAATTTTCAGCATTGAGCAGTTTAAAAACTACAGAAAAAAGAGCCCCAGTTCTTAAAACAAAGTTCTTTACTTTCAGCATGCGTATAGTCCCATAATCTTTGCAGGTTCAGGGCCTAAATCTTTCTTTATCAAACAATTAACTTGAATATTGTCGAATCATTATTTATACCTGTATATCCTCTTTAAGTGTTATTGCCTAGCAAAGTAGAAATTGTAAACTTAATGAGTTGTATCCTGAGGAGAAGCCAAAATACCATCTCTAACAATTAGTGAGTTATCTGATGATAATATGTTTTCCTGCTTAGCATGAGTTTAATTAAATCATTATTATAAACATATCCTAAAGTTTTAAAACTCTAATGTTCCACAGCTATCTTCTACAAAATAAAAGCCAAGGAAGAAAGAGGGGGGAATTGGTGATAACAATTTCCAATTTTTATGGTTGTTTTTTTTATTAAACTTGCTGTGAAGCAGTGAACAAATAAAAAAGTCCAAAGTGAGAACAAGATAAGAACATAAGAATGGCCATACTGGGTTAGACCAAAGGTTCATCAAGACCAGTATCCTGTCCTCTGACAGTGGCCAATGGCAGGTGACTCAACGGGAATGAACAGGCAAGTTATCATCAAGTGATCCATGCCCTGTCACCCAATCCCAGCTTCCGGCAAGCAGAGGCTAGGGACACCATTCCTGCCATCCTGGCTGAAAGCCACTGATGGACTTATCCTCCATGAATATATCTACCTTCCTTTTGAACCCCGTTAAGTATTGGCCTTCATACATCCTCTGGCAAGAAGTTCCAGAGGTGGATAGTGCATTGCATGAAAAAAAAACATTTGGTTCATTTTTACATTTGACCCAGATTTTCCTGGAATGAAAAATTAACTAAAAAATAAAAATGAGGAGATGTATATGAGTTACCACAGTATCTTGGTTTTATTTCACACTACCAGTTCTCAAAACCCTTCTACCATATCTGTTTTCGTATTATTAGTATATGATATCTGAATTGTCCAAGGAGGAATCAGAGTCCCATTGTGCTAGATACTGGACACATCTATACTGAAAATACAATCCCTGACCCAAAGCGATTACAATAGAAAAGATAAAAATGGAGGATTTTGTTTTCACAATTTTTTGGTTAAAAATGTGTCCCTATCGTTGTCAAAAAGTTTGACCAGCTCTATTTTACAATTCAGAGTATATACTGCATTAAACAGGTGTGTGTGTTTGACTACATATACAGTGAGGTAAGTCAATTAAGATTAGTGTAATAATAACAAGTAATTCACACTTGCAGGATGGTGTACCAAATTCTAGAAAGCAGTGACTGATAAATACTTTGGGATCATGGTGAATGTGAGCTTCCAGTCAGTGCTGTGGCTATGAATCTTGAATGCACAACCAGGGGAATTTCAAGAAGGAATATGGAGGTGTACATATACAACATTAGTAAAGCAATTACTAGAATATTAGATCCGTTCTGGAGTGAATTCATGCTTCCACTGAAGTCAATTGTACTATTCCCATTGACTTAACTGAGGCAAGGATTTTATCCCTGCCATTCACATTTCAAAAATATGTTGAAACATGAGAAATGGTTAAAAAAACAGCTACAAAAATTATTCCAGATCTGGTAAATCAGCCTTACCGTGACAGACTTAAGAAGCACAATCAATGTAGCTTATCAAACAGAAAGTTAAGATGTGCCTTGATCACAGCCTGAAAGTATGTATGTCAAATGTGTAGGCTGATTTTGAGGCAAGCTGAGCCCTCAGCACACCTACTGACTGACGCAATGGGTGCTCAGAAACTCTCAAGGGCAGCCAGTGGCTTAGGACCCATAATCATTGGCAGCAAGAGGCCCAAAACTAAGATAGGGAGAGGTGTCATGATGTGAATAATTGCAAGAATGCCTGCTCTCAAGAATAACTAATTTTTGACTGAAGCTTCAAAGTTCAGATCCTGATTTCAACTACTCTCATGTACATGGATCTGGTATTTTGGATCTAGTCACTACAGGCAGATCTAAATAAGCAGCCTAGAAAATGTAGTTCATAGAATCATAGAATATCAGGGTTGGAATGGACCTCGTGAGGTCATCTAGTCCAACCCCCTGCTCAAAGCAGGACCAATCCCCAACTAAATCATCCCAGCCAGGGCTTTATCAAGCATGACCTTAAAAACCTTTAAGGTAGGAGATTCCACCACCTCCCCAGGTAACCCATTCCGGTGTGTCACCAGCCTCCTAGTGAGAAAGTTTTTCCTAATATCCAACCTAAACCTCACCCACTGCAATTTGAAACCATTACTCCTTGTTCTGTCATCTGCTACCACTGAGAACAGTCTAGAGCATCCTCTTTGGAACATAGGTGGGTACAGCACATTTCATTAGGGTGTGCACCCCTGGAATTTTATTTTTATTTTCGAATACTCAGTTATAAAGGACATTAATTTTATTCATCAAACTAAAGAAACTAAAACTTAACCAAACTATTTTTTACATAATTAACAACTAAACTTTACTTTAAAAATACAAATTTAAAAAATGAGACACAAAATACCAAATTTTTGCTGTAGTCATAAAGACGCATATATAAAGGGGTTGGAGCATAGGGTATGGCAGGAGGCTCAGGGGAGGAGGTTGGAGTGCAGGAGGGATGTGGGATGCGGCGAGGGTTCAGAACAGGGGGATGGGTTGCAGCAGGGGGCAGGAGAGATTCGGGGTGTGGGCTCCGGCCCGGCACCGCTTACCTGGAGCGGCTCTGGGCTGGCAGTGGGGCCTGGGCAGGCTCCCTAACTACCTGCCCTGGCCTTGGCCCCGGCCCCACGCTGCTCTGCTGTGGGAAGCAACCAGAATGCCGACACTGCCGGACATGGGGGAGGGGGAGCAGACGGCTTCGTGTGCCTGTGGTGCCCTTCCCTGAAGGTCCAGTTGGCTGTGGCTCCCCATTCCCAGCCAATGGGAGCTTCAGGAGAGGTATCTACAGGCAAGAACAGCACGTGGAGCTCTCTGCTCCCCCTCCCCAAGGGCCGCAGAGATGTGCTGCCCACCACTTCCCAGCGCTGAGCGGGCCACAGCACTACAACAGTAGTCATAGTTTGCCCACATCTGCATTAGGGTGTGCCTGCACAGCTTGGATGTCAGCATTCCATAGATTAATGTGTCCCTATGCAGATTGTTTACATGGGCTGCCTTCAATGGTGGCAAAAAGACAGTAGGAAGTAGTCTTTGTATATGTATTATTGTTTTAATTCTCCAAAGCTCTAGCTGCAGTTACCTGTCAATCCATGTTATGTCAGTGTACTCAATTTTACATGCACTATAATACTGGTATAGATGAAGATCTTTGACAATCACACTTGGTTTGCCTAAGATAAAGCAAGAATTCTTGCTATTGTGAAATACAAAGTATTACGATCTATCCAATTTGAATGCATTGGAAATAGCAATTGATCAAATCTTCATCCAGAATTCACACAGAAACCAACCTCAACCTTTATATGTTTAATTTAAAGACACACACACATTCTCTCTCTCTCTCTTTCTCTCTCTCTCTCTCAGTCAGCATTTTTAGTACCGATTGGGGCTGGAAGTGGGAGTACTATATTACTCTGAAAAAAAGACTTTCTGGCTATATGGTATTTCTGGCTTGATTCTAAGAAAAATATTCCAGAAGTCATGCAAGATCTTGCTTTCCAGCTTAGCTTTTCAGATAGTATTAACTAAATCCACACATGCCTGTGCAGGAATGGGTAAATCACATTTCTATGTGCCAGTTAAACCATCTGTTCTCAACAGAGGATTCATCTTAAGGGTGGTGGGTAGCAGAGATATTAGTTTTTTTGCTGATGTTATAATGAGTCTCCATAGAGTGCTGCAGGCAAAGGTTCCTGGCTATAATGTACATTCCCTCTTTTCTGATCAGTGGTGCCTATTTTACGAGTCATGGTGGACCCCTAAGAGGTCACTTGATAGAAAAGAGCTTGTAGCTAATTTCATTACTGTAACCTCCTCTCCTGATTAACTTTTCATGCCTAGGACTATGAATCTGAGCCAACCGATGAAGATAAGCATACAAACACTTATGAGTGAAGATAGGCTTGTAGTTAAAACACAGGACTGGGAGTTAAACTATCTGATTACTATTCTCAGTTTTATTTCACACTTTTGTGACCTTGGTCAAGTCATTTATGCTAAAATTTTCAAAAAAGTGTCTTTTGATTTTGTGTACTCAACTTTGACACTTCTACCTGTCTCAAGCTGAGCAACCAAAAGTTTGACACACCCAAAATCAGAGATCAATTCTGAAATGTTACCCGTCTGTGCCTCAATTTCCCCACCCATAAAATGGGTATAATACTGCTTACCTACCTCACAAGGTGTGTTAGAACTATTAAAGAATTAATTCATTTAAAGTGCTTTGAGATAATGAGATAGGAGGCACAAAATTGAAAGTATACTCTCTGTAGTAAATCTTTAAACTGGCCAGAGCTGTGTAAAGGGGCCTTGGCATAATTGAGAATCAGGTTTTTCATATATATATATATATATATATATATATATATATATATATATATATATGTTATATATCAAGTTATATATATATATATTAATGTGTGAATAAGGCCTTAATTTTTTATATGAGATCAGCAAAACATTTTTAAAAATTGTACTTAAAAAATCCACCAATATTAGTAAAATAAATGGCTCTTGAAACGAATGAGATCTGAAGCTTCAGGGAAGTCAAGGAAAATGTATCAAACATGGGAAGGTTCGTAGCATGATACAGACAATTATATTCTTCTGCAATTTATAAGATTGTTGGAGTTTTGAGATTGTGCACAGAGATATGACAACAAGCATCTTAATAAGAGCTTTCAGTCATGCCCAGGATTGCCTCTGAAAAGATTATTCAATATAAAATGAGTATTCAACTCATAACAAGACTCCACATAAAAAATTCCAATAAATCTCCCAATCTCAATGGGCCAATAATCCGTAATAAAGAAGTTTTGATTGGCAGACTTTACAAGTGACATGTTGATAGCAAGCCATAGCCATGGTTACAGCATATGAATAAATTCCTAGTGTTTCTAATAATAACTGACTATCTTTGTTCCTTGGTTAGAGGTCCTCAAGTGGAGGGATCTCTAACTAGTTCTGAAAATAGATATACTGGATAGTGTGAAACTAACTTCTTCAGAATGTACACTGTTGAGCTGATTAAGTATGACAGCATCATCAAAAGTCTCTAGAGATCATAACATCAGCTATCTTGGCTCACCTGACACATATATTTTAAGTTATAAAACATTATGACTATCCATAAAGTGATTCCATTTGTTTTTTTTTAGTTTATGTAAAATTACAGGCTATAAAAGTACCAGTCATCTGAAAAACAGAGTCTAAATGTCACACTTATTATTTCACATGAAGATCCTTGTATTTATCTGACATCTGAAACATTCATAATATGGAATAATTGCATATTCTGCATAAACATATCAATGTTAAACATCCTGAATTTTGAATAGCTACATGAAATAAAATATTGATATACAGTGTTCCCAAGTAACTGGTAAAAAAAGGTGATTTCTTATATCAATCTAAATAACTATTTGGCATGATGAAACTACTATATTATTTTATTTTAATAATTTAAAAATAAACTAGTCCTATTTGCAGCTAGATGTTACTTATCAAGTTTTTTTAAAAAGTAATTGTAGAGAGCTACCCACAGTGTAGGCATTGTTAAACGGAAATATTATAAAATTCCAAATTCTAGTCTGTGTGGTATACCATCTGCAACAGTTTATTTCAGTATAGTCTTAGCTGGCATTTTTTCAGACAAAAATGCACGTGTGCTTCATTCAACTTGTTGAGCTAGCTTTTACTATGGATTTTTAAATGTGATTCTCAAAATGATCTTGGATTCTTTTCCATGCAATTTAGCAATTAAGTAAAGACTGCTCTTAATTAGATGGCATAAATGAGTGGGGGGTGGAGGAGAGTGGGAGGAAGGGATCATGTGCGTAGAGTTTTTCAAGGCAGCTGCTTAAAAGTCTAAACTCTTCTAAAAATATAGTACTATATGAATAAATTAAAAATGTGCTCCTTGCTGGTCCTTATTTTCATTTTAAAGGGCTTACTTAGAAGCAGCCTTTGCCCTAAGGTACAAGAAAGCCACCGTTTTTGATTCACATTTTGTGTGAATATTTTTGATGCTTCAAGCAATTTTGCACATAAGTCCAAATTCCCTTTTATGCCAGATGTCAATTAAACAGCTACTTTCTCACTAAAAATGTTGATTTTTACATGATTCTGATGAAAAAGCCATCTTCAAAATGCATTTATTTCTACTTGAAAATGTACACACTTTGGTGATAATTTCTGTGAACATTTTTGGGTTTGCAATAAGAGACACATGCAAAAACAAAAGCCTTAAATACAAGAGAGAAAATGTTTATTCTTGGGTGCTTTTACATTCTTCACACTCATCTACTCAACCACAATTTTTCTAGAGATAGGTTTATAAATTTATTAAATTAAAACAAATCTTTCTGCCATTATGGAGCAGCTGGTTCCAATAAGATTTGAAAAAAATAATGAAAAGCAGCAATGAAGTAACAAAAACTTTATTCTTTCTGATTAGTGTGTGTGTTTGCTCATCCTGCATACATGGAAGTAGGTCACCAAAGAAGGGCCACTAAAGGGTTAAAATACCCTGGCAGGATTTTGTAATTATAGATATTGATTACTTTAAGACATCATTGAACTGACAGGATAAGAAAAGCCCACTTGTCTCACCGTTTGGTCCCTTTATTTCTCATAAGATGGATGAGTTAATAAACAGGGAGCAAGCATTCCCATAAATTCAGCATCTGTAATATTTGTCACCTTTGGAATTACTTAGATGAGAAGAACATCCTTTATATGAATTCACAGGAGAGGAGCCAGCAGACTTGATGTGGAATCTCTACTCTTTGCTGTGATTAATACATTGTTGATGTTTAAAGAAGCAGCATCATTAGGCAAAAGCTCACTGAAAGGGAACTGTGTTCCTTTAGCAGGGCCCCATGCCACGTTCTGTGTGTTTTTCCTTCAGTCTGAAAAGGCATCTTCTTTGTACATTATGCATTTGTGTGTCACTTTTTACATTCACTGTACTCTATTGCCTCATCTGCATCTGTTTAGACTATAACATGGTGCATTTTTAATATCCTTTTTCTATATCTTTTTAAAGTTCAGGTAGATCAACAAAAAATTTTAAATTAATAATTAATACATTTAACATGCAAAGTCATACCATGTGTTGGCTGAGTATAAAACTGTATGAAAATGTGAATAAAATGTTCTAGAAATTGGTAGATACTACAAAATTCTAGTATAATATAGTATATGTAATAATTTTCAAACACACACACACACACACATTCCCATATAAAATTCCCAAATGTTATAAAACTTAGAAATGTAAAGTTTAGGTCAAACTTAAATGAAATTTATCTCTGTTTGTACTCTCTAAATGTGCATTTTCATACCTTAACAATCTTAATGCTGTTGTGTAGTAAAACTATGTTGTAACCATGTGACTGTAATTAAGGCATTTTAGTTTTTGTGGATCAAGAGTTCACTAAATTGATTTTTAAACACAGTTTTTAAATTTTTTCCTCTCATAGTCTTATGTCAGGGGTTTCGTCCCCAAAACACCACTGTGAATGTGCAGACACATAAACACCCTGCATGTCCCTTCCCTCCTGTATCCCTATATTCCCCTACATACACATACACTCGATAGCAGTTCCCCATTCTTCCTGCTGAGTAGATATGGTCCAACAGGTAGTTTTCAAAAGGAATGTTTAAAAATAAAGGTCATTTGGGGCATTGTTTTTCACAGCTGAAAGCCACACCATCAGCAGAAGCATAAAATCTCCTTCATCACAGAAACTCAATGAAAAATTGCCCTTCTTCAAAATGACCATTGTCTCCCTTTGCTCATGAGGTGACTGAGGTCACAGTTGTCTTCTGTTAAAATGCTCTGTTTCTAATTGCCTCCCATATGCCACAACAAGAGTGAAGCCAAGCTGTGCTTTGTGAAGATGGTGGCCACTATAGTGTCAAGAGGCAGAGAGGAACAGAGTGAGGAGGTAGTCTGTGGTCTCAGTCCCAATCCGAAGAATACAAACTAGCCATTTTGAGAGGGGCATAAATCTACCTAATAACAGCCTGTGACCTTGTCCCAACTGACCTCAGTGAGAAATGGTAGCCATTCTGAAAGTTCTTTGTTAAATTCTCTGTTAATTACTATTCTTTTGCCTCTGCTGAAGGACAGACTTTCAGTTATGAAAATACCTTTATACATTTTTTTTAAATGTCACTAGAGCTGGGTAAATTTTTGGTCATTTTTTTTTTTGGTTGGAAAATACTAATAATTCATCAAAACTGAAATTGTTCATTGGATAGGGTTGTTTTCAACATATTTCCCATTTTGAAAAAAAAATGAATAAAAAGTGTTGAAATTGTCCAAAACTCTTCTTTCAACATTTTTCAAATTTTTGTTTCAAAATCAAGTTAATTTAAGGTAAAAAAAGTAAAAATTGAAATAAAATATTTTGAAATTATCATAATGAAATATTTCAATCAGTCCAATCTGATTTTTTTTAAAAAAAAATTTCAATTGATGAACATTTCATCCCAGCATGGCACAGGAAAAATCTTTGAAATCTCAAAAATTGGCATGGGACAGGAAAACCACTTCTTACCCAGCTCTAAATGTAACCTGTGTATGAGGTTTAAGTGAACTTTAACTATGTAGAAAGCTTGAGGAATCTGTGTTATTCGCTCATTAACATCAACTGAGACAAACAGAAATACTGACAACCAGAAGTGAAATCTCAAAATGGGCCCGTTTTTAAAATTAAATGCAATTCCTACATTTGGTGATAGATTTTTATTTGAAAATTCTCAGAAAATTCATTCTATATTCAAAAAGTAGATGTAATTTTTTGGCACACACACTGTGTTTTCATACATAACAGAGAAGTCGAATCTCTGCTATAAGTGCAAAACTAAACTCAACCTCAACTACAGAGCTATCACTGGTGCTTCCATAATAACAATGTGCAAGGGATTCAGTATCGATTAATAAAACTATAGACCAGGGGTCTCAAACATGCGGCCCGTGGGCCGTATGCGGCCCACCAAGCTTCCTGGCACCCTCTGCCCCCAACCATAGCAGTTTCCGAGATGGAGGGGCCAGAAGCAGAGGCTTCTCTGCTGCCTGGCTGGGCCGCTGCCAAGCCCTGGCTTCCAGGCGCTGCTGCTGCGGCTACAATGAATGAGCTGAGGCGGTGCTTCCCAGTAGCCCTCTGCAGCAGTGGCCAGGAGTGGTAAGCCAGACTCCCTGCCACTCTCCCACCTCCCTCTGCAGGAGGCTTACCGGTCCTGGCTGCCGCTGCAGAGGGCTCCTGGGAAGTGCCGCCCCAGCTTGTTCATTGAAGCTGCAGCAGCAGCGACTGGAAGCTGGGGATTGGCAGCAGCCCAGCCAGGCAGAAGAGAAGCCTCCCCACCCCTGGGTGGGTGCCGCTGTCCTGCGTGCAGCCAGAGGTGAGTGCCGTTCCATGGCTCTTGGGCCAGCTGCAGATGCCTGGGCTTGCTGCGCCGCCCCCTGCCTGCCGTGCCCCACTACCAATATTCTCTGCAGCAAGTGCTGGGCTTGGGCAAGGGATGGTGGGGCGGAGAGTCCGGGAAGGCTGAAAGAAGATAGAGAGAGGAGATGGGGAGACAGGGAGGGACAGCTTAGGGTGGGAGGGTATTGAAGCTGGAGGTGTGAGGGGAGATTTGGGGAACAGGGAGCAGGGTTGGGGGGGGGAGATTTGGGGTCAGGGCACTGGGTTACAAGGATGAGTGGGGGGACATTTGGAGATGGAGAACTGGGTTATGGGAGGTGAGTGGGGTGAGATTTGGGGATGGGGTACAGGGAGCTGAGTTACAGGGGTCAGTGGGTGGAGATTTGGGGACAGGGAGCAGGGTTATGAGGGTGAGTGGGGGAGATTTGGGGATGGAACACAGGGAGCTGGCTACAAGTATGAGTGGGGGGAGATTTGGGGAACAGGGAGCTGGGCAATAGGGGTGAATGGGTGGAGATTTGGGGATGGGGCACACAGAGCTGGATTATGTGGGTAAGTGAGGATGGGGAACAGGGCTTTGAAGATTAGTTTGGGAGAGTGAGACTTTATAAAATTATAATTATTAGGCTGAGATGGGCTGAAATTTCTGTCAGATTTATCAGCATATTATATTTGAAAAAAGCTTGAATTCTGAGGCTGGTAATTTCTTGTTAAATTAGATTTGTTTGCTTGTATTTCCAGCTCTGGACTTCCTATACTGCTCTTGCTTTGTTTGCCAAACAGCTGTTGGCGGTGCCTAGTGCTTTCCAGGAGGGAGCTGGGAGCTGCGTGCTCAGAGGAGGTGGCAGGGCAGTGGCAGGACCTCATGGAAGGGGTGGAGTGGGGGCAGGGGCAGCGAGGGGGGGCGTGTCAGTGATGTGGTCCTGGGGCCAGTGCACTAGTCCTCATGCAGCCCTCGTGGTCATTTGAGTTTGAGACCCCTGCTATAGACCTTTCACTTCTGGAGACTGCGTTCAAATTCCAGGTTAGATCATGAGTGTAAATTGATTTATCTTTACGTAACCTAGTCTTATTATGTTTCCTAATGAAGATTTTTCAGCATGTTAGCTTCTGATACAAATCCAAAACATGCAGGTGCATTTGTTAACAGTATAATTCTTTGTAAAGGATGAGGGTTTGACTTAGATTGGGCCAGGTGACCATGCAAATCAGTAGAGCTGAAGCTTGAAAATTCAGTGAGAAGAGAAGGAAGTGCTAACTTATGTCTTAACTTCCCGTGCTGGTCATGTTACTAAGGCCTGATCTACACTGGGAGGAGGGGTTCGACCTAAGATATGCAACTTCAGCTTTGCGAATAGCGTAGCTGAAATCAGCGTATTTTAGGTCAACTTACCTGGCCGTCCACATGATGGCAAGGCAACTGCTGCTGCTCCCACACTGACTCTGCTTCTGCCTCTTGCAGAAGTGGAGTACAGGAGTTGACGGGGAACACGCTCGGGGATCAATTTATCGCGTCTACACTAAATCCGATAAATTGATCCCTGATAGATCGATTACCTGCCAATCCAGTGGGTAGTGTAGATGTGCCCTAAATGACAAAGTCAGAAGGCCTAGAGAAGGCCCATTCTGAAAAGGCTAGTCAACAGGTGATCCATCTTGTAGGTAGGAACCAAAACATCCTGTCCTTGACAAGTGCATAATCAACAAAATAAAACAGAAAAGGCCAGTAGTGGAACAGTAAGCAGGTCAAGAATTAGGTACTTTCACAGCAGTTTTATCTGAAGATTTTAGGAAGATTTGTTAAGAAGTGACTGACTGCACTGTACATTTGGCTTTAGCCCATAGCTCAAATAGGACTCCATACATCACTTCCCCTGTAATGCCAATTTGTTCTCTAGAAACTAAACTTTCTTATTTAATTAAGATCTGAGCCCTTATGTGAGGAAAACATTTAAAACATGGCTTTACTGTACCCACTGTAGTAATGTTTGCTCTGAGCGGTTTTTTCTGTGACCTGGAATTGTCCTGTTAATCTGTAAAGTGACTATTAAAATGTCAGTATTGTTAACTATTTCACTACCAATCAAAACTTATAGGAAAGGCTCATATTATGAAGATCTTCACATGGGAAGCCAAGTCTCATTTTTTGTGTATCAATTGCTATTGCCACTTTGCCCCACCTCCCAAATCAAGAAGAAATGAACTTCAAGAAGCCTAGAAGAGTCCAGCAGAGCTTTTAATATTTACCAAGGGAAGTAACCCAGGAGAAACCCAGGATAGCATGACTATCTTATGAAGTTGCACAATCTATGGTGATTGGCCTCTAAATCTGCCATCTCAAATATAAATGACATAATCAAAAATGATATACTATAGAGTATAGTAGCTATCGGGAGCCAAATAGTAAATAGTCTGAACCAAATAGTACTAAACAGTCACTGACAAGGATTGAAAATAATAGTACTTGGATTGCAACTTTGTGGAATGTGAGAATACCGATCTACATGAAGAATAAGGATAATTCTTGCAGCAACAGGCACTGCTGATGGAATCTCCAAGGCTTTTCTGATCTGTCCATTAACTGACTTGGTCACACAGCCTATCAAGACCTGGCATGCTATCTTTGATCATCATATCACTATCATCAGAGGGCTAGAGAAGCCACAGGCTACTAGTAGTTTTTGTGGTGGATTTCCCCAGGGTTATATATCCAAATCCTTAACCTGTCGATTACTAAATGGGTAAACAAAGATCACTTTTCCTCTCTGCTCCATCATACTGGCTCTGAGGACAGATGCCTCCCCTAACACTACTTTTCCCATGCAGACTGACACCAAAAAACAGTAGTGCAAAGGGATCTACAATTAACCTGTGCCCCAGGATTCCCCTTAAAAATGGGTTTCCTAGTACAAAGGAATGACATGACTTCCCATGTGAATAAACTTTCCACCATTTTTTCTGTATCGCTTGAAGGAAAAAGACAACAGACACCCTAATGGTCCTACTCCTCGCCCTTCTCCTGCCCCTGGTCAATCCTCTGACCAGCAGTAGATCATCATTCCCATAACGGATTCCCTGTGAACTCTTGTAGGAGAAGAAGCAGGGAAAGGTAATGCTGATACCTACCCTGCAGCCACTGTTTGATTGACAGTCCTGATGAACAATCTAAGGGCTGGCATTAAACCTGCATATTTCTTTGTATCGTACCATAAAGTTTTGTCATAAAAATGGCAGAACTCAAAGTATTCTTTATTGATATACAACCTATGCACAAATAAGTGTCAATTCTGATTAATTCTTAACCCCAATAAAGCTATTCAAGGACTAATGAAAGGGTATAAATCCTATGGGTTATATAGTGTTTAAATCAGATTGCAGGAAAAGAAAGAAAATAAATCCTACTATGTTTATCCCTGTACTACTGGTATCAGCAAAAATGTAGATATTCTGAGATGCTATAAATACATTTCAGATGTAATTTAGCTAGGTGGGTTTTTTTATTTGTTTGTTTTCTGTGAACTCCAGAATATTTAATGAACCACTACACTCAGATGAAGAGAAAATCTCCACTACACTCAGATGAAGAGAAAATAATCAGCTTGTACTTCAAAAAAAAATTGGGTTAAAAATCCAATTATATTTCATTATTTCAGACCAGCAAAGATAGATCTTTCAATTTTCTTGGTGCTCCTAGTTATCCCTGAAGTGACAAAGAGTCCTGTGGCACCTTAAAGACTAACTACAATTTTTAGAGCATAAGCTTTCGTGGGCTAATACCCACTTCGTCGGATGTATGCAGTGGAAGTATCCAGGGGCAGGTATAAATAGGTAGGCAAGAACCAGGTGGGAGATAACAAGGTTAGTCCACTGAGGCTGAACCAGCTTGTTATCTCTAATCAGGGAGGGTGAGGTGTTCCTCTAGCAGCTGAACTGGAGGTGTGAATAGCGAGAGAAGAGAAGCTGCTTTTGTAGTTAGCTAGCCATTCAAAATCTCTATTCGGTCCCAAACTGATTGTGTCAAATTTGCAAATTAATTGCAGCTCTGCAGTCTCTCTTTGCAGTCTGGACTTGAAGGTTTTTTGCTGGAAAATGCTGACCTTTAAATCTTTTATGGTGTGTCCAGTGAGGTTGAAGTGCTCTCCTACAGGTTTTTGAATATCGCCATTCCTGATATCTAATTTGTGTCCATTTATCCTTTTTTGTAGGGACTGTCCAGTTTGGCCAATGTACATAGCAGAGGGACATTGCTGGCACATAATGGCATATGTTACATTGGTAGATGTGCAGGTGAATGAACTAGTGATGGTGATGGTGAACCAATTGGTGAACCAATCCATGCAACAAACCTCGATGCCAACTCTGCCCACACATCTACACCAGCAACACCACCACAGGACCAAACCAGATCAGCCACACCACCAGATCTCCCACCTGGTTCTTGCCTACCTATTTATACCTGCCCCTGGATACTTCCACTGCATGCATCCGACGAAGTGGGTGTTAGCCCACGAAAGCTTATGCTCTAAAAATTTTAGTTAGTCTTTAAGGTGCCACAGGACTCTTTGTCACTTCTGCAATTCCAGACTAACATGGCTACCCCTCTGATTCTATTTATCCCTGTGACTGGTTTTATAAAATGCTGAAAAGTCTATGATGACTCAGTTACTTTTCTGGACATGAGGCTGCTAAAGGGGAATACATCTATTAATAGGAGCCTGCCAAAGTCATCATTCATCAGCTTGTGTTATCAGCAGAATGTCAAGGTAGGAATCACAATCTTCAAAAATGTTTGTTTGCGACTGTGAAAGAAAGTTTCAGCTATTTAACTTTGGGCTTTTTTCACAACATGCCATATGTGATGTGAGTGTGGGTGGTCTTTTGTGGTCTCATATTCTTCCAAAAGGAATTCTTTTGAACCTATTTGAAGAAATAATACTCAAGATCCATTAACAAGTATCGAGCTCAATCCATTTAGTTTATCCAAGAGAAGGCTGAGACATGACTTGATCATTGTCTATAAGTACCTGCACAAGGAGAAGATTGTGAAGAGTTTCCTTTAATTCAGAAGACAAAAGCATAATACTTTCCATTTGCAGGAGGATGAAACTAGACAGATTCAGACTTGAAAGAAGAAACACATTTTTAACAGTTAGGGTAATTAACTTAGAGATGTGGTAATTTTTCCTCCTTCAAAAGCTTTAAATCAAGATGACATATCTTTCTAAAGGATGTGTTATTGCTCAATCAGAAATTATGGGCTTACTGCAAGAATCATTGGGTAAATTCTATGGCCAGTGCAATTCAGGAGGTCAGATTAGATTATCACAGTGATACTTTCTGGCCTCAAAATTTATGAATATAAATAAGATTCACATTAAACCCTCCAGAAAACTGCAGCCACTTTTGGACCGAATGCACCTGAGTGGAGCTATGCTGATTTACATCAGCTGAGAATCTGGCCAAATTTCTCACATTTTGCACAATTTACCTCCACAAAAATGTACAAATTCTGAAGAAGAACCAGAGAAGAACCTGCTAATTGACTGGAGTGGGGAGGAAATCAGCTATAAGGACAGGTTGAAAAGATTAATTTACAACTGAGAAGGGGGATCTTCTTGTAAGAAAGATGTCTTAATGGGCAATCAGAGAGGTTAGTTAGGATCTAATTGAATGAAGCAGCAGCAGAAAAACATGGATACTCCTGGAAGGCAGGAAAAGAAAAGTATATTTAAAATACACATAGGTGCCTCATTTTTTCAGAAAACTACTGCATTCTGTGCTTGGAAGTTTGACTCAAGAAGTATTAGCAAAATCCATTTTATTGGGATTCACTAAAAAATGGAGGAGCAGATGCCTTATTGTAGAGAATTATACTAATATTTAGTGCATTTAGGAACAGACTTTCTGCCACAGTATATCTGCAAAAACTGTTTGGGGATTTCTCAGATCCCCCTGGAGAAAAAAAAATATCGCACAAAACCAAATTCTTGCAATGTTGGCTATTAATCCATCTTTTTGTGTTTCTATATTTCTTACTGAGGCTGGCTAGATTTGAAGGTATGCTGGATATTTCTTATTCTCTAAAGGTACTCAGTACATTTCCAGTATTGTGATGACAGGAGAATGAACTAGATCAAATAGAGTTATGTCCCTTTATGTCAGTTGAAGATCTGGCCCTCAACATTTTTTTTTTAATTATCTTCAACAACATTCCTTCTTTCACCTAACAGGAATGTTGTTGAAGATAATGAAAAAAACCCCCAACCTTTCTATATTCAGGTATTAAATGCAGTATTTCATATTTTCCAGTGTACCTTTTATCTGTTGAGGGTTGTATAATGGAAATATTGCTGTGGTTGATGCAAATATGTTAAGAAATACTGTTGGACACATTATTTTTCAGTATATTTCACTGATAAAAAAGGAAATGTAATTCATTGCCTGGTTTGAGTTTGAGAGAGCTAGTTTTTAGGGTTATTCCACTCATGCTGATTCACAAGTGAATATTTGTTTTTCATTAAATAAAAAAGAGTAAAATATAGGAAACTATAAATTAGAAAAGATTCATTATGTTTGCGTCATTTTACGAACCCCAGGCAAATCCAATTCATCTCAGGGGAGCAAAAAGTCAACCAAGAGGGCAGCCAGATGCAAAAAGCTCATTCTCTCCCAATATTGACTTGGCCAATATTTCCATTGGAACTAAAAATCTTCAATTAGAAGTAGAGCAATTTCCAAAGATAACTATTGTTTTAAATTTCCGTGAGAGGAAATGTGTTTTTAAGTCCTTGTTGCCACAAATTGACTGCCAGTAATGAGGTCTTATTTCTCCCTGTCCTTCTTGAATCTCTATCTCTTGCTTTGGACTTCAACAGGACTCTTGTATATTGCTTGCATATCAGGGTCAGACTTTCTTTTAAATAGGGCACACGTTATATGGCAACTGGGATTATTGCAAAAGAGAAGACTGAGGGTGGGGAGATTTGATAGCTGCTTTCAACTACCTGAAAGGGGGTTCCAAAGAGGGTAGATCTAGACTGTTCTCAGTGTTAACAGTTCACAGAACAAGGAGTAATCATCTCAAGTTGCAGTAGGGAAAATTTAGAAAAAGTTTTTCACTAGGACGGTGGAATGGGTTACCTATAGAGGAGATGTAATCTCTTTCTTTAGAGGCTTTTAAGGTCAGTCTTGACAAAGCCCTGGCTGTGATGATTTAGTTGAGTATTGGTCCTGGTTTGAGCAGTGGGGTTGGACTATATGACCTCCTAAGGTCCCTTCCAACCCTGATATTCTATTATTCTATTCAAGGAATGAGATAGCATCCAATCCAAAGGCAGTCTTTCCATTAACTTCTTGGACACCTAGCATAACTGGGTTGGTAAACAACATTATTATCATTCCTACATTAACAAAGGCAAATGAAACAAAATAATGGCATTTGGGTCTTCATGCTACAAACATTTTTTAATTGAAAGCATCAAGGTGTTAACCAAAAAGCAGTAATATCTCAAATTGTTAGACACATGTATTACATTTTTGCTTAAAATGAAATTAGATTATGGGTATCTGGAAGGTTTTACAGTGGTAGCTTATCTTTAAGTCACATAGCTACATAACTAATAATTAGTTATGCTTAATGTAAGGATTAGGAGTTTCCTGCAGCTGAACATTGAATCCTTTTTTAAATTAGTATTTGTGATTCAAATTAACTGGTACTTTATTACTGTTCAAACTGTAAGATTTACATTTATGGAAATGGTATTATTTGATGTCCAGGCTATTTTAGATTATCAGAATAGAGCTGCTTAATGTGTGTCCATTTCACTATGAAAATAGTTTAGATTAGATACTATGGGCCTGATTCTTCTCCCATACCAGTTATATTCCATTCCAACTGTTTTGGCTTCTCTGGAGCCATTTTCAATTTTCACTGTCCCAAGTGAGGGAAGAATCAGGCCTCATATAGTGAAACGTTAATTGCAAGTAAGCCAACAGTGTGGTTAAGATGTTGTGATATAGCCCATTTATTGCCATTAACATGTAAACCAGATCATAACGTTTCTCTCATAATTCAGCTGTTGGAGTGTTAAGGATCAGTGGAGTAATTCTGGATTTACACCACACCATAACTGAAAGCAGAATTGAATTTGGCTGATATGTCTGTTTATTACAAAGGTATGTCTTTTTCTACTGAAAAAATGGCTCTGTAAAATGATATCTCAGGGTTCTGCATTTATTGCCTCTCAATTTGCAAGTAAAGATATTCTTTTACTGTCAGCCCAGTATATTAATCCTGTTTTTCTGGACTGTCTCTCATCATCTGTGATAAATATTTGATGGGACAAATTCTTTTCTCAGAGACAGCTGTGCAACCCCATCGTCTTCCACTTTGTGTCTCAGTTACACCTGTTCACATTAATTACTGTTAACTAAATAATATTAAAATCCTATCTTCAGTGAGGTTGTAGGGGTGTAACTGGGAGCACAAGCTATCCCTACAACTGGAGTTACTGATGTGAGTCAGACAAAAGTCCAGCTCCCTCCTCCAAAGCTGCATTGGTTTGGGTGATAACAGAGGAGGAGGAAAATTTGATTTTTGGCACAAAAATAGATAGACAGGACTCAGGGCATACAGACAACAAATCTATAGCTAGGAAAGTGCCATTTTTATATTTACCTATCTTAGGTACTTTTCTATGATCAAAAGGGTCTAAGTGACTAAGAAGCATGTCACCTTGGCTTTCAGTGAGACTTGTGATCTTAAGTCACTCATTGGCTTTTGAAAATCCTACCCATCCAGCCACACATTGTCTAGGCAAACATTATTATAAAGGAATTGTCCTAGTCTATCTGTAAATGATTTTAATCATACCTGCCTACCTCAGAGATGGATTAAGAGACTCAATTAATTCTTTGCAAAATGCCTTCAGATCACTGGACAAAACGTACTAAAGCACATGCTTAAGTGCTTTGCCAAATTTGAGACTAGAAACATTAAAATATTATATAATAAAACACTAATATTAAATTGTTCAGTAGGCAGTGTAGATGCTGATATAGGAATGTTTGCATTTTAGCCAGCATCTAAGGTTTCTTAATCCTCTATGAATCCTTTGTTACTCATATATCTGATCATAATCTGAGCACTTCCTGTTGTTTGTTATTAGCTGGATCTGATAACTAAGGAGGTCAGATTGAAGCTTTACAAACAATGGGCCTGATCATGCCACTTTCACCATCACCTAGAAGATCTCCTCTGCCTATGGACCACATGTGAATTGACGGATCAGTAGTCTCCATGAAAGCATCCCTATCTTCCTTTCAGTCTTATGAAATGCTATGCACGATACAGTGGAAAAGGCAGAGGATGCATATAGGAAAGAGGAGAAAGTCAAGGGTGGAGGGGATGATGATGTCCCCAATGGGGATTTTCCTGGAAATGTAATACAATATGGCTGTATCACATTTCTGGATTTCCATCCTTTAACTGCGGGAGGAGGCAAGCCCACTAAAGGGGAGTGCAGTGGACAGACAAGACTGAGAGAGTCCATGACAGTGTGGTTTCAATGGAGGCCAAGCACTGGGAATCTTCATACCAATGTCCCTGTGTTCCCTGCTACTGATTCCTGCCATTACCTCCACACTTGTGAATGCAGAGGAAACAGAAGGGGTAAGAGCTACTGTAGAAAAATAATGTAAACACAGTATTTCACTGTGGCAAAGTATTTAACTCCAATGAGACTATATCTGGTACTGTGGGAAAGTGAGAGGAGTAATGAATGATCTTAGAGAGTCATGGAACTTCTTTTACCAAGGAGATATTAAAGAATTAGCACTTTACATCTTTGTTGAGTTAAATCAAAATAAGTGATCAGCCTTGAAATAATCATTACATCCATTAGATGCACATTTGAAAAGTAAGATATTAAAATGAGAAGTATTAAATATTAACAGGTTTTCAGACCAGAAGGCACTCACTCAAGGGTTTTGAATTGTCTGTCAGACAATGAAAATTGGAGCTAATTAAGCTGAAAATTGGTTCAAAAGGTAGTGAAGTAGGCAGCTATAATGATACATAAAAACCACTGAAATTGTCATGGATCATAAAGTTAAACAGGGTGGTGGGTGATATACACTGATTCCCCCTTAAATATGAGACTGAATGTTGTTATGGGGCAAATACACTCTACCTCGGACTCCTACACCTGTCACTTTTTGTGTAACTCTGTTGGATGTTCATAACAGATACATATTACCATTCTTCCCTCCCTAGACTTTCTTGGGATGAGATCCATTCATCACTATCAGTAGTACTTAGGACCTTATGTCTTATTATTTGTCACAATCTGTTGGAGTACAGCAAAATCTTTTTATTTCTAAAGTAATGGAGCTGTATTATTTTGCTCATCTGTTATCCTTGTTTCCTAACCCTGTGTGTCAAATCCAAATTACAGCTCTTGACACCATCCTACCTCTGGAGAAGTTTCTACTCCCACCCTTATAGGACTGCCAACAAAGTCATGGAAAAATCTCCTATTGTCTTCAATCTTTGTATCAGATCCATAGAAAACAGCTATCACAAAATTTTACTGTTCAGTGTAATATAATTTACATCAAGACAGAATACAGATTAAAAAAAGCTATAGAAACTAGTACAAATGTTGTTTCCATTTTGCTGGATGGTAATTTTGCTGGATGGCTGGTGTTATAAGAATGTAATGATTTTAAGAGTGTATGTTATACAATAGATATACTAGTACAATTAAATATTTGCACAAAAAATGTTAACAAAATTTGGGCATTACATTTCCTCCTTTTGCTGCTGTTAAGGAACATTTCACTCTCATGTTCTTTGCAAACATCTTAGACAACTTGAAATAGTCAATACATTTAATTCAATAATCCTAAATACATGTACTTCGAAACCAAATAAAGAAAAAAAGGATTAGTTATTCATCTGCATTTTCTTATATTAAGCTGGACTCCTACTCTTTAAAATTGGAAGTCAATAACCTGGAAAGAGAAACCATCTTCATTTAAGATTGTATTAGAAAGTGTAAAGCATGATTAACTATAAGATTTACAAATTTGCCTTGATGTAATCTAAAAATGAAACTTTTTTTATATATACACTTGTTAAATACTATTTACTGTGCACTGTTCAAAACCTGCATTGAACACAGAATTATTCATTTCCTTATGCCGCTCATCATCAGTATAGTATCAGAGTACTTCACAAACAATTTATTTTCACAGCTCTCCTAGGATATTAGATAATGTTATTATTCCCATTTTACAGATGGGGAAACTGAGACAAAGACAAAGCAACTTGCTTTAACTCACACAGTGACTGAGTTAAAATTAACATCATCTGACTTCCAATCCTAATCCTGTGCTCAATTGCCCAAACCACATTGCCTTACTGAAATACACACTGAACACCCAGAGCTGCCAAGAGTACTCCAGGTTTTCTGCCTTCTTCTCGTGTTGAGGTTCTGGCTTCACTTTTCCCTGTATATTTTTATTTATGCCCCACCCATCATTCCCAGCTCCACGAAGGCATGGGACCTCAACTTCTATCTCCTTCTGGCAGTGGACAAGTTGCCCATATATCAACCAATCAAGAAAAGTGTTTCCAGTATTTGAAAGGGGGCATTTCCTGTGACTGAGATTGTTTGAATCCTTACTGCCTGCTTTACAGTACATACAGCTAACATTAAAGCTACTGGATGAATTACATTAGCTGGTAACAGGGGGAGACAGTTATTGCCTGTGAATCAGGCACTAGAGAAAAACTCATAAAATAAAACTGTGGATTTGAATATGCATCAGTAGCCCCATTTTACCACAGCATATAAGACAAAGAGATGGCAGATTCTTTCTCACAGGAAGTATTGCTAGTGAATGGGATTTGCCATATTAAAGAGCTAATATGAATATGAGGCATTGGCTTAATAACAGCAGTTGTGAAGGTTACAGAGTTATTTACATAATTCTGCTGAATAAGTGAGTCTAGAATTCATACTCTCTTAGTTTTCTGTCTGTTCTAGGGATTTTTGTCTCATTTCCAGCAGAGGTGTGTGGGAAGGCATGGGGGAGAAGGGATAGCTTCTGCCCCATCTTGTACCCCCAGAGGTGGGGAATGAGCTGCTAAGGATATGCATTGGATGTACTGGATGCTCAGAGGTTCCCAGAGCAGTGTGTGCTGATGTTTGGTGTTTAATGATGGGGCGTCTGTCCCAGAATGTTGAGGGATGATCATGCATCCAAAATCAAGAGTAACAGTACAATACACAGCAGGAGAATGGTGATTTTTAACAGTTTAGCACTCAGGCAAATCTGCACAGAATTTTATGGCACCATCAAGAGAACTTCTCTCTGTCTAGGGCTTTTGTACTGCCACTGATCAAAGCCCTACTTCAGCTATGAAAGTGTTAGAGCTTCTTGAAAAAGGGTTTCAAAAATATTTTGTAATGGAAAGTGCAGCTGGTTTAAATTGTCTGAATTTCATCTGTATATTTGGAATACAAAAAGGCTGAGGGGATAAGTGGCGTAGGTTCATGAAAATGTTTCCTGTATGAAGTGTTTGACAGGGCAAACATAAGTCAATAATCTATCTACCATTTGCTCCCAAGTCTCCTTAAAATAAACACAAATATTTGTCTGTCTGTGGGCCAAATTGTCTCCTGTTTGAAATGAATGAAACTGCATTGAAGTCAACAGAGTTATGGTCATTTATGTGAGAATTTGGCCCATATTAAACATACACTGTCAAAGTGTATTTGCTCTTCAGGCCATGTCTACACTAGCAAGCTTACAGAGGCACAACTGTTCCGATGCAGCTGTGCTACTGTAACATCTCCCATGTAGCCTCTCTGTGCCAACAAGAGAGAAATAATTAATAAAAGCACTCCCAAGAGCATCTCCCATACTGTCCACTCAGGTGCTTCTGTTGTTCTAACTTATGTTGCTCAAGAGTGTAGTTTTTTCACATCCCTGAGCAATATAAGTTAGAACAACAAATGTGCTACTGTAAACACAGTGTAAGACTCTGACTAAAGTTTATGAAAGCCAGAGTGCTCTGAGTTAAGGCAGAAATTCTGCATATAACTCACTCCATTATACCTAGGTATTACACTGTATATAATATGTAAAATTATTCAGTATTTGAAGATTCCTACAGGACCTTTAAGTACCACCAAGAACAAAGGTTTTGATAACAAACATTTGGAAATGCTCAAATCTACAGTGAAAATGGTGGGTTTCAGTTAAAATATATTATCTATCTATATAATATTCACTGTTAAATTATAATGAAAACTGCACAGTAGCAGGGATGTTCAAAATTAAAACTATAGCAGCGTGTATGGGGCCAGATGCTGTCTTTTGAATGAAAAAAAATTGCTTAATCCCAAAATGTTGATCAATCTCCCAAATGCTCAGAGGAGTAGGACTCCTACCAAATTAACTTATTTTATTTTTTAGCTTTATTCTTGCAGACTGGCTGTGAGTAGAGTTGGAGCTCCAAAGCATTATGTATGTTCAAACAGAAAAAATCCCCATGTTTGGGACTATTCAATTGACAACAGAGCTCTGTGAAATATCCCATTCAAAATGTAAAGCACTGAAAATTTACCTGGTTTTGAGCTGGCAAGCATTCCATGGACATGAGAGAAATTTTTGTTCAGCACAATTTTTTACACTACCTGGATGTCTAGGATATTACTGAAGCAGCTTTTCATATTTTAGATTGGAAATGGTTACATAGGAAATTGAATGAAGTCATATGGTATTTCTCCTAGACTCTGCAGATCTAAATCCTACTCCAAAAGTTTAGGAGAGTAAGCAGAAGTAATTTTCTCTGAATGGCTGTGTGCTGTGAATGAGCCCATCCAAAAACCCCTAAATTATCACTTCCTCACACCACACATACCGTAGGATCTTTGCTATTATTTCACAGATATCAGCTGTGGGGCTTTTCCAGCCATTGCTTTTCTGAGTTTATAAAAGATACCAATGTCAGAGATCAGCAGTTGTCAAACTTCTTGGGTTGGTGGCCCTTTTTCCTCTCCCCATGAGCCGCCACCCATGGATGTCCGCCAAAAAGCCGCCAAAGTGAAAGTTTTCACTTTTGGCGACACTTCAGCAGACATGCTGTGTGCTTCACAGTGTCCACCAATAAGGCACTGAAACCAGAAACTTTCACTTTGGCGGCTTTTCAGAGAACACTCTGAAGCGCACAGCATGTCCGCCAAAATGCCGCTGAATGCGGAAGCGTTGAACTCGGCGGCACTTCCACGGTGCAGAGAGCTCACTCTGTCCCCCCTCCGCCCCATCACGACCCCCAGTTTGAGAACCGCTGTCATAAATCCCTGTGAAACAATGGTAGTAGAAAGAGGCAACAATGTGTTGTTACTTAATGAATTATACATGGTAATCTACTAATCTGAGTATCAGGTAGAGTAGGCCACTGCCATCAGGGAAAGAAAACAAGAGGGTCCTTGTAAGACTTTTTTGTGTCAGTCATCTCAGCCCCCTTTTATAACATATGGTTTCTTCTTTTGTATAACAAAAGGAGTGGCTCTTTGAAATGCCCATTTTTCTATAAGCAAGGCTTTCTTGAGTAGTTGAAGTTTTCTCCAATCTCTGTGATGTGATGGAGTCAACCTCTCCTTATTTGAGATGCTGTTGCCACTGAGATAAAAAAAAAAGACTTGCCTTAATTTAACAATGTCATATCCATGTGTACGTTATTAGGCTGTTGGTGAATATCTTGTGTGTGATGTGCACAAGTGCTTTTACCAAGTTGGAAGTGCATCATCAATATCTTATTCATTTACATCTTGATACAGCTAAATGCCCTTACAATATTGCTGATCCATTTTATATTTAATTTTCAAAAATATATTTAAAAGATTATTTTGCATGATACTTATGCAGTTCTGCCTCCCACTATGAAAAATAGTTCTCAATAGAAGGAAAATAAATTTTCTGCTACCTCTTTTAATATTACATTTTAAAACATTTTTTTAAATTCTCCTCCACTTAGAGTTATAAATGTGTGATGCACAGGAATGCTTGTAGGAAAGATGATCTTTATATCCTGGCCCCAGACACATACTACGTGGCAGGAATGCAAATGTTTTGTCCCCGGTCACTTTGAAAGAATCATTATTCAGTGATTTTACATCTTCTCTTAGAAGTATCAGATTAATATAAAACATAATAACAACCAAAATCAAAACAGCAACCACTAATTAACTAATAAATGATACAAACAGAGATATCGAGAATAGTTGTCATGATAGATGACCTGAATCCCCTTGAGAGATGAAAGAATTGTTCTACTTCTTATTGGACCATCTGTCAATAGCTATTGTCTCCAACCTTCCGTATGTCTTTCTGATCAGATGGCTACTTTGTGTTCTTAACCTTGCTTCTTCTGAAGTGGCCTGCTTAGCCGCTGATGTTGATCTCCGTCTTGGTCCTTTTTTTCATTCCTCTTCTCTTTTAGGAATAGAAAGGGAACCTAATGCAGAGGAAAGCTCAAGATGTCAGGGTAGTCAGTTATGGGTGGTAAAAGGGAGACAGCCAAGTTGGGACAGGGAAAGAAGAGACACTATAGGCCTGAGACCCCAAACTGAAGTGAAGGAAGGAAAGAGATAGACAAGAGGGAAAGAGGGGAGACGAAGACCCAGCCAAGAGTACTCATGCAGAGTTAAGGACTGGGGAAAACAACTGAGTAACATCCTCTAAATCCTCCTTGCCTCTTATCTCTATCTTCCTTCCAGGTCGTATGTCTCCCTGGCTGTTTAACTTCCACCTCTACCTGGAGTTCACCCCACCCATTTCTTGCTCTTCCACCTTAACTCCATCCCCATGCCTCCTTCTTCTCTCCAATGCTCAATTTATGCCTCCTTTTTCCCTTTCTCCCTTTGATCAGAGTCACGGGGGGAGGCAGCTGGGGTCATTCAATTACAGTGAATTGCAAAGAATGAGGAACATAATCTCAAAGATGGTAGATAGTCCAGCACTTAGATTTACCAAGCCATCACTAAACAGCTTTCTGTTTATACCTTAATGGTTACTCAGAAATCCAAAACAGAGTTCCCAGCCTCTAGCCTGAGCCTAGTCACCCACGTCAAATATGATGAGAATCAATGAAAATCTTATTTCATCATATAAAAAAGTTCTACTAATTCCAATGGATCAGACACATTACCTCCAAGGATAATGAATATTCCAGATCTTACCCAAATGCATGCTTACAGCTAATTCTTATTAACTAAACTAATATTTATTAAAAAAGAGAGAGAGAGAGAGAGAGAGAGAGTATGGTAAAAGATCAGTGTACACACAGATATGAGTTCAATTCCTGAGTTTCAGATTCAAAGCAGAAATGGTGAGCTTTGTAGCTGCAAAGAGTTCTTCTAGAATCGAGTCCATAAGTTATAGTCCAATGTCCAATATCATATCTATGGTGTTACAGCTTAAATGGGATCTCATCTTGCGACTCAAACATCCCCTGCATGAAATCTCAAGCAGATCTGAGATGACATGATCAGAGCCCAAGCCATCTTTATACAGTTTCAGGCCTTCTTTGGCAGCTCAGAGTCCCTTGGTGAACAATAGACACTCATTTCCTAAGCATTGACTGATAATGATTCACACAGATTAACATAAGGCAATTGCTTTTTTTTCACCATTTACAGATGATTTGTTATACATTTCAAAGAGAGATGAATACAGCAATATCCTATGTTTAGAGTTGATTAAAATATTAAGATGTTCTTTTGATCTCTGAATCTATAGCTATAGTGACAGACAGGAACTGTTTGTTTACATGGCTAACATTTATAAGAACACATATACAATTAGCGACAAAGAGTCTTGTAGCACCGTATAGACTAACAGATTTTAGGGATCATGAGCTTTCGTGGGCTAAGACCCACTTCATCAGATGAATGTTGTGGAAATCTCCAGAGGCAGGTATAAATAGCTGGCAAGAAAGCAAGATAAATTCATTCGGGGGTGGGGGGGAGGTGAAGCCCACTTCCAGCAGGTGATCTGGAGGTGTGAACACCCAGAGAGGAGAAACTGCTTTGTAATTGGCGAGCCATTCACAGTCAATATTAAGTCCAGACCTGATAGTGTCGAATTTGCAGATGAACTGGAGCCCAGCAATTTCTCTTTGAAGTCTGGTCTTGAAGTTTTTTTGCTGCAGGATGGCTGTCTTTAGGTCTGCCATTGTATGTCCACGCAGGTTGAAGTGTTCTCATACAGACTTTTGTATATTGCCATTCCTAATATCTGATTTGTGCCCATTTATCCTTTTATGTAGGGATTGTCCAGTTTGGCCAATGTACATAGCAGAGGGGCATTGCTGGCACATGATGGCACCAGTATATTATATTGGTAGAAGTGCAGGTGAATGAACCAATGATGGTGTGGCTGCTCTGGTTAGGTCCTGTGATGGTGTCTCTGGTGTAGATATGAGGGGAGAGTTGACACCGAGGTTTGTTGCATGGATTGGTTCCTGAATTAGAGTTGCTATGGTGCAGTGTGCGGTTGCTGGTGAGAATCTGCTTAAGGCTGGCTGGTTATCTGTGGGGGAGGACTGGCCTGCCTCCCAAGGCCTGTGAAAGTGAGGGATCATTGTCCTAACAATATAGGTTTGCATTACGAAGATCTAGCCTATCTACCATAAATGGCCCTAATTACCATTCTCATACCTTTCTAACAAGACTTTTCAGGTTGGCTCTGGGTCATCCACCCTACAAGTTACTTAACTCTTTCTGGCCATGAGTTATATTTTGTATAAGATTTGCTGCAGTTATATAGCAGTGGTAGCAACAATGATTTGCATGATTATATTTTAATTAGACAACATCACACTCCCCATTCTCCAAAGTCTCTCTTTCCCCCCTTTACTCTTTGATCCCTTCTCATCTTTCCATCTTGCAATTTTTCTAGTCTCCTACTTATTGTGGAAAATAAACAATTAAATTATAATTATGTGCCTGTTTGCATAGTTAGATTTGTGCATAATCATTAACATACATCATTCCCTCTATTCAAATTCCTCCAACCAGCAGGAGGACCTGTCAATAGGATTTGATAATCTCAAAGTAGAACCCCTTTTATCCCATTCTTTTTGTTGTTTTAATAGATAACCCAACTTCATTAGGTGTTAACAACAGAGCTCATCGTCACATATTGCCTAATAAAATTTTCATTCCCATAGAGTTTTGACTAAATGTTAAAATGTAATTTTACCCATTAAGCAAATGGCTGAGTGTTTGATAAAAAGTTATCCTTCTTTCCTGGGTAAATGACTAAGAAAGAGGAGGGGGATGATAGCCCAATATACAGCTACAATGGGGTTTATTTAGTAGAATTATCAAAGAATTAAAGAGAATGGTTTAGGAATGACAATGCTTTTGACTTTGTGTTAAGGAATGTATATCTTTATTGGGAAGCACAAGTCATTATTTATTATTAATTAACTATTATTATTATTTTATTCCATCTAACTATCCTGCCTCAATCCTCAAGTCACCACATTGGCAAGACTATTAACCGAGCTTCATATTTTTTATTGGTTTTGATAGTTTTTAAAAGACATTTCTAATTTTGGATCTCAAAGCTAACTGTGACCTTTCATCACAAGGGCTTTTGCACATAGTGAATATATTTATTAATATTAATCCCCGGTCAGCTTTTATATGAAAATCTCCTGCTGGCATTTACAGCATCCAAACAACTTTGAACTTATTTTAAGATTTAAAAGATCAATTTCCCAGTTACTGGTAAGTATTAAAACCTAAAATTTCAAAAAAAATAATGTAGTTTGGAGTACCTATTTTATTAATTTCTTAAATATCCAATGAGTTAGGAAATGAAAATAGTGATTACTAAAACAGGGTGCTGTAATGTTCTTTTATAAAATGTCATCTTTAGCTAGAAGTAGGTCAAATAATACAAAAAGTGATTCATGAATATTTTTATGAATAACATTGACAAGACTGGCTGACTTATTTTTGGGTCACATTATTCATTGTCTGTAAGTGTTTGGGTGGCAGCTGGGAATTGGTGAACATGTTCCCACTTCCCAAGTGTTTTGCATGTTTAAGGGAAATTATTATTTGCATGAGAATTCACACTAGAAATGTGCCTTTTTTATCATGTGTTATTTTTCTCTGAGAAAGGAGTTTCAGCCATCTACTCAAGGCATAAAAAACATACCCATCCAGTTATAAGAATGAGGAATACTTGTGGGACCTTAGAGACTAACAAAATTTATTTGGACATAAGCGTTTGTGGGCTAAAACCCACTTCATCAGACGTCTTTTAAAAACTATCAAAACCAATTTAAAAATGTGAAGCTCGGTTAATGAATGAATTTAGCCTATTTTTCTGTTAGTGATTTTTCCACAGAATTAATTCAATATTCTTCAGACACTGTATGTGAAGATATTTCACACTGTTTTGAGTTCATCTTCAATGATTTCCTAGATTACTTGGTGGTTGTGATTGGTCACCCTAAGTCACACGATTAAAACAGTCTATTCAGGGTTTCGTAGCATGAATAGTAAAAACCCAGATGTATCACATTCTTGTTCACGTGCAAATATAGATATTTGCACTAAAAACCACATTCTCCAAACAGTTTCTGGATAGCTATTTTCTTTTTGGGGGCAATATTCTTCTATTGTTACTCTCATAGCAGGTTTATATGCACATCATATATGTACTGGTGATAGACAGACATGTTATAAAAGGTACTGATCAACAGGGATTGCATTTAATCTTTCAAACCTCATCAAACAGTCACATTTTAAAACAATAAGCCCTTAACCCAGCAAAGAAATGTTTCTTTTCCCAAATGTGGAACAAAATGTTTCGTTCTTTCCCTCCAATCTGGAATCTCTCTCTAAAAATTGCAGTGGTGTAGGAGGAGGATATACAATATTCAATCCAACATTGAAAAGGACATCAAAGTTAGATACTTTTGGACCCACAAGGGCTGGAAACAAAAGTTTTATTTATCTGAAAGGAGAAAAACCTTATATTTTTAATGGAACACTCCATGTGCGTCTCTAAGCTTTCAAAGTAACATGAAAGAATAACTTGAAATAATGACATTTTATATACAGTGTGGAAAAACTATTGTGGATCATTTTTAAAGTCCCCCGTCCCTTCAAAACCTGGATATTTGAACTCATGGGAACTAAGGTACCTGGCCTTTCAAGTGGAGGAATACAAAAAATTAGACCAAAGAAAAATGTTTAAAGCTCTGTAAAACATAACTAATATAATTTCACTGCAACATGTATGGGATACATAATGGTGTAGTAAAAAGCTTTTCTATCTACTTATTGTTATTGTTTATTTTGCAACAGAATCCAGAAGCCTCAGCTATGGACCAGAACCCCGTTGTGGTAGGCACTGTATAAACACAGAACAAACAGACAGTCACTGCTTCAGTGACTTGTAGCCTATAGACATGATGTTTGCTTACATTTATATAGAAATATGTTGAAATGTGAGTAGGCTCAAAAATCTATTTCCTAGAAACAGAGTGAGTATTGGTAAAATATGAATATGATGAAGTAAAATAATTCACAAGCAAGCTGGAAATAAATTAGGTCATAATCCCAGATCGTAGTGTAAATATGTTTTGATCCTAACTATTTTTTACAAGTGTTTTAGATCAAATGTTAATGCTTTGGAAAGTGCTATCTATATTGATAGTTATAGGGATGACATTTACTCAGATGTTAATAAAAATGATTCTTAATGATACATAGCCAATGAGAAAGTAGAAAATATTTAATTACGGTAAAAAGGTGGATTTCATGTTAATTAATTAAGGGGTGTTATAATAGATTATAACAAGGGTAGCCTGCTAATTTTAGATTAGGTGCATCAATCCGCCATCAAGGTACTGTTAGAGAAAAGATTAAACCCATTTCTCCTAATTTAGGGACTGATCATCCCTAAATACATCATTTCATTTTAAAATGTGAGTATCAATGAAGTGTGTGGTTATATTCTAATACCTGATTGTTTTTATTAAATAACATGTTTAATTTTCTCATTTATTGTGTCATTCAGAGTTCTCTCTAAATTAAATTATCTGTAACTGCCTGGAGACCTGAACCTTAGAGAATTCAGTTTGGTTTTATTCCATATTTTTAAATTATTAATTTGGAACACATAAATCAAAAGTTACAGGCTGAATAACTCATTTGTGACATCACCACTGTAAACAATAATGTAGCCTTCCCAAACTAATATATGGTACATCACACCATCATATGTTCTCTCTTACATATAAGGCTTAGTCTACCAGATATTGAGCTCTCTGGCCCTGATTTTAAGCACACACTTAATTTTTAATACATGAAGAATCTGTTGATTTCCATAGGAGTATTCACATTCTTAAAGTTAAACACAAGCTTAAGTGCTTTGCTAGGACAGGAGAGTACTCATCTCCTTACAGGATTAAGCCCATATTGAATACACAGAGAACATATGTTTGTTACAGTAAGTATCTAAAAAAAAGTCCTGTCATAGTTAAGTAGCAATGCTACTACAGAAATGAATGAAGTTATATCAAGATTATTTATTTTTTTATTGGGAAGATGCAATGAATAGTAGTACAAAATAATCATTTATTATGATGGGCCAGTGATGAGGGCAGAAGTCCAGTATTTGGAAGATGAGGGTTCTATTCCATTCTCTGCCACAGACTTCAAGTGTGACCGAGGACAAGTCACTGAGGCTTTCTATGCTTCAGTTCCCCATTTATTTAAAATGGGGATGATGATATTTTCCTACCTCACAAAGGTGTTGTGAGGATAAATACATTAAAGGACTATGAAGTGCTTTGAGGTCTACTGATAAAAAGCAGTATATAGGGGTTAGATATTTTCATTATTATTATTATTATTATTGTATTAATTCATGAGTATCCTCTAGTGGTGATGATGTTACCTTGTTATATTAGTCAAATCCTAATAAAGAATTCATGACAGTTTAATGAAGAATTAAGATGGCTTCCCCCTAAATACATCCAATAGATTTTACCAGTAGTTAGGTGACATTGTATAGTTTAGCCGGTAGGAGTAAAGAGATTTGTCTGTACTGGTAGGAAAAAAAGTTGGTGAATTTAAGAATCAATCTCCCCCGCCCCCTCCAAGTATTGAGAGGCAATGGTAAGGCATCATCTGAGCAGATGAGCGGACTAGAGGCTCAAGTAAGGCATTTGGACCCTGTGCACCTGGGGAGAGTATATAATCCCTGTTCCCCCAGCTTGAGC